>BLSH010288734.1:858999-914845 GCA_018402905.1 Glandirana rugosa
TTTAGTTTCTACTTTTTTTTTTTTTATGACGTTACAGAAAGTTTTGTTAATCTAAAAAAGTAACCCAATTCATTCTCGGTACAGATACGGTATAGAAATTCAGGTAACTTTGGTCGGACTATCGAAACGTTAAAACTGTTTTTTTCTTATCTTGTAAAACACCAAGATAGTTTAACGTTACACAAACCGGTAGAATTCCGGAGTATGTGTGCCCGCAAAAAACTGCGGCCGCAGAGGACTGCAAAAAATCGACGAGGGGTACAATCAGTTACCGGTGTATTTTTTGCAGCCGCAAAAACTCGACATCTACCGCAGCCGCAAAGTCTCTTGGCAGCTCAAAAACGCCGACGTTTTTTATGTGGCCATTGACTAACATGGGGAGCAGCTAAAAAACGTCAGGAGACGCCGGCGTCAAAAAACGCCCGTGTGTATGAGGCCTTAAGATGGCCAAACACATTGCAATTTGATAGAACCACAAAATGTTCTATTCTTTTTTTGTCAAAATTGCAAAGCTATCAGGCTGGTTTCAATGGACTTAAAGATATGGCATAGACATGGCTCTTACTTAACCCAATGAAAAAATCTAATTGTTTTGAAAGACATTGCAGTATTTTTTTTTTTTTCATCTTTGATTTGGTGTTTGAATAACCTGTATTGCAGTTGTCAATTTATTGGCAAGTTTTTAGAAAAAAAAACTCTTTAATGACTGGGACTTTTAAGATGCTAATTCAAACACGTAAAACAACATTATCTAAAATATCAATCAATTTATTCACAGTGTTTAAGACACTTTCTTAGAACATCATAAAATACAAATGAATAATCTGCCTCCTCAAGGCTATTTCAGTACTTCATGTAACTGCAAAGTTGGCATCATTAACTAATTTGATTACACAGTAACTTAATTAACCACACCCCTGGACCATAACCATTCCTCATAAATCAGCTCCTTTATTTTCACTCATGTCACTATTGTCTTGGTTATGTGGAGAGGTCCAAGCAGATACATATAATGCTTTTGTGGATTTCAAGAACCACTTCATCAAGTATCTGTGATTACTCTATTACATTAAAGATGGTAGACATAAAGGTTGTTACATAGTACCAAAACTCACATATATCCATAAAAAACAATCCACAATTTCAATTTTTTTTTTTGTGTATATAATATTGATAGCATTGAGCGATCGAAGAGTTGGAGACCTCTATCTCACCAAGCCAACCCCCCTCAGGAGAGGGCAATTAGAATGGTATTCATATGATGGCCAACATATAGATTCAATATCCCATCCACAATGGGAAACCTGAAGGGGTCCAGATAATCTGTTAGTTAAAGCGGAGTTCCACCCAGAATTTTTTTGTTACATCATTCAAGTCCTTTGCCTTTATAAACTTACCTTTGAAGGAAAAAACATTTTTATACTCACCCTAAGTCACTTGTTGGTAGGTGGTCTCTGTAATCTGCCTCTATTAGGTCTTAAGCTCTTTTCCTCACTTCCTGCTTCCCCTGGCCTCCTGGGAGATGTGACTCATCATTTCCCAGGAGTCAGTGGGCTTCCCTGTACTGTAAAATCGTGTTATTTCCAGACAGGAAATGACGCGATTTAAGGAGGACCGAGATCGAGTAGTGCCAAGATTGGTTACCCACCATGCACTTCTTTCAGGAAGAGATGCTAGGAGACCCAGGATGGGCTTCAGGTACCCTCACCTAAAATGGAAAAGTCCAGTAGTGAGAGAAACTAAATTGTGAGTAAAAAATACATGTAATTAATAGGCGGTTTGAAAGTAAGGAAACAAAAGGTTACATTTATTTACTATTAAAAGAGTGGATGCTAAAAAAAAAACTCTGGGTGGAACTCCGCTTTAACTATAGATATCTATATTATAGACCAGATGCGTTGGATCCTATTAGTAGGGCTAGTGCCTATTGCAAATAATTTCGCATACCCACCTTCTTCATCTTCTGATGATCAGAGCAGTCAATGACAGTGGCGGCTGGTGCTCAATATTTTTTTTTTGGGGGGGGGGGCGGCAAACAAAACTGGCCCTCTCACTCGCACTGCTGCCTCCCCCCCACGTGCCTGAGATGGACGGGAAGGCTGCGATCAGTGGCCTTACATTAGGAGGCTGATGACGAGGTGGTGCTGGATCTGGGGTAGGGTTCCTGGAAGCTTAAAGAGGCTGTTGCTGCCATCCACCTGCTGCTCCTCATGCCAGCTTGCCAAGGAAAGAGCCGGGGCAGTTGCTTCTCATCCTTTTCCGAACAGGCGTTGCTTCTCCTCCCAGCCCAACAAGAAGTGGGTCCTGAGACCCAATTAGCCGGGAGTCCTAAGACTACCTGGCCAATTGGGTCTCAGGACCTGCTTCCTGATTGGCTAGGAGGAGAAGCAGGAACACATTAGCGAATATTAATTCGCTAATGTCACATAACTGGGCCCACCCTTTTTTGAAGCCAATTAGCACCTCCTGGAATCTATGAACTGATTTTCTGTTTGACACATTTATATGTATTTTATGATGTTCTAAAAAATGTTGTTGTAAACATTGTAAATACATTAATTAATATTTTAGAGAATGTTTGAGGAAGCTTCTACAAAGTCGCTATAATTAAAGAGTTTTCTTTATATATAAGGGGATGTGGTACAATAGACTAAGGGACCAGTGATTATTTTCTTGCCCAGTTTTGACTTCACAATCAATGGAATTCTGGTGGTGGCTCAAACCTGTACAAATACTAAACTTTTACTACTGACAATCTGAGTATTTTAAAATTAATGTTCTGCTTATTGAAAATGACCTGAGAATCTTCTGTATCATCCGCAGGGTATTCATGTTCCCTGCTTATAATTCATGTAACTGCATTGTGCAATTGCTATGTGCAAAAAAAAAAAAAAAACACAAATGACTCCGACACAAATGCCTTTGGCATTGCTTATTATCCAGGAGATCAGTATTATGTGAACATTCCATTCCATTCCATGTATTTAATTGTTAACGCTCCTTAAATACAAATAATGGATATGAAAACTCCCAATAAAACAACTTTAAAGCTAAGTAATTATTTTATCTATATAACACTATACAGTAGGTTTGTTAACGTGACTAGAGTAGATGAATATGTTTGACTACTACTAATGCATCAAGAATTTATCTCATTATCTCTTGTCTAAACAAGCTTTCTATATTATGGTGCATGGTTTTCATCTCCAAATGTAACCTGCTTACAATTTTTTAAATGTCTTTGACCATTACATGCTGTACAAGCCATGGTTATAATCACAGAGTTCAAAAAAAAAAAAAAACAATCGTTATGTGTTCCAGACATTGGAGTCCTAATCACCCTTGATTGAGGGGTGTAACATCTGAAATGTATAAGCAATATTTTGCATTTTAACTCTGTTGAAGTAAACATTTAGCCTTAATAGGAACCCTCTGAGACTATAGTAAATCTTTTTTTGTTTCTGTACATTTTATGAGAGAGGCATACTCAGGGGAGGGCTGGCAGCCTTAGGCCTGAGGGGCAAGTCCAGTGAAGTTGCCAATTGAACCACCGAATCAGCTCCCATCCATGCCCACCTGATTTTAGAATGGATATTGATGTTATGAAGCAAGACAAATATGATACAATGTGGTAACATAATTTAATGTTAATAGCAACAAAGGAGGTTTAAGAAAAATAATGCATCAATGCAGCTCATCAGTGCCCACCAATGCAGCTTCACCAGTGCCTATCAGCTTAGCCTCATTAGTGCCCATCAATGCAGCCTCACCAGTGCCATCAATGCAGCCTCCCCAGTGCCTATCAAATGCAATCTGATCAGTGCCCATCATGCAGGCTCACCAGTGCCCATCAGCACAGCTGGCCCTGGGTGCCGTCCCCCCCTTGCCTGCAGTTAGTTGGTGGCTGCACCCCTGCTTCCTTCCTCCACAAGAAGAAAAAAGTTTGAGTGGGCAGCGGCTGTCGGTCATTTTAAATGTAAGTTAGGGTGGCCTGGGGGGGCAATTGACGCCCTGCCCCCTGGCCCAGCCCTCCCCTGGGCATACTGTGTACTCCATGGTTCAGGAGAGTCTGGGTGAGTTCTTGATTTTTGCTGCAACAGGGTAAACAGCTTCTTGGTGGTGACCATTGGGCACTGCAACCCTATATACAGTACATCATATATTGCAAAATATATAATTTAATGGGAAAAAACACATACTACATAAGTTATTACATAAAACACACTATGATCTTGACTGAGGGACCTACAGAATGCCGAGGCTCTGGGTATCTATAAAACATTAAACACTTGACCCATTCCCCCCCTTCCAAAATGACCAGACAACACATTTTATTTGGAGTTGAATGGCCATCGGCCTTTTTATTACTAACCATTAAGTACAACATTCACAATGCATATAATACAGTCAATGCATAACAAATAAACCAGACCAACGCCCGGTCTAAGGTCTTTGAAGGCCTATATACTCATGATTAACCGGCTGCATCTGCCACCCAATAAAAGGCCCCCAGCCGCAACTACACCGGCTCAGGGACAATTAACCACTTAGGTACTACCAGATACAACCTAATTAATACCCCAATGTTAACTCCATATTTTTAGGAAGGGACACCCATACCTCAGATGGGTCCAACCCAAATTTTCCACAATTAAATGACCAGCATTGCCTATGACAAGAGAATAAAAGGACCAAGAAACTGAATGGCAAGCTAGCAACATAAGAACCGAAAACCCACTACAAATACCCCAGCACGTTGAGAAAACTGTCTGATGCTGTGATGAACTCCGACTGAGCTATGACATGATCCCCCCTCCTCTCTACTCACTACAGGACACACCCTCTGCCTTGAACTCTCGAATCTGGTAAGCAGAAGGCATCATTCTAAATCACCCCACTAATATTCCACCTCTTCTGCAGGCCCCATTCATGCTGGCCCTCCTCCTAGTTTCACTCAGCTCCAGGCCATAAACTTTATTACCCCTGTGTACACATATGTAGCACCCTCTAGTGTAGGTTGTGTTAGTGTAGGTAAATCTAGTTATCTCAGGGCTAAGCCTGAGCTGTGAATCTGGCTTAAGGTTCAGTGAGTCAAGGCTGGGTGACACATCCTGACAGCTCATCTGGCGCCTCCCCCTGTTTCTGGGACATTGGAGAATGTTCTAGAACTAGTAGGTGGAGGTTAGGAGGAGCTGCCTGGAATATTTACAAGGCCTTGGCCAATCCCTAGTAGTGGGCTGGCAGGGGGCAGAGCTTACCTCATAAATAAGCATGCCATGCCAGTGGGGCAGTTGGATGGAAGATGGACATGCAATGTTGAGGAGGCTGTCTGTGACCCTCAGGGGTGCCCCTTAGTCTGGGGGGAGGATATCCTTCCTTGGGCCAGGGCTCGGGTGCTGTAAGGATCCTGCCATAACAAACAGCTCTTCCTGGAGGCATGGGAGCAAGAGAAAGACAGTGTGTAGAGCAACATTGTTGGTGACTAACAAGACTGATACATGTAGCCAGCCTCCCTGAAGACGACAGTGTGCATCCTTTCCTGAGAGATCTCTTGAGAGTCAGCCGAGTTGGGATATGAAGAGTCAGTCAGGTGGACTGGTGTGGAGAGTTAGTGAAAGGGGCAGCTGCAGCCTGGTGGGTTGGCAGTGCCTGAAGAGGTGGTGCTGGGATCAGTGGTCATAGGGGAGAAGTACATGTTGTTTCACTGAAATCTCTGCTACACAACAATGGGCTGTGAGTCCCTGCCTGTAAAGGGCTATTGTTAAATTCTGATTGAGAGCCTGTCAGACCATCTACAGTGATTCAGCTGGTGCAAGCAAGTATGTGCAGGAGGAAAGCAAAGGGGACTGTATATAGCTGTATATAGGAAGAATGTCCCTGAAGTTGTTGCTGAAGTCATGTGGGCATCCCATAGCCTCCCATCCCTATCCAAGTTATTATCCCTCTAATAAAAAAACAGAACAAAGTTAGGGACGGCCCTCTGACCCTGGATGCTTGTGAAGATTCCATGTGCCTGGTTGTGCAGGAAAGGGGGATCCAGGTTCATCTGTGGCTCCAAGGAGGTGCGCTACACATAAAAATTAAAAATGATGATTCAATGGCAGTCACCAAAACATTGTAAGATACAGTACTTAGAAAAATATGTCATATGTTAATTGTCTCAGTGCTGTACAATATAGAAATGCAGAATGAATATCTAATGAAAACCAAGATACTTTAACTTGATTCTGATAAATACGTTTAACGAATTTCTATGTGTTATGGACAATCAATCTCGAAACATTACTCTGCTTGCTTGTTCAGGAGAACAGGAAGCAAAATTAGTATTTAACCAGTTGCCGACCGCCCGCTGTGGCTTGACGGCGGCAATTTGGCTCGTTATCGCGAAACGCCATTACCTGACGGCAGCCGCGAGAGGCACGCTTGTGCGCTCATTGTATTCCGGGGGGGCCAAGGAGCGGGTACGGCGGACTCGATGTCCGCCGGTTACCCGCGATCACCCCCCCTCCCCCCCCGAGGCGGCAGAATGGAGGTCCATGTATATAAACACGGATATCTGTCCTGACAGAGGGGGAAGGGATATGATCACAGGCTTCCTGTATATGGGAGCCGTGATCACTCCCCTCCCCCAGCCAGCCAAGCCCCCATACAGAACACACACAGAGAACACCCTTAGAGTGCCCCTTGCAGGTTAACCCCATCACTGCCAATGGCATTTACACAGTAATCAGTGCATTTTCATAGCATTTATCGCTGTATAAATGCCAATGGTCCCAAAGGAGTGTCAAAATGGTCTGATATGTCTGCTGCAATATCGCAGTTCCCCAAAAAATCACAGATCGCCACCATTACTAGTAAAATATAAAAAAAATAAAAACCCCATAAATTAATTATCATCATTTGTAAACGCGGCAACTTTTGCGCAAACCAATCAATAAACACAGATTGCGTTTTTTTTTTTACCAAAAATATGAGGAAGAATATAAATCGGCTGAAACCGATGAAAACATTTTTTTTATATTTTTTTTTGGATATGTATTATAGCAAGAAGTAAGAAATATTGTTTTTTTTTGCAAAATTTTCGCTCTTCTTTTGTTAATAGCAGTGATCAGAAATAACGCAGAGGTGATCAAATACCACCAAAAGAAAGCTCTATTTGTGGGGGAAAAAAGGTCGCACGTTTCGTTTGGGTACAACGTCGCACAACCGCGCAATTGTCAATTAAAGCGACGCAGTGCAGAATCGCAAAACGTGCTCTGGTCCTAAACTGGGAAATCCTTCCGGGACTGAAGTGGTTAAGTGGTGGCATGTACATAGCTTTGGCATCACACCCACTTTAAACTGGTGGACAAATCCCTCTGTGTGGAGCCGCTAAGAAAAGGAGGTCAGAGTCCACACAAGTTCTAAGCAGAAATACTGTAATATCAAAGGCTGACTTGGTGAGTGATATTATTTGGATCACTAGGGTGTAAGCTAAGTTCTGCCTCTGGTGTACCTGTACTTGTTTAATTACTTACTTGACTGTCTTTTTCGCTGAGTGCCTGACAAAAAAGAAAAACATTTTAGTAGAGTAGGAATGGGTAGACCTTTAGACAATGTTTTTAATGACCTCCGTGCCTTCCTTTTCGGGTAGCAATGGTAGCCACCTTTTCTTGTCCTGGTTTCGCAAGGACAGGAAATGGAGTAAAATCCCCCTAAAGGGGGCACAGAAAACCCAAAAAGAAAAAACCTGACATATTTTAAAGTGGAGCTCCAGTCTGTAAAAAAAAATTAAAAGTCAGCAGCTACAAATACAGTAGCTGGTGACTTTAAATATAAGGACACTTACCTGTCCAGGGATCCTACAATGTCGCACCCCAAGCCAATTTGTCAATTGACTTTGGGTGCAGGTGCTGGCATTATAAGTAGGCTTCAGGCTTCACAGCCGGTTTCTTACTGCACATGCACAAATCACACTGCACTCTCTGAATGGTCCTACCGTCTTTTGGGACCTATGTGTGTCCCACAAGGCTGCGGGGGGAAGGAGAAGGGGCCATACATGTCAATCTTACCTGGAAGTGGTACCAGGTACCCACTCCCCTCCAAAAAGTGCCAAATGTGGCAGGAGGGGGGAGGTTGCAAACAAGAAGAGCTTCCCCTTTTTGGTGGAGCTCCGCTTTAAGTCTTCTACTCACTATCCAAAAGTAAAAAATTACTTAAATAATGTGTAATGAAGTGCCACTTCATTCAACAGGGAAAGCCAACTTCAAGTGATACTGTATATTTTATTAATAGGTAAAGTTTGGTGGGCTGAATCACAATTCAAGACCATTCATTGGCCATTCCTTAGTTGTTGGCCAATAGCGATGAGCTGAACATACCTGGGTTCATTTTGAGCAGGGTTTGACGAACATGACTAAAGTTTAACCACTTCAGCCCCGGAAGGATTTCCCACTTTAGGACGGGAGCTCTTTTTGCGATTTGGCACTGCGTAGTTTTAGCTGACAATTGTGCGGCCATGCGAAGTTGTACCCAAACTAAATTTGCATCCTTTTTTCCCCACAAATAGAGCTTTCTTTTGGTGGTATTTGATCACCTCTGCGTCATTTCTGATCGCCGCTATAAACAAAAGAAGAGCGACAATTTTGCAAAAAAAAACAAATTTCTTACTTTTTGCTAAAATACAAATTAAAAAAAATATATAAAAAAACATTGTTTTCCATCGGTTTTGGCCAATTTACATTCTTCCTCATATTTTTGGTAAACAAAATTGGCGTTCATTGATTGGTTCGCGCAAAAGTTGCCGCATTTACGGATGATGTGAATTCATTTCTGAGGTTTTTATTTTTTATTTTATTTTTTACTAGCAATGGTGGCGATCTGCGATTTTTAATGGTACTGCAATATTGGGGCGGACATGTCGGACCATTTTGACACTTTTTTGGGACCATTGGCATTTATACAGCGATCAGTGCTATAAAAATGCACTGATTACTGTGTAAATGCCACTGGCGGTGAAGAGGTTAACCTGCAGGGGGCACTCTAAGGGTTACTTGTGTTCCCTGGATGTGTTCTAACTGTATGAGGGCTGGGCTGGCTGGGGAAAGGGGATGATCATGGCTTCCATATAGAGGAAACCTGTGATCACCGCCCTTCCCCCTCCGGACTTACACGGACCTCCGTTCTCTCACTGCGGGGGGGGCCATCGCGGGTAGCCGGTGGTGATTGAGTCCGCCCTTCCTGCTCTCTGGCCCCCCGGACACAGTGAGCGCGCGAACGCGCTCACAGCACTAGTTATCGCAGCCGCCATCATATGACAGAGGTTTGCAATAAGGAGCCACTCTGTCGCCATCAGACTGCGGTCGGCAAGTGGTCAACCACTTGTCTCCTGGGCACTTTCACCCCCCCACCTTTCCTGACACGATGGGCACTATTAGGCGGTGCTGATGGACACTGATAGGTGACACTGATGGGCACTGATAGGTGGCACTAATGAGGAGGCACTGATAGGTTGGCACTGATGGGCACTGATAGGCTGCACTGATGGCCACTGATAGGCAGCACTGATGGACACTGATTGGCAGCACTGATGGCCACTGATTGGCATTGTTGGGGCTGCATGATAATCAGGACACCGATAACCGGCAAGTGTGTATACATTGTGATCAGCTGTGATTGGACACAGCTGATCATATGGTAAAGGGCCGCTGTGATTGGCCCTTTACCCCGATCTGTGATCAGCTGTGTCCGAAGGACACAGTGATCCCAGAGTGCACCGAATGCATGCTGCAGCGACCGCACAGTGGAGTGGTTCTGTGAGGGTGTTAATAGACGCCCTCCCAGAACTGGATGACCGTGTTTTTACAAACAAAAACTCTGCCCATGTTATAAACTAATGAGCAAGGGATTGTCAAATTGCATTTGGTGTTGGGCTCTGCCATAGGGAACATGTACCATATAAAAAAAAAAAAAATAAGTAAAACACCTTTATTTGACTGGGAGCAGAAAATTTAGTAATGAAACAATGAAATAGTAATAATAGTAATTAGATAATAATAGTGAATTATTAAAAACGCAAAACGTCATTAAAGGAGAAGCACAGCTAAAACTCGTTTGGCTGTACTTCTCCTGTGGATCACATGAGTGCAGTCCGTTCTGCACTCCTGTTACTCGTTTTCAGCTGACAGCGGGCTGACATCCCAGAGCCGGTCCAGGCTCGAGCAAGATCGCGACCATATGGTCGGGATCCGCCCATATGCCTGGATCGACACCCGACTCAACCTCTCAGTAAGCTGCTGAGAGCCCAAGCCAGCCACTCCTGTCCCCTCCACAGCCCAGCGCTCCGGTAATCATGGGAGGGCAGAGCAGTTAGCTGGTTACTGAAAGTCACCAGCTCTCTGCTCATTAAGCTGTGAGAACTAACCAATACCACCTTGTCCCCATATTGATGAACACAAGATCCTCTTCCCCAAAAGCCTGTCCAGGTGTTTGTGGGGATCTGCAAGCAGGGAGCTTATCAGATTTGTAAAGCCCCTATTAACAATGAGGGGGTATCAAAATCTTACCTCCTTCCCATGTGAATGAGTAAGGGGTACATAGTAGCCCTACTCATTCACAAAAAAATGTTAAAGTGGAAGTTCACCAAAGCCTAACTAACTCTAAACCTATTGGCAGCCACATTCTAAAACAAATCTATCTAGCCCTGTAAAGAAGAAATACCTGTTCTGCAATTGCTCCGGTCCAGATCCCACGCTGAGCTGTCAGCGGCGGCTTCAGTATGTAGGGGTGTGCAGGAGTAGCAGATGACAATGGAAGCCTCATAGTAAGTCTATGGGTGACGTCACTTCCCAGGCATTTCCCAGCCGTTGTCGGTTTTCTCCTGCACACAGCATCCACCACTGGAGACCGGACCGGATCGGCTTCAGAAAAGGTATGTATAGGGATTTCTTCTTTACAGGGCTATATAGATTAGCTTTAGAATGTGGCTGCAGGTAGGTTTAGAGTTAGTTAGGTATTGGGTGAACTTCTACTTTAACAGTATTAAAAAACACAGACACTGTTTTTGACATGCCAGTTAAAAAAAATGTCCCGCAATGTACATCCAGCATCAACCATGTTGTTCAGCGATGTAGATCCACATTAACCATAATGACTGATGCCTGCCACAATGCCAATAGAGAAAAACACTGCCCACCAACACACGTCCAGTCGTGACACTTCATTTCCACTGGGATGACAGCTGATATGTAAGGGGTGGGGTCTCCTAGATAATGTAATTTACTAGGGTAATACCGATAGTGGTACCATTGCCGATACTGTTACATTTTGTATTTGCAAGGGAATTTTCCCCAGCTCTTAGTGAATGTGGTGACATTTTATTTTGCAAAGAATACCCAATCACGTGCAAGGAAAATAACAAGCAACAACAGCATTTGTGCTTGCATGTGATTGGATGATGAAAGTCAGATGAGCTTCACCTCATTTACTAATCTCTTGGGAAAATTCCCTCGCAAACTACAACTTTCTTTGCAAAGTGAAAAATTTGCCTTTAGTAAATAAACCCCATAGAAGCTAAAAGCTCTGTGCAGGCCAGTCAAGTTCCTCCACCCCAAACTCGCTCATCCATGTCTTTATGGGCCTTGCTTTATGCAGTGGTTCAAATCAATTGGTGGAGGGGGGATTATGGTGTGGGGTTGTTTTTCAGGGGTTGGGCTTGGCCTCTTAGTTCCAGTGATGGGAACACTTTAGGCATCAGCATAGCAAGACATTTTGGACAATTTCATGCTCCCAACTTTATGGGACCAGTTTGGGATGGTTTGGCAAGGTCCCTAAAGACATGGATGAGCGAGTTTGGGGTGGAGGAACTTGACTGGCCTGCACAGAGTCCTGACCTCAACCCAATAGAACACCTTTGTGATGAATTAAAGCGGAGACTTTGAGCGAGGCCTTCTCATCCAGCATCCATTCTTGACATCACAAATGCGCTTCTGGAAGAATGGTCAAACATTCCCATAGACACACTCCTAAACCTTGTGGACAGCCTTCCGAGAAGAGTTGAAGCTGTTATAGCTGCAAAGGGTGGGACAACTCAATATTGAACCCTATGGATTGGAATGCCATGCCAAAGTTCATGTATAAAGGCAGGCCTCCCAATACTTTTGACAATTTTGACAATATAGTATATATATATATATATATATATATATATATATATATATATATAGTCAGGTCCATAAATATCGGGACATTGACACAATTCTAATGTTTTTGGCTCTATACACCACCACAATGGATTTGAAATGAAACAAACGAGATGTGCTTTATCTGCTGGGAGAGATTAACAATCATAAATCAAACTTTCACTTTTTAATACTTGGTTGCAAATCCTTTGCAGTCAATTACAGCCTGAAGTCTGGAACGCATAGACATGACGAGACGCTGGGTTTCATCACTGGTGATGCTCTGCCAGGCCTCTACTGCAACTGTCTTCAGTTCCTGCTTGTTCTTGGGGCATTTTCCCTTCAGTTGTGTCTTCAGCAAGTGAAATGCATGCTCAATCGGATTCAGGTCAGGTGATTGACTTGGCCATTGCATAGCATTCCACTTCTTTCACTTACAAAAACTCTTTGGTTGCTTTCGCAGTATGCTTCGAGTCATTGTCCATCTGCACTGTGAAGCGCCGTCCAATGAGTTCTGAAGCATTTAGCTGAATATGAGCAGATAATATTGCCCGAAACACTTCAGAATTCATCCTGCTGCTTTTGTCAGCAGTCACATCATCAATAAATACAAGAGAACCAGTTCTATTGGCAGCCATACATGCCCACGCCATGACACTACCACCACCATGCTTCACTGATGAGGTGGTATGCTTTGGATCATGAGAAGTTCCATTTCTTCTCCATACTCTTCTCTTCCCATCACTCTGGTACAAGTTGATCTTGGTCTCATCCATAGGATGTTGTTCCAGAACTGTGAAGGCTTTTTTAGATGTTGTTTGGCAAACTCTAATCTGGCCTTCCTGTTGTAGAGGCTCACCAATGGTTTACAACTTGTGGTGAACCCTCTGTATTCACTCTGGTGAAGTCTTACAACTACCTCCTGGAGAGTGTTCTTGATCTGGCCAACTGTTGTGAAGGGTGTTTTCTTCACCAGGGAAAGAATTCTTCAGTCATCCACCACAGTTGTTTTCCGTGGTCTTCCGGGTCTTTTGGTGTTGCGTTCTTTCTTTTTAAGGCTGTTCCAAACAGTTGATTTGGCCACACCTTAGGTTTTTGCTATCTCTCTGATGGGTTTGTTTTGTTTTTTCAGCCTAATGATGGCTTGCTTCACTGATAGTGACAGCTCTTTGAATCTCATATTGAGAGTTGACAGCAACAGATTCCAAATGCAAATAGCACACTTGAAATTAAGTCTCACCTGACCATGGAACAGCTGAGCAGCCAATTGTCCCATTACTTTTGGTCCCTTAAAAAGCGTGAGGCACATATACAAACTGTTGAAATTCCTACACCTTTCACCTGATTTGGATGTAAATGCCCTCAAATTAAAGCTGAAAGTCTGCAGTTAAAGCACATCTTGTTTGTTTCATTTCAAATCCATTGTGGTGGTGTATAGAGCCAAAAACATTAGAATTGTGTCGATGTCCCAATATTTATGGACCTGACTGTATATATATCATGGGTGCATTTTAAATGATAGAGACAGAATATCAACCGAAAATCCAGAAAGAAATATATGATACAGATGTTGTAAACTGAGTTGCAGTTCAGTGAATAAAATTAGTATTTGATCCCCAATCAAAACATGACTTGGTGGAGAAACCCTTCTTGGCAAGCACAGAGGTAGGACGTTTCTTGTATTTGGTTACCAGGTTTGCACACATCTTAGGAGGGATTTTGGTCCACTCTTCTTTTCAGATCTTCTCTAAATCCTTAAGGTGCCTTAGCTGTTGCTTGGCAACTCAAAGTTTCAGCTCCCTCCATAAATTTTCTATAGGATTAAGGTCTGGAGACTGGCTAGGCCACTCCATGACCTTAATGTGCTTCTTCATGAGCCACTCCTTTGTTGCCTTGGTGGTATGTTTTTGGGTCATTGTCGTGCTGAACGACCCATCCACAACCCATTTTCAGCTTTCTGGCTGAGGGAAGAAGGTTCTCATCCAAGATTTTACAATACATGACCCTGCCCATTGGCCCCGCAATGTGGCAAAGTTGGCCTGGGCCATTAGTAGAAAACCAGCCCCAAAACAAAATGTTTTCACCTCCGTGCTTGACTGTAGGAATGGTGTTCTGAGGGTCATAGTCAGCATTTTTCTTCCTCCAAACACAGTGATTCAAGTTAATGCCAAAGAGTTCAATTTTGCTCTCATCTGACCACAGCACTTTCTCCCAATCCTTCTCTGAATCATTTAGATGTTCATTGGCAAACTTCAGACGGGCTGTACATGTGCCTTCTTGAGGAGGCGGACTTTGCAGGCACTTCAGCCTTTCATTCCATGGTGGCATATTGTATTACCAATGGTTTGTGTGGTGACTGTGGTCCCAACTGCCTTGAGATCATTCACAAGCTCCTCCTGTGTAGTTCTGGCCTGATCCCTCACTTTTTTTATGATCCTCCTTACCCCATGAGGTGAAATCTTGCATGAAGCTCCAGATCGAGGGCGATTGATGGTTATTTTGTATTTCTTCCATTTGCGAATATTCGCTCCAACATTTATCTCCTTCTAACCAAGCTTCTTGCTGATGGTCTTGTAGGCCATTTCAGCCTTGTGCAGCTCTTGATGATGAGGTTTGAATGAAAAAAAGAGATTCTGTGGACAGGTGTCTTTCATACACATAATGAGTTGTCATTAGGAGCACCTTCTTAAATGAGCACATACAGTAACCAATCTGTGGGAGCCAAACTTATTGTTGGTTGGTAGGGGATCAAATACTTATTTTACTCACTGAACTGCAACTCAATTTATAACATTTGTTTTTTCTGGATTTATTTTTTCTGTCTCTATGATTTAAAATACACCTATGACAAAAATTAGAGACCCTTCATTTCTTTGTAAGTGGGCAAACTTACAAAATCTGCAGGGGATCAAATAATTATTTTACCCACTGTATGTACATATCATGTATCATATCCATATATGTAAATACCACCATCAATGACATTCAACTGCTTTTCCAAGTTATTCTATAATATTAATATATTAACATTAATATTATAACCACAGATAGGTACCTTTTTTCTTAATTGTGTCAAAAGTTCAATAAGAATATTGAAGTAATTAGTGTTTCAAATTGGAAGCATTTGTCTAATGACGTTCCTGAGCAGATTAATAGAACAGAATGGTGAGTGTTGAATCATAAGCTGGTTGTCGGGACCTAATGTGACTAGCAGTGGTCATTTGCCTTGGATTAAAGATTAAGAACAATTGTTTCTCTTGTTTACAATCAAAGCACAAAGGGCCATTCTTGTAGAAACTGAAAATCTCCACTGCTATTGGCCTAAAATTTGTAATAACTACAGGCTACTCACACAAAAGCTTTATTACACTGCCCGTCCCCTTATAAGAAAGGCAAATGTGTCTACAATGATTCATGCTAACTCCAAGAAACGCGTGGGGTAACATCTCTGGGAGAATGGTGTTTTTCTGGAGATCGTTTTAATCTCCATAATGTCATTGGACCCTGTTTGTTTAAGCTGTTCGCCTTTGCTTCAGAAGTCCTAATCCAACCAAGAAACCAAGGCTATCATTTATTCAGAATTATTTGACATTGTCAAGTTTCACATCAAGGATTTACAGTTATCTTTAAGACAGTTATAATGGCAGACGAAATCCAACTCTCTGAATGTAATGGAGATCGACATCCTGAAATACCACAGATAACCAATATTATAGATGAAATGGATACATTTACAGTATGTGAAACGCGTGAGAAAAATCCAGTCGTTCCAAGTGAAAATATAGAGGGATCTGATATCTGTTTAGAAGACAAGATTGATTCTTTGGAAATCAAGGAAAACACTGACGAAGGTAAGGAAAATATATATGTTTTACTAGGTTTATTTTACTACTATATTTAGGCAAATTGGTCACTTTGAAATGAATCATTGTTGTGTTGACTGCAATGTCTTCATTTCAACCATATTTACCTGGCTTTCATTTAGAAAAACAATTAAAAAGTCAAGGTGCCATACCACCAAAGGCTCTATGGAACCTATGACTTGAAAGTGTTGGCGTCAGGTTTCCACAATCAGCTTAATCGTAGTAGTCAAGTAGTCCAGATGGCTAGAAAATTGTTGATTGTATGGGCAACATAAAAAAGGAACTGAAGTTGATATATTTTTTTAACTAATCTGTTAATATGGGTAAGGAAGCAAAATGGGATCTCACCATTATGTATTAATTAATTATGTATTAATGATTACAGAGCTAAATTAATATGTTTTATATGTACATGGAGTTTAGCTTTTAAGATCACCGTGCATTCGTTATTTTCCTATCATTGTGTATTATCATTGAAATTGTTGGTGGTAGGTTTCCTCAACCAGGTTAATTTTAGTAGTCAAGTAGTCCTGATGGCTAGAAAACTGTTTACATGGCCAACATAAAAAAATAATCTCAAGTTGGCATATTTTTTAATATTTTAATGTGGGTAAGGAAGCAAAATGAGATCTCACCAACATGGACACAGGCAGCAAGACAAATGTTTGTCTGCAATTCCACATTAAGATACTTTGCATATATTATTGGAAGGCCTCCAATGGATGAAAGATCTACTGTTTGAGCTGCCATTTTTCAGCCAGAAGCCTAAGCAGTAACATGAAGGGTATTGCAGGGCTTCACAGTACATGTACGGTTTTAAGATATAAGGCTGGGTTTACATATCTTTGACTGCGGTTTGCAGTCTGGAGTCCGAAGGATTTCTCTTCAGGTGCGATTCCAATGTGAATTTTTCCCTGAATTTGCACCTGAACTGACCCAAAAATGCACAGTACCCTTTTCAAAACCACCCCGTGGTCGCCCCACACATGTGTGAACTGGCTCCATTAAAAGCCGGTCACATTCACGTTATGCGAATAGGATGCGATTAAAAACACATACAGTTTGCATATATTTGAACCCAGCCTTAGCTTAAGCATCCATGCGTGTATGAATATAACTAAGACGTTTCAGTAGTCAGATACACAATACACAAATGAAAGATCCTCCAAAGGAGTTACTGTATATACTGTCCCATCCAGTTCTGAGATACACAGCTCTCTTACCAAGCACATCCCTGCTTGGCAGGGCAGGAGACCTGATTTGTTTCTACTGCACCAAAGTAGCTCTTATTGGTCTTGACTTGACAAGGTTGTGAAAGCAGAAGCAGCAGACTGATTAAGCAAATGAACCGCTCAGAGGGATGCTCCAAATAGTCACCTTCACCTCTGGATAGGGTGCTGCCTCAGTATGTGAGATGCACAAAAATGAAGACTGCAAGGAAGTGTGAAACGCGTCAACCATTTCCCTTTTTCCGTTTGCTCTATGGACTGTATTTTGAATTTTGAATAAAGGTTTCTACTTGGAGTGCAGCCATCCAGACAGTCTTCATTTTTCAGCAGACTGATTAGCTCTCTGTTGCTGTGAACTCTCCTCCTGTCAGCAGGTTCCTTGTTAACCATGAGTACTGCAACATGGCTGATTGGCTCCTTGTGCTGCTTTTCCATCTCACAGTCTGAGTTCTGCTGTAAGGGATTGCAAAAGGCTGATATTAGGCCAAATTCGGGTACTAACACAGCTTACATGTAAAAAAAAAAAAATACATGTAAATACCTAAAAAAACAATGCCTAAAAAATAAAAAAATCCTAAATAATAAACCTTTTTGTGAAATAAAAATACTTTTAATTATTTATTAATTATTACAGAACTGAATTAATTTGTGTTTTTATATGAGCATGGAGTTTAGCTTTAAAGAACACCATACGTTCTTTATTTTCCTATCATTTTGTATTATTTCTTGCCAACATTGGACTTGACTTGAAGAAAAGAAGATGCTAAACATGGGGCACATTTGTGCTTTTTTTTTTCTCCTGAAGTGGATTTATATTCAGTGGGAAATTAACATTTATAGAGCCAATTGTTTAAATATTTTGCAAGGAATAAAATCCTGCCCATCATGACTCCTATCATACAACTATTTTAGCAAACAAAAAATATTATAGAATGTACAACAGATGCACATATGTGGTCTGTCATAAAATCCTTCTAAACTATGCACATTAGAAATTAGAAGAGACGAGAGGTGATTTCAAGGTTCTTGAACCATAGTGAGTCATTTGACTCCTGTCAACAAGCACTGGACACAGTTCCTCCTATAGTTCAATTTTGGAATTTAACCACAATTGTCCAACGGTGGCCAGAAAAGAGGGATGAAAAAAAATTGCAGATTGTAAATTTTAAGGTTTGGTGCTGCCTTCTCTAATGGCCCGTACACACTTTACGATTATCGGCCAACAACGGTCGCACAACAGCTTGTTGTCTGATAATCCAACGGTTAGTACGTACGATTCAACAACCAATTTCCAATTATCGTCCAACAGAAGTTGTCTGAGAAGACTAAAAAACTTTTGTTGGCCAACAAGGCATTGGCCAATTTTCAGCTCATGTGTACAGAAGTTGGCCCAACAAAACTTGGAAGTGCAAACACGCATGCTCAGAATCCAGGAAGTGTTCGGTCGTGTAAACCTGCGTCTGTAATTCACAATTCACATTCACCTGAACTTCTTCTTTATGCACTCCTAACACATCACTACATTCGCCTTTGTCGGATGATTACTTGACTACCGTCAGTACGCTAGACAAAACCAAGGACAGCCAATTTGGACAAAAGTTGGACGTGCGGTCGTATGACAATCGGCGCGTGTGTACGAGGCTTAACCCTGCTGCCCTAGGCCTTTGTCCCACAGCTCCCATTGTAGAAAATACAACTCTGTCTCCCAGCTCTCTATGTATCTCTCCCCATCCTTTCCCACAGCCTGTTGGGCAGGGTTGGGTCCTCAGACACAGCTCTCTCTTCATAGGAGCTCTTTACTTTCATCCTCTTCTTGGGAGGAAGAAGGCCCAGAATTTTCATGCCCACTCCCTCCTCTTTCATCCCCCTCCCCACTTTCTTCTTTAAGTGGTTGGAACCGCTTAATCTAGTTATTTGTTCTTTTAACTTTTTTGATCAGGAATTTCCCTGTAAACGGTCTATTTGGTACAAAATCAAGTTCCTCATGCTCTGTATTACGATTAATCAGATTTACCAAAAAAATTAGGAGAATATCTCCCATCTTTGTCTAGGTGTACTCATTCCCGACATTATCTCTCAGGATCTTCATTATCTCAGCATCTTCATTATGCGCTTGACGCTTTAATTTTTCCATGATCGTTATTTTCCACAGACACAGTAGGGTTGATTTACTAAAACTGGAGAGTGCAAAAACCAGTGCAGCTGTGCAAGCTAGCCAATCAGCTTCTAACCTTAGCTTGTTAAAACAAGCTTTGACAATAAAACCTTGAAGCTGATTGGTTTCTGTGTGGAGCTGCACCAAATGTTGCACTTTCAAGCTTTAGTAAATCACCCCCAGTGTATTTGGTAACTACCAGCTGCCAGAAATTCCTAATAGTTCTTCTCAATCAGTGCACAATAACTGCAAAAGAAACTGAAGGTGTTATCCATCTGTTTTACATAAGTGCAGCATAAGTTAGGAAGGGCCAGTTGTATGGTCTTTTAGTGACTTGTGTATGTTTAGTACCCAGATTTATCCCAACACCTATCTTCAGGGCTGCTGCTAGAAAGCACGGGGCCCTATACAGACAACCTGACAAACTGACAGACAAACTGACATGGGGGCCTCATACAGCCAATGCTTCAGTTATGAATCAACACAGTGAGTGATCGACACCGAGCACTCATTGTGTTAATTCAGGAGAGGAAGGAGCTGGTAAGAATGACATATTTACTGGACCCTTCCCCCACTCTCAATCTTGAAGGATCCTATTGTGTGCTTGAAGCTGCTGGAGGGAAAGAGAGGAGGGAAGCCGGCAGTACTGTAGGGGTAGGGGGGCACACAGGGGGGCCTGGGCAGCAAGGAGAAATGTATGGTGCACAGGGAGGGTGATTGGTGTTGCGGGGCAATTACTGGAACCGATCCTGTGCATGGCTCTCTCTGAAGCAGCTGAAAGCGGGGCAGGAGAGGAGAAGAAGCCAGCTTTCAGCTGCTGCAGAGAGAGCCATACAGGAGGATTGGTTCCAGCAATTGCCCTCCTGCTGCACCAAGCACAGTCCCTGCCATATCTGATTCACCCTGCTGCCTTGCCCCTCTGCTAGCCCAGCCCTCATACAGGAAGACTGGTGGTACCCCCTTATCTACAGCCCTGCCTATCTTGCCCCCTCTGGAGTATGTCCCAGAACTATATTTTTCTTTTACTTTGTCCTTGTATAAAGAAAAAGCTTTTAATACCCCCTGTAACATTATCACCAGGCTTGTAGAATTCCTTTGGGGACAGTACTGTGATGTCTATTCCTATTAAGGTAGACAAGCCCCAAAACTACATCTCCAAAAAGTCCTATCCCTAATCACAGGTAGGCTCTTGTGTGGTGATAGGTAGATCTCCATAGTCTAACATGCAGGGCTGACAACCTTGCTCAAGGGTTTTAGTGCAATGAATAACAAAGGTACTGGGGTTGACTCACTAAAGGCATATAGGTTGTTCACTTTGTGAGGGAAGTTGCACTTTGCAAGGAAAATTGTCCCAGAGCTTAATGAATGTGTATAGTCTATCAGTGGCGGCTGGTGAAATTTTAAGATAGGGGGCGCCAGACCCCGCCCTTCCTTTTTGACCCCTCCCTTCTCATAAGCCCTACCCCTTATACTTTCCACCCCTTGTGTCAGGAGTATATAGCCCATAGGATGACCAGATAGGATATACAGCATCACCAGATAGGAGTATACAGAGCCCCAGATAGCAGTATACAGAGCCCCAGATAGCAGTATACAGAATCACCACATAGCAGTATACAGGGTCCCAGATAGCAGTATACAGGGGACCCAGATAGCAGTATACAGGGGACCCAGATAGCAGTATACAGGGGTCCCAGATAGCAGTATACAGGGGTCCCAGGTAGGGTATACAGGGTGCCAGGTAGGGTATACAGGGTGCCAGGTAGCAGTATACAGGATGCCAGGTAGGGTATACAGGGTGCCAGGTAGGGTATACAGTCACCAGCCTCAACAGGCCCTGAGGTCGGGACAAGTCCCGCACTTACCCCATCTAATAGTCTAATAGGCAGACTGGCAGTGTTGCAGAGATCGGCATACGGAAAAGCGGGCTGAGAGATGCAGAGGCAGCATGCTGGCAGTCTGCACGGAAGTCCCGGGAAGTGCTGTGCCTGCGTGAGTAATCACACAGGCAGCACGTCCACCATAGTCCCGTCCCCGCCAACAGCAGCCAATGACAGAGAGTCATTGGCTCCGATGGCTCAGGAGGGAGCCAATCAGGCTATGTGTGTGCGCTTGTTCAGCACACACAGATGGACTTTAAAGGCTGACCAATCGGCTCACTACTTGCTGTCAGCTGACAGCAAGGAGCCGAGGAAAAAAAAAAGAAGAAAGAAAAGTCAATGTGCCGGCGCCACCTTCCCTTCTCAGCGGCGGGGAGGTGTCGCCCAAGCACCCAAATGCACCAACCGTCGCTGTAGTCTATTTTGCTTTTAGTAAAGCAACCTCACTGCGTGTCAGCTCAAACAGAAAGTTAGGAACACATAGAATTTCTGGCAAATCAATTGGTATTTTTCTGGACTTTTTAAATTGTTTAAAAACGAAACAACATAGGAAAAAGTGCATGTATAGGGGGGGATGTACTGGGGGATTAAGATATGCAGCAGACTAGATAACAATGTTCTATTGAATATAAAGAAACGTAGTAATTATGACAAGGTGGAAAGCGAGTTGTGGCATTCTCCAAGAATCTCATGGATCTGTTACTATGATAGATTATTGTTATGTGTGTAGCACCTTCCTAAGTAAGCTGCTGTTTTTTTTTTTTTCGAAAAGGCAAAATCCTGTAACCAGCAGAGCTGTGTGTGATTGCTTTGGGCTGCTCTGGCTGCTTCCTTCTGTTTTTCTGGAGCTTTCTAGAACATAGTGGGTGGAAGAGTCAGATGAGCAGACTTAATATTTATGTAACCCCAGCCAAGGTGAGGTGTTGCTCAGAAAGTGGTTGGGGATTACATAAATGGTTTAGAGCCTCTGAGAGCAGTGTTCTTTGTCCAGAAGGAGAAGTTCCCAGACAGGGAGGGCTGCCTTCCTGGCTGCATTGCTTAAGGTTCAGCCTGCTCATCAGGATCACAGCCTGTCCTGAGAGGGTCTGCTCAGCCACAAACCCTTTCAGGGACTAAAGAGGGGAGCCGCTGAAGACCTGCCTTGGGAGTTCACAGGGAGAGTCTGTCTGCTGGTATCAGAGTTGCATTGTGTGCTGGAAGGACACTGTGAGTACTGACCCAAAGGGGGAAAGAATTTCATTGACGGCTTTTATCACCCTTGCTGCACAAAGTATCGCTTGGCCTGGGTCAGGGGCGTAACGATATGGGTTGCAGGGGTTGCAATCACAACCTGGCCCCATGGTCCAGGGGGCCCATGTGTCTCCCTTATACCCCTGAATAGGAGGGATGGCAGGGTGGCATTTAGAGGAACCAATCTCCTCAATTTTCCTCTATCCAGTTTAGTTGTCTTCTGCTGTTCTCAGGGTCCCTGTGTGCTTCACTGGTCACCCCACAGAGCTGCTGTCTTCCCCCCTCCTCTCTCCTGCCAGCTGCTGTAGAAGATGTGTCATGATGGAGAGATGGGTCAGTAAATTTGTCATTTACCAGCTCCTTCCTTTTCTGAATGGACAGAGTCAGTGATTGGTACCAATTGGTTCATTCATAACTAAAGCATAGTAAACTGTTTTTACTATACTTCCATTTCTGAATGAATGGGAGGCTTGGTGCACAGCTATTCCTGTCCATTCATTCTGTGCAGCTGAGGTTACACAGATGGAAATTGAGAGCTGAGGTTTGTTTAGACCCCTGACATTTTATCAAAGACCCCAACAGAGCTCCTAAATTGTAAAAATAAAATTGTAAAAGAAATAAAATGAAATGGTAAAAAAGAATAAAATAAAATTAAAATTAAAAACTACTGACAGCAGTGACGGAACTATCAGGATTGCAAAGGTTGCAATTGTGACTGGGCGCTGGCATTTCACCACCATGGGGAGGCCAAAGATGGCAGAAAGGAGGCCTGCTGCAGAACTTGTGAATGGGGCCCCGCTGCAGTACCATAATAAAGGGACCCGCGATGGGAGTAAAGGGCCCCAGGATCCCTGGGAAGAGGGAAGGGCCCTAGCCAGGGGTCCCTTCATCATTTTTTGCACCGGGGCCCTGAAGATTTTAGTTAAGCCTCTGGCCTGGGTAATTGCTATTGGTGCCCAAATGCTATCCACTTAATGTCCTACTGTTTAAGGGACTGTTCAGCAGAGCTGCTATTAGAAAGAGTGTCATGTGGACTATCTCACAGCTCCCGGAAATCCATTCAAGTGAATATTGCAGGGTCTCCAATTTTTCTAAACAGAGCAACAATGTACTGTTCTTTAGACTTTGGGGGGGGGGGCAAAGTGTTCTCAGTGAGAGTAGAAATTGTCCTGGTATCAGTGAGAGTAAACAGTGCCCCATTTTTGGCATTAGGGGGAATAGTGCCCCATGACTGGTGTCAATGGGAATATAGTGCTCCATTGTTGTTGGTGCCCCATGTTTGGTGTCAGTGGGAGGAATGTGCCCCAAGGGTAGGATGAAGACAAGCAAAGGGCCACATCCATCCCCTTGGGCCACAGTTTGGAGACCGCTATAATACTGCAATAAAGCTTTTAAAAAGACAACCTTTATGGACTGTGTTTCCTGAATCAGAGTGCGAAGATGCTATTTGCCTGAATGCTGCACTAGCGGGAATAGAATATGATACACTAAGGCCTCGTGCACACAGGATGTTAAAAAAAATCTAAAAAAGTCAGTAGCTTTGTAGTGAGTTTTTCAGCTTTTTTCAGCGTTATTGCACTAGCGTTTTTGAGCGTTTTTTTTTTCTTTTCAATGGATCAAAAACATCCAAAAACATTGGTGAGCCACGTTTTTGGGTGTTTTGGATCACTTGAGCGTTTTTACAGCTGAAGAATGTCTCTCTGAACCCACTGGTCTTGGATTTTTTTTACAGCTCAAAAACGTCCCAGCCAAAAACAGTTGATAACAGCCTGTGTGTGCATGAACACATAGGATAACATGATGGGGAGTTTATTGGCTGTAAGAATAAATGTTTGAAGCTAAAAACAGCTGCTGTAAAAATGTCCAAAAACGTCCTGTGTGCATGAGGCCTAAATCAGCGGCCTAGACAAGGGTAGCATTACATGTGATTCAAGAGCTGGGTTTAGCTTTGGCAAAGTGCTGTCATATAGTGTAGGGAAAGGAATCCATAGACCTGTGTGATCTCACCCAGGAATTTTTTTCTTTGCCTTCAATGGCCATAGAGAACAGCATGTGGGAGCAAGGAAAGGTGAATATATGCTGCTGGAGAGGGGGGGACCTAAGTGAACTTTTTAATATGCTTGCAAAGTTCAGTTTAAGTTAGAAATCGTATATTTTAATAATATCCTTAAACAGAGGCGTAACTAGAACCTTCAGGGCCCCGGTGCAAGAATTATGAAGGGCCCCCTGACCCCTGGCCAGGGCCCTTCCCTCTTCCCACTGATCCTGGGGCCCTTTACTCCTATTGTCGGTCCCTTTATTACGGTACTGCAGTGGGGCCCTTTCACAAGTTCTGCAGCAGGCCCCAGGGGGGCCAGGGAAGCACACAGGGACCCTGGGAACAGCAGAAGACAAGTAAGCTGGATAGAGAAAAATGGAGGAGATTGGGTCCTCTAAATGCCACCCCCACCATCCCTCATATTCAGGTGTACAAGGGAGGCACATGGGCCCCCTGGACCATGGGGCCCGGTTGCAATTGCAACCCCTGCAACCCCTATCGTTACGCCCCTGTCCTTAAAATTAATGACCACACCATTATATTAGATAGTAGCAAATGGGCTGTCTAAACTGGCCACCTAAAGCATCAGAAATCCACATATAATCTGCTCTTGTTTTGCTGTTTCTCTTTCTGAAGTGTGTCATAACCCCCCCCCCCCACCCCCACCCTCTCCAATGGTGACACAATGAGGTTGGTTTGCCAAAGGCAAATAGACTATGCACTTTGCGAAATGCAGTGACCCTCTGCAAGTGCAGCTGCTCCAGTAAATGAGGTAAAGCTTCACTTTGCAAAAAACGCCCAATCACATGTAAGGAAAATAAGAAAAACTGCATTTTTGCTTGCACATGATTGGATGATGGAAGTCAGCAGAGCTTCTGCTCATTTACTAAGCTCTGGAGATACTCAAACCCATTGAGTCCTGCTTTAGGCTCATGATAGCGTGCCCTTGTGAAGGGGGGCTGACATATGTCGCAGATAGCACAGAAAAGCTTGGTAGCACTGGCGTGCCCAGAATAATGCATCTACCGTCTAGTTCCTATAGATAATTTGAGTGCTGTCTATAAGAAATATGTATTATAAGCTTGATGATGGGGAAAATTTTAAAAACTAAATTTATTTCTGCTCTAATGTCACTAAATCCTCTGTACACTAATGCCAAATCTGTAATAAAAATCATAATGTAAATTACAAAATAGAACATAAATAAATAATAATAAATAATGTACAGATATTAATAGTGATATAACATGTTCATCCAACCAGTTTTTACTAAATTTATTCATTTAAAATGCTGATTGCTGTATAATTCTAATGTACTTATATTTTCTTCTTTTGCAGAGCATCAGGCAGAACAACATACAGTTCCAGAACAAGATTCTGGAGTGTTAACCAGCCATAATACCCATTCCGAGGAGCACAACAATGGAGAAGATCGTCAACCCACATTAGGTAGAAACAGAACTTTTACCATTTCTATCTTATAGCACAATTATATTTTAAATTGGCTATGGATCTTTTTACTTCACTTTATGTGTGACATAAACGTTGTTTGCCATTATGAGTGGCAGTTATTGGATGTAGTATAAAAGCCCTACTCCAGTCAAATGCTTTTCTTGTTTTAAATAGCAGAGGAAGTAAAAACACCTGGCAGGTATTTATTACTGTCTGAGTTTCCACAGGGAGATTTCCCCTCACTTCCTGCACTGTGTAAGGGGGTCAGCAAGGGATAGGAAATTTCCCCAATATGGGGAACGGAAAACATTTTTTTACAGAGTGGGTACAATCTAAAACAGTGGTGACATTTCAGCATAAAAGTTGCCCAAATTGCACAGTTGGACACCAATATCCCTCAAATTATGAAGAATAGAAGACCAAACATACATTGGTTTTAAAGGGGTTGTAAACCCTCACGTTTTTCACCTTAATGCAGTCTATGCATTAAGGTAGAAAAGCCTTCTGTAGTGCAGCAGTCCTCCAGAGCCTAGGGTTGATACCTCATCCCTTTAAACCCGAACACATATGAATTACATAGGTTCTGAGGCTAATTTAATGCAGATAAGGCAACACGTGAGTTTAATTACCACCTTAATCAGCCACAGAACCTGTGTAATTCATATGTGTTCAGGTTTAAAGGGATGAGGTGGTAATCCTACCAGAGCCTCCCTTTTACTTTCCTGAGCCCGATCGTTCCAGCGCCGGGGACGAGCACAGCAGCTCCAGCCGCTCCCTCAGGTCCTCATTGGATAGATTGATAGCAGGAGCCATTGGCTCCCGCTGCTGTCAGCCAAATCCAGTTGAGCCAGGGGACGGGGCCGAGTCCTGCTGTCTGTGTCAATGGACGCAGCAGAAGGACTTGGGGGGCACTGAGGGGGCACTCGAGAAGAGCAGAAGCGCCGCTGGGGGACCCTAGAAGAAGAGGAGCCACTCTGTGCAAAACAGCTGCACAGAAGAGGTAAGTATAACATGTTTGTTATTTAAAGAAAAAAAAAAAGCCTTTACAAACCCTTTAAGGTGCCTGCTGACTTGGCACCAGCCACAGGCAGCTTAAAGGAGAAGTACAGCCAAACCTCCCAGAAGCTGTACTTCTCCCATGGATCACGTTTTCATCAGACAGCAGGCTAAAGCGCGTTGTCTGCTGACTTGACAGAGCTGGTCCAGGCTCAGACAAGATCCCGTCAATGAAGTTGGGATCCGCCCACATGCCTGGACCGGCACCTGGCTCAGCCTGTCAGCGAGCTGCTGAGAGCCTGGGCCGGCTGCTCCAACCCCTCCACAGCCCAACGCTCCAGTGAGCGTGGGGGGGGGGGGCAGAGCAGAGGGCTGGTGACTGATAGTCACCAGCTCTCTGCTCGGGGAGCCCTAAGAACCGAGCGATCTATGGTTTTTGATCACTCGGTTCTCAGTGCTAGAGTCGGCGGGGTACAGATGCAGCATCAGAGTGATGTTAAAAAACATGGGGCCCCGTATAGCCTACCTGACGGGGCTCCCCTTCCCCCTGAAAATAATAGATGAAATTTTTGCAAAAAATAATCTAAAATCATTGATGGTGGACATAAACACAACAAAATGTGTGCTAAATCTAAAAGATAAAACTGTATTGAGTTAATAAATAAAGTTCTGTGTGTGCATGAGGTTTCCATCCTAAAATGACCCCACTGCGTGCCCTTAGCAGCTGCCAGCGGGAGGGATAGAATAGAAGGGAAGCCAGCAGCATTGCAAGGAAAAGGGCACACAGGGGGGGCCCGGACAGCAGGTGAAAGGGGGACTCACAGGGGGATCTGAACAGCAGAGGTATAGCGATGATCAGAATGATGGAGGGGGGGGGTGGGGGTGCAGTTACTAGAACCAATCCCCCTCAGTGTTGCCAACCGTCCGTTAATTCACTGACAGCCAGTAAATCCCAGTCTATTTTCTGGCTGTCCGCAAATGTCCGTTACGGACAGCGGTGCCCGTAAAAAGGATGGCTGCGGGCCGACAGTGCAACTGCGCATGCGCCATTCCAAAGCCTGCCGAGCTCGGGAGAACTCGTACAAGCTCGGTTGGGCAGGCGCATGCGCAGTGATGTGATGGTGCCGCCTGGCACCATTTTTGAATGGCAGGCACTCGTTCTCAGCGGCGCCTCTCCACAGCAGGGGTCTGGGGAGCATCTGTGTCCTCCCGGAAAGACTGAGCCTTCCCGGCGCAGGTCTGTGTACCTGGTGTCAGCCGGGACGGATGTTGACAGGTTCATTATGGGAGGGGGAGCCCCGTCTGTATTGGGTCAGAGAGACACCTGACCGGCTGGGTCTCCCCCACACCAGGACGGGTTTGTGAAGTTCTGGATCGGTGCCGGTGGGAGGGGCTCTGCTGGCGTCTGATAAGAGGAGTTGTGGGTTTCTCACTTCTGGATGAGACCCTGTTCGTGTCCCCGCCATTTCATTATCCCTTTGGGGTCAGGGGGGGGGTGTCTCCACCCCCTAGTGATCATCAGTACAGTACAGGTCCTCTCATAGGGGTGAGTGAGGCTGTGGCTTAACATATGAAACTACTTTTGCAATCAATTTGTCTCTTTATATTAAATCATTGTGTTTTTAGATTAAAACAGTGCTCTACAATAGAACTTTTAGTGGCATTTGGTACAATTATGTTCTATATAAAATATATATATATATATATATTGTATTTTAATTACATTTTTTTTTGTAATTTTGTTAATTAATTAATATACTCTATACTGAGCCAAGTATGGAGCAGTGTTGCCAACTGCCAGTAAATTTACTAACAGTTGTAAAAATCAGGGTCTGATAATTTGTCATGCTGTGCTGACTTTTTAAGTGTAAACGGGGCAAATTACTTGATATGGGTATTGTCAGTGTTTCCATGTTGTGTTTAAATATCAATTGTCTTAGTTTTTAATAGGAGTTCTGTTATTTTTCAGGTTGCCAGTAAAAAATGTGCTCCGCCAGTAAATTTTCCATGTTTTGCCAGTAAAAAACGCTGCGGGAGGTTGGCAACACTGATCCCCCTGCTGTGCAGCCATAGAGAGAGAGGAGGAGAAGCTGGCATCTCTGCAGGGGGAGTCACAAGAGGTGTCAGTAATAAGGCAGTACAGCCGGCCTTTATGCTCGGCGGGTGCCCAGGCCCCCCTTTTGAACTGATGGGGCCCGGAACAGGAGGGCTGGCTGTACTGCCTTATCAGCGACCCTGAGAACATCTATAATGAGATAGAAAGCTTTGAGACTTTGGTGGAGTTTTAATTTTCCAGCCTTTGCTAGATGCTGTTGATTGCTTCTGGCCTCACCTTCTCTCACAATTTAGCATGAGATCTCAATAATACTGTTCATATTAATACACAATATTATGTACTTTGCATTTATTTGACAGTAACGCTATATACTTTTACAGAGGTGGAAGGTGACAATGTCCCAGCACATGACTCTCCTGGTCTGGAAGAAATAAAGAAACCAGAAGAAGGCCAAGAAGAAAGCAAAGCCGAAGCAGAAGATCTATTTATGTATGAGCCGGCCAAAGCCCTTTCTGAAACTGGAGAAGAAGAGATGCTGACTGAGACAGAGGAAGAAAACACATCCATTGAAACTGACAATGATAACGGACATGGGTCATGTGATGATGAACAAGATAATAGCCCCGAGCCAATCTTCTCGCTCAGTCCAGGTGGTAGCCATCTTGAATCCTACTCAGACCAGCAAGTAGATGGAAACCACCCCGACATCTCCAAGAACAGTTATTCCAGATACGACACCGTATCATATCGCAAGATCCGCAGAGGAAACACAAAACAGAGGATAGATGAATTTGAATCTATGATGAATTAACAATTGTCAAAGCTGCTTTGATTCCTGTTCATGTATGCAATGTGTTGACTAATCATTTCCTCTATGATTTCCTCTGTATAAAGAAAGCAGAATAACCCACTTTCCAGTAGTTAACATAAAATAATATCTTAACAAAGAATTTGCGGTATACATTGTTATGTGGCGTCCTATTTAAAAAGAAAATTATGTGGAAATTATATATTCTGAGGGAAGAGTCCTCATAGTTAGAATGAAAAAATTAGAAAAAAAAAATATTTAAAATATAAATGAATTAATACACTTGTGTTCCCTGCTACTTCACGTAAAAAGGGGTATAGAAATATAGGAATACGGCCATTGTTTAGCACAGAACTAGTCAAAAACTCAGAAATTAAAAAAAATAAATAAAAATGATGTAATGTAAACTTTTAACCTTGATAACCTATTATAAACTGTGGACTTGCTTACAGGGCTAGCTATACACTCACTGGCCACTTTATTAGGTACACCTTGCTAGTACCGGGTTGGACCCCCTTTTGTCTCCAAAACTGCCTTGATTCTTCATGGCATAGATTCAACAAGGTGTTGGAAACATTCCTCAGACATTTTGGACATGATAGCATCACACAGTTGCTGCAGATTTGTCGGCTGCACATCCATGATGTGAATCTTCCATTCCACCACATCCCAAAGGTGCTCTATTGGATTGAGATCTGGTGACTGTGGAGGCAATTGGAGTGCAGTGACCTCATTGTCCGGTTCAAGAAACCAGTGGTGAGATGATTTGAGCTCTGTGACCTGGTGCATTATCCTGCTGGAAGGAGCCACCAGAAGATGGGTACACTGCAGTCATAAAGGGATGGACATGGTCAGCAACAATACTCAGGTAGGCCGTGGCGTTTAAACTTGCTTAATTGGTACTAAGGGGCCCAAAGTGTGCCAAGAAAATATCCCCCACACCATTACACCACTACCAGCCTGAACCATTGATACAAGGCAGGATGGATCCATGCTGTTACACCAAAATTCTGACCCTACCATCTGAATGTCGCAGCTGAAATTGAGACTCTTCAGACCAGGCAACGTTTCCGATCTTCTGTTGTTCAATTTTGCTAAACCTGTGCGCATTGCAGGCTCAGTTTCCTGTTGTTAGCTGACAGGAGTGGCACCCGGCATTGTCTTCTGCTGCTGTTGCCCATCTGCTTCAAGGTTCAACGTGTTGTGCGTTCAGAGATGGTATTCTGCATACCTTGGTTGTAAGAATTGCTTATTTGGGTTACTGTTGCCTTTCTATAATCTCAAACCAGTCTGCCCACTCTCCTCTGAGATCAGCAAGGCATTTTCATCCACACAACTGCCGCTCACTGGATATTTTCTCTTTTCCGAACCATTCTTTGTATGATGGTTGTGTGTGAAAATCCCGGTAGATCATCAGTTTTTTAAATACTCAGAAATACTTAGACCAGCCTGTCTGGTACCAACCAACAACCATCAGTCACTTAAATCCCCTTCCTTCCCCATTAAGATGCTCTGTTTGAACTTCAGCAAGTTGTCTTCGCCACATCTAGATGCCTAAATGCATTGAGTTGATGCCATGTGATTGGCTCATGAGCAGTTTGTAACAAGCAATTGAACAGGTGTACCTAATAAAGTGGCCAGTGAGTGTAGATATTGGATCAAAGATGGGCAGTTGAGCACATTGAGATCTGGAGGTCCTTGAATGCTGCCATTGATTGCTCTATAGGGTTGAATGTTATCTTTTTAATGTCTTTAAGATGAATTCCAGGCATTGTTATATTATACCTGTAGTATGAAATAATTAGTCTAGTTTGGACCAATGTAATTATACCACACCTGACCGATGCTCCTGGAACATGTAAATCACTGAAGTAGACATCCAACGGGGGTCAGAAATAACTCCACCTTCATCAGGGCTTCAGTTAAAATAAAAACCTTGAATTGGCTCGAAAAAAAAGCTTCCCTGTGTAAATCTATGTAGGGAAGCTAATTACTGGATCAGGAGAGTTACTGGACAGCAGTATCTGCGTGAGAATCTAAGATCATCTTCTGGATTGAGCATGCAGATACTGCTGTCCAGTAACTCTCCTGATCCAGTAATTAGCTTCCCTACATAGATTTACACAGGAAATCGCTTTTTCGAGTCCATTCAAGTTTCTTATTTTACCTGAAGCCCTGATGAAGGTGGAGTATTTTCTGCCCCCAAAATGCATTGCATGCTTTTTTAGTATAAACTAATAAATGGATTTGGGCTCTTTTATCTTTTGGTCTAGCACTTCTTCCATTAGTGCATGTTTTTTTTTTTTTTTGGAAAACCTCCTGGGGTACCCACTGGAGGATAGCCTTGTCTATTGTGAACAGCCTAACCTGAGCCAGTGAACTTTCCAAATGTTTTTGCCCTCTCATTATTTTGTATGAATTCACATAAAAGTCCCAGTGCCTCTTGGATGTTTTTTTTTTCTTCATTGTAGATAAAAACAAACTGCAGTTTTGTCCAAAGTTGAATAAATTCCCTGGGTATGGGTGTAGGCCATCTATGTAACTCGCACAGCCTTGCTGAAAAATTCCCAGAAATTGTATCCCCCCCATCCTGCCTTGTTGCTAGGACATTGCCTAGACCAGTGATGGGGAACCTTGGCACCCCAGATGTTTTGGAACTACATTTCCCATGATGCGCAACTACACTGCATGTGCATGAGTGCATGAGCATCATGGGAAATGTAGTTATAAAACATTTGGGGTGCCAAGGTTCGCCATCACTGGCCTAGACACTCCCAGCTGGTACTGCTCATCCCCTCCAACCAGGAGCGGGCTCTCAAACCACCGCACATGCATGGTTTACTATCACCTGCATTGCAGCATCACTGAGCTCAGAGCTACTGCAACAGGGGAGAGAGAATGCATACAAGGGGGCTTGAATCAGAGAAAGTTTGCTCCTGTGATGGTGGGAATGAGCAGTAATAGCTAGAAGGCAGGATGGGATGATGCCATCTCTGGGAGTTTTCTGGCCAGGCTTCAAGAGGTACATAGATGGCCTACACCAGGGGTAGGGAACCTGCGGCTCTCCAGTTGTAGAACTACATTTCCCATGAGGCATTGCAAGGCTGATGGATACAATTACTCCCAGAAGCCTGATGGGAAATGTAGTTCTACAACAGCTGGAGAGCCGCAGGTTCCCTACCCCTGGCCTACACCTATAGCAAGGGTCAAAGCCAGTGAATTTGTGTTTATCTACAGATGCCCCTTACCTGCATAGGCAGTTTTTGGTAAAGGAGAACTAACCCTTTAAATGTCCTGCAAATGTTTGTAAAATATCTGTTTAGGATTGTAGGCACAAGTAGGGTTGCCACATCATCCCTTTAATCCTTGACACATATTAATTACACAGGTTGTTCTGTGGCTGATTAAGGTGGTAATTAAACTCACTTGGTGCCTTATCTGCATTAAATTAGCCTTAGAACCCGTGTATTTCATATGTGTCCTGGATTAAAGGGATAATGTGGCAACCCTAGGCACAAGGGTTGCAAATAAACACAAAACCTATAATAAGTCCCTACAAGAGAACCAGCACAATTTGTACCCGGAAGAAGTCTGATTATCTCAGTATATTTTCTATATATCCCCCTTAGTGAAGCGCAGCAGAATCTGAGACACAAAACACAGCTGAAACAACATAAATAGCAAAGTTCTGTCAATTAGATCACATTTTCTGGGAGAAGAATCTTTCTTTTGACACCAAAGAACATCAAACCAGCCAGTGTTGTTTGTGTTTCTTTTGTTTCCCAGCACAAAGCAGGACTGACTATGCAAGCCTTGGCAATTCCTTCTTCTTATATTAGAACAGTCGTGTGTTTGTTCCTCCCAGCTGCTTGTTTGTCGTAGCCGGCCTCGGTCTATTCAGGCTATTGCATCCAGTGGTAAAAGCTACGTCCTTGCATCCGAAATTTACACAGTAAGCTTGGAAGTAGCAGAGGTAAACACATAAATAAATGAAAGTAGCTGAGCAAAATTCAGAATGGATAAAACCCTATATTAGAATCCATAAAGAGAGAGAAATGGGGGACAAGGAGGGACTTTTTGATACCAAAATTTGAAAAGTGTGTGTAAGGATAAAATCAAATATTTTTCTAAATATCATTAAAAAATAACCCCAAATAGCAATCTAGGGGAACAGTTAGCAAAATATCACAACTCCATAAAATGTATCAAATATCACTTCATCATAAATGACAGTAAGTAAAAAAAGTACAATATGATGATCCTGATTGCATAGGTCCAAAGACCGACACGTTTCGACTCATTAAGTCTGCCTCAGGGGGATGGCAGCTGTTAGCATATCACAAGGATCTCTAAAATGCATACAGTATGTATACTTGCCTCTGTATATATTTTGAGATCTTTGTGGTTGTACCGGGATGATGACTGTATGTGCCACTCGATTGCTATTACAAGCAGCGGGAGGGGATGTCCCCCCTCCCGTGGCTCTCTTGGGTTCTCCCATCCCACGGAGAGACTCGAGAGATGAGCTGCCAGGATCGGCTTTGATCGGCTGTACGTAACAGTAAACTGAAAGTGATGAGATGACATCACTTCCAGTTTACTTGGAAGCCTTTGGCGCCAGTTTTTAAAATCTAAAGCATTCAGAAACACTGATCTTGGTGTTTTGAATGCTTTTAAGACTTTAGTCTTGCCTAGGGCAGCACAAAGCCAAAATACCTCACTGGTCTTGTTCCTTAAACAAATCCGAGTCAGGCTGAGCGCTGCTTAGCCATTCAGAGGAGGCTTTTTGTTCTATGAATGAATACAAAGCTACTCTGATTGGCTGAAGTGGAGAGGCAGCTGTGGAAGACATAATAATCTCTGCTTCAGCCAATCAGAGGAGGCTTTGTATTAATTTATAGAATAAAAGCTTCCTGTGAATGGCTGAGCAGCACTCGACCTGACTCAATTTTGTTTCAGGAGCAGGACGGGAAGTCTCCAGCCAATAAAGCAACACAGCGCTGTATACTGGATGCAGGAAATGCTACATACAGTTTATACACTGCATGCAGCTTCTGCATCTGTTAGTGCAGTAAATAGTTTGCTTAGACCAGCTTGGTTCACTTCACTGAAACATGGAGAATAGCTTTCATGTGAAAAGCATGTAGGCTGCTGCTGACCTCTACTTCTGGGAATGCTAGTTGCCTGGTTGTCATGTTGAGCCTGTTGCTTCAGTACTTTGCGTCATTAATCCATAACATGTATGCAGACAAGGACTTGTGTTCATCTTGTAATGTATGGGGTGGTGGCAGGGTCTCCCTAAGGTAATTCAGAAGCTAAATTCTCTCATCTGTGTCACCCTATCAATCCCAAGTGAACGTTCCTCACCTGTCATCGAAAGACTAGCAGGTGATTTTCTTTACTGTCTGCAGAAATATGCAGAGACTTCAAGTTGCAGAGCTCCACCCAAAAAGGGGAGTTCCGCCTTAAGGACTCGTCCCCCGCACCTCTTGAAGAATTGGCACTTTTGAGGAGCTGGTACTCAATTTTGATAGCCACCCGCTCCCAATCCTGCTCCAACCGCCTAGGCGATCAGAAGCATAAGTTCTCCGCCCCTCTTCTGGGACACGTGACAAGTCTCAGAAAGCTGCTTGACCATTCACGTTGTGCAGCGCTGTTCGAGCATGCACAGTGGGCACCCGGCTGTAAAGCCACAAGCTATCACAGCTGGGTGCCCATACTTAAGATGCCGGCACTGAGGAATTGGGGGAAACCGACTGGGGTGAGCACATTGCTGGATCGTGGGACAGGTGAGTGGCTATTTTTTAAAAGTCAGCAGCTACAGTTTGTGTAGCTGCTGACTTTTATTTTTTTCACAGGAGAATAGAGCTCATCCTTAAAGCGGAGTTCCACCCAAAAATGGAACTTCCGCTTTAAGCACTCCTCACCCCCTTACATGCCACATTTGGCATGTAATTTTTTTGGGGGGGGAGTGTGTCCCCAGGTTTCAGAGGGACTTCCTGTCCCTCTTCCACCTTCCGCCTCTGGGCCGCCTAGGCGACTCCTCCTCTCCTCCTAGGCGGCCCCTCCCTCCTGGCAATCTTCTGGGACACGTCACAGGTCCCAGAAGATTGCCTGGCCATTAAGAATGCGCAGCGCGACTCGCGCATGCGCAGTGGGTGCCCGGCCGTGAAGCCGGGCCGGGTGCCCACACTTGGAATGGCGCGGCCGTCGGGAGGAGGGGGGAGACGAGCAAGGCTTCGGGCGCAGCCATCGCTGGACCGGGAGACAGGTAAGTTACTGTTTATTAAAAGTCAGCAGCTACACTTTTCGTAGCTGCTGACTTTTAATAAACAAAAAAATGAGTGGAACTCCGCTTTAAAGGCCCATTTTTTTAACATTGAAATAATAAACACGTCATACTTACCAGCGCTGTGCAATGATTTTGCACAGAGCAGCCATGATCCTTCCCTTAAGTCTCCTGAGGGCGCTCCTGGCACCCCCCCCCCCCCTCCAGGAGTGCCCCCATTGCAAGCCAATTGCTATGGAGGTACTCATGCGTGCTCACTCCCCAGCCCCTGCTCTGTGTGTGTGTCCATTGACACACAGAGCAGGGATAAGCCCCGCCCCCCACTCCCTACTCACTGGCTGTGATTGACAGCAGCAAGCAGCCAATGGTTCCCACTGCTGTTTAGGAGCCAATGAGGAGGGAAAGAGATGAGAAAGCTGCTGCTCTCTTGCACATCGCTGGATTGAAAATGGGCTCAGGTTCGTATTTAGGGGGATGGGGGAAGGGGAGCTGCATGCAGGGTTTGTTTTACCTTAATGCATAGAATGCATTGGGGTAAAAAACCTTCTCCCTTTAGAACTACTTTCACTTATGCAGACAGCACACCAACCTAAAGAGGCCCTGTGACCAGACTATACATTTAAACAGAAAGCTTCCCTTAAGATTATATGGGCATTTTACATATTTTATGCATGTTATTTACCTGTAATTGCTTCCCTTGCGTGCACATCCAAAAGCCTTGATACTACTGCTGGGTGCACCCATCTTTGATGTGATGTTAGCACCCCCAGAAGTGACTTTCTTTAGTATTCCACTTACTCCTTCCCCAGCAGCTACATAGCAGGATATATACAGAGGTGAGGGGAGGGACAGAGGAGATGGGCCAGCACAAACATTAATTAGACACTCCCAGAAGAGGAGAAAGCTATGGCGTGCAAGGAGAGAGGAGGCTCTACTAGGAAATGGCTAGTTACATTTTCAAAGGCACAATGCAAGTGAATAAAAAAAATGTACAAATGTGGAAAAAGCTGAAAAGGTGTGAAGACCCCAAGAAGAGCAGAACCTTGTAGAGTTCTACTATAAAAACATTTTTAGAACTTACAGATAAAATGAAAGGCGCATCCATGATATTGAACTCTAACATATAACCATGTATAGAAATGTGAACAAAAGTGCAAAAAAACATTCTTATTGTCCAAAAATAATTTATTGCAACATCTTCCCAATTTACACATGAAAATACATTAAGAGAATAAAAACAAGACTTAATCAAAATGAACATTTCCTTCACATCCACAAAACATTTTAAGTCCAGCTCAATTACAAAATGTCGATAATCATTCTACCGTACCGTGGAAAAATACATTTCTCTACATTTTCAATCTTAGTAGAACAGAATAACCCCAGATGACCAAATAGAGAATGTGGTACCTTTTTTATGACTTTTTATATTGTTGTTGTCTGTGGTCCCTAGTTTCTTTAAAGCGCAACTGATGTCACCAAAATAAATAGACAGACAGACATTGTTCTAACAACTTCTAGTTTCATGATTTTACTGTTACAGCAGCTGTGGGGGGGGTCTAAATATGAATATGCAGTTCAAGAGGCACTACAGTTGGACCTAGCGCTCTCAATAATCAGCACACCTGGTCAGACACACCTCCTTTCCCATCTCTGTGCAGGGAAACTTGTGCTGAGGGGTGTGGCTGTCACTCTGCTCTGCCAGCACAGAGGAGTCTCAGTGCTAAAGTCAACACCAGAATACCATCTGATGCCGGCACATCTGCAGCGCTGGATTGCTGGTTCCATGCACCAGGTAACAGCACCAGCTATGGACCTGGGTGGTCCTAACACCGATACTTACTAACCTGTGTAAGAAAGATGAATATACTTACCTATTTTCAGGCCGATCCAGTCCCGCAACCATGTGTCAGCCAGTGCTGCTGCAGGGGAGAGGAGGGAGTGCCGACAACGGATGGGCCATTGAAACCACCGCTTCAGGCTTTGCTAGCCGCTGTCGGAGTGCTCTCTCCTCTCCCCTTCAGATACTGCTGACTGACACGGGACCGGAGTGGCCTGAAAATAGGTAAGTATATACATATTTCACAGGTAAGCATAGGTGATGGGGGGCGCAGTTTTAAGGCTAGTAAGGATGAAGCTGGTATTCCACGTTAAGTGAGCAAAACATGTTTCAGAAGGTAAGAGAAAAAAAAAAAATGTTGCGATTGGGTGGGAGAGGAGATAACTTTTAACTGCTGATGGATGTTAAATATATTTATTTGTGTTTGACATCATTTTTGAATAGATGAATAACCAATACAATAACATTTTAAATATTCAAAACATAACTATGAAACCCATTGTGATTGGAAAATCAAGAATCTAAGGCAGGGATATGCAATTAGCGGACCTCGAGCTGTTGCAAAACTAAAAGTCCCATCATGCCTCTGCCCCTGGGTGTCATGCTTGTGGCTGTCAGAGTCTTGCTATGCCTCATGGGACTTGTAGTCCTGCAACATCTGGAGGTCCACTAATTGCATATCCCTGATCTAAGGCCTCATTGACACGGCCGCAAATAAAAAAAAAAAAAAAAAACACATTCACAATCAATTTTTACTTACAGGTCTGAACGCAGCTGCATTGTTTTCAATGGAGACATCCATGCGGCTGCGTAAACATGCACTGCGCTCAGACCCACAACACAAGATCAAAAAGTCTGCGTCTGAGGACAAATATATACATGGATGCCAGATGCAGGTATTGGAAAAGAAAAAAAAAAGGACAGTTTTACACAAGTATACTAATCATTATACAGGAACTTTTGTGCTAGAAAAAAAAACACGTGTAATAAGATCAGGAAAATGTTTACGGCCATGTGAATGTAGCCTTTATGCAGCATATGGAAAGTATAAGCTTTGTTCTTTCTCCAAAACCAATGATCACAACTGACATCCTTAAATAAATCCTCTCACTAATTCTCATATGACCACTTCCACCCTTCAAGTCTATAAAATGATTAAATTATATCTCAGCCTAGGTTCACAATGTGAACCGCATGTGACTCACAGGATTCGCACAACATTCCTGTGCAAATCACACGCGATACTGTGCAGTGCGATTTGAGCCATTCATTTTGAATGAATAAAGGTGCAGGCAGCCCACAAGAACTGGATTGGATGGGAGTTTATACCCGTGTGGTCCGGGTCAGGCAAACAAACTGTGTTTGCGGCCTGTTTTTGGGTATGTAGTTAACTTTCCATTGACAGCTGCAGCAGATCACAAAACAGTGCAAATAATATGCGAGGAAACACACAGTAATCACTGCGTTTCCCCATCAGTGTGACCTGCGGCTCAAGCTGAAACTTTTCTTTTCATTTTATAGAGAGAGTTGAAATCTTTTTTACCATCTGTGTCCCATTAGGGAGATTTGCCTTCACTTCCTGTAGACTCAACAGGACAGAACAACTGTCCACATTAGAAGATTTCCCCTCTATTCCTGTTGTGGTGGGAACTCAAAACTTTGGATTTACCTTCACTTTCAGTCCCTGTGACATTAGTGATCAGGACAATAAGAGAGACTGAATCTGCGTGACAAAGAGTGATAAAAACCTGATGGAGGTTTTAACCCCTCACCACTCTATCCAGAATTAAAAAAAAAGATTTGCATTTTGCATACTTTAAATAAACACAATATTTCTTCTTTATCTTTTTTTGTTTAACTCACAAAGCATATAAAAATCCAACTCAACATGGTAATATTTAATACTACATTTTTCAAATATTGCTGAACATGATACTAAAAGGTCACTTCATTAAAAACGAATATTTCATTTATGGACTGACACTAGATGGATAACTAAAGCTGGTCATACACAGTTAGTTATATTTCATTCAACCAGTTAACTACCAGATTCCTACATCCACACAAACGAGGTGGATGGAGGAATCCGAGACATTGCATTCTGATAGAGGCACCCGCTGGCGTCAGAATACACTTAACAGTGGCTGCAGCCGCAGATCGGAACATTTTCCAACAAGTCCCTTTGACAGAAGTTGATCAAGCGATAAACTTCAGCCGAGCAGGGACTGCTACACATTGATCAAAATTTGTCTGGTTCCTGCTGAACGGGCTGCATTTCGATCAGTGTATGGCCAGCTTTATTGGTTTCTTATCTAATCCAGATTTCCTATTACAGCAGGTTGATGGCCGTTTCTGTAATATTAAGTGGGAGGAGTTGGGAACTCTCAACATCAAAGTCCCTGACTGATATATAACATTAAGTCAATGTGCCAGCATTAATACATTTCATTTAGGCGAGACTGACTCTTTAAAGCGGAAGTAAACCCATCAATTTAACAGTTTAAAGAAAACAGTGACATTCTCATCACGTGCCGCAAATATAGCTGTCAGATTGGTTGTGCTCTCAACCAAACTGTCAAACCATCCAATGACTACTGTCATGACTGATCACATGTGCAGCATCATGGCAGTTGAATAAACAGAGGCAAAGATGGCAGCTTCCCCGGCTGAAAAGAAGTGAAGGGTTTGCTTCCACTTTAAAGCGGAACTAAACCCATCAATTTCAAAGTTTCAAAAAACAGTTGCATTCTCTGCACTTGTCAGGAACCTAACTGTCACATTTGCTTGTGCTCTCAACCAAACCATCAAATGGCTGGTGTCATAACTGATCATATGGGCAGCATCATGTATTTGAAGATCAAACAGAGGCTAAGATGGCAACTTGCTGGGCTAAAAAATGATAGGAGAGATTAGTTCCGATGTAAAAATGCAAAAGATCTGTACCACCCTTACGGTGCTTGGACCAGGTATAACCTCAAGGGGTGCTTGTAGTGACTGCAATGGATGGCAGGGTGCATAATCAAGAGTAAGATACCAGCACTTCAATGAATGTATTTCCCCAATTTCCATTGACTGAGTCACCCTGAAAAAGGGGACTCTGCAAGGCCCCGAAACATTGGCATGGCAGTTTGACCTATGTGACATAACACATTCACAATAATATGTGGAGGCATATATTTTGGAGTGCTGGTGACTTACCATTTGACTCTTTAAAACTGACTGAGACTGGGCCATTTAAGGCCTGCCTTGCATGAAAGTGCAAGGTCTACTTCTGTTGTAGCCTCCCATTTCCTTAATAAAAAAAGGGTCTTCGTGAAAGCTATAAAGCAATAAACATTTGAAGAAAAATGTCAATAACACATACTTTACACCTGGCTTCCAGCATACTAGGTGAGGGTGATATCACTGGGCTTACTGATGGGATCTTAGGAAAACCTCTGGATTTCCTATTACACTATGCTGGAGCATCTGCTGATAATATTTCGGAATCTCAGCTTTCCCAGGATCCCGAAATAAGGATCAGGGATGTCACCGTGAAGAGGCTGGAAGCTCAAATGTTTCATTCTTTTATTGCTTTTATTCAATGGAGTGGGGGTGCGGCAGCATAAGTGGACCCTGCATTTTCAAAATTAAATATGTAGAATATTCACTTTTCAAACCTTCACCAAAAAAGTTACAAATAAACAGTTAGAGTTAATGTACCGTCTTCACATCAATCAGGTTTTAGCAATTTAACATAGTTGATCATTTTTGATGTTATGTTTTACTTCACTCTGCACGTTCCTGTTTCCATGATCAAACCAGGGCCAGAAATAAATAAATAATTTAATGGTGGCCAAAATGGACACATAGATTAAAATTATCCAACAAACAGACACATTGTAACAGAATCGTACCATTTGGCTTACAGTGAAACTCCAGTTTTGTTGAAAAAAAAAACAGCCTTTTTAAGTCTTCTATATACAGTATACTACAAGGATTTTTTGCAAACATTACTGAAACTGAGATAAGACCACTCGGGTGCACCTGCCTAGATGGTTTGCAATGGGTGTTAAGTGGAAGGTTTCTGTCTTTGTGTTTCCTAGTGTTGCAAAAAAAAAATAATAATAATGTATCACCTGCATCCTTTTAGATTTGCAAAGCCAAAACTTCTAGTGCGGTAATCTTAAGGACATTCCCAGGGATGCTATATTCCAAATAGCAAGCTGCCCATGACAGCACAGAGGAATGAGAGGATTTGGGAAATTCCTTGACATGGCCCTAATGCATGTTGGGCGTTTAGCCCCGGTGCATGAGGCTTCAGCATTTATCTGCGGCTGGAAAGCACAGGTGCACTGCCCAGCCCCACTGCCAGTAGTCTATAAAACTTAATGGGAGTCTGACAGCTGTTGAGGCTGGATAGGGCTAAGTGGTACATGACCTGGTATGTACGTTTAGGGCAGTATGCACCCTGGGATGAATACCCAGAAAACAAGCAGTCTCATCCCTACACGAAAGTACAACTGAGTGCACCACCCAGCCTCATCCAGCCGCAGCAGCTGTCAGCCTCTCATATTTTTAGACAGGGTGCTGGCAGTGGGGCTGAGCAGCGCGCGTGTGCCAGCTGAAGTTAAACACAGGAGAGTCAAGTGCAAGGGTTGAATCCCCAATGTGCATGATGCCAATAAAGAACTATTACTATAGCTGAAAAAAAATTAACTTTTTACAGAAGTTACAGAAAATTGTTGCTGGCTGCAGAAACTGAAAGATGTTTTAAATAATATAAAACTGCAAAAAAGGCTTGTGTAGCTGTTGGATATGTTATATCGAATTTTCACAAATACTGGAGTTTTTCCCCTTCAAAAATCAGTACAACCCACTAACCCTGATTAAAACAAAAATGAACTACAGGCCTCCCAAAGTCACATTTACAGTAAGTCCGTGTTCTGTCCATAGTATAAGGTCACAGTGTATGGTTCATGTCTCACTAACTACGTTATAAAAATAGACAAGTCTGTAACAGCGGCACCTTCACGGCGCAAAGTATTTCTCAAACTGCCACTTTTGAAGCTTATTGGTAGGATTGCAGGCATTTGTTCTTAGGGTCCTATGCGAAGGGTCCACCTCTAAACATGTTGGCCGTGGTATGCTTTCCAAAACTAAATGGGATTCCTGTAATGCAAAAATATAACACAGTACTCAATTACTTGCGATTAGTAAAGGAAGAACAAATTATCTGCCTAAAGTGACCATAGAAGGATCAATAAATGATCTTGTGTCTGTGAATTACTCCCAAGCTATCCAGATACATTTAGACTGACCAATCTTGGGGAAGGACATCCTCCTGGGGGACCAATCTTGGGGGAGGACATTCTCTTGGGGGATCAATCTTGGGGAAGGACATCCTCCTGGGGGACCAATCTTGGGGGAGAACATTCTCTTGGGGGATCCATCTTGGGGGAGGGCATCTTCTTGGGGGACCACACTTGGGAGAGGACATCCTCTTGGGGGACTAACCTTGGGAGAGGACATCCTCTAGGGGGATTAATCTTGGGGGAGGACATTCTCTTGGTCAACCAATCTTGGGAGAGGACATCCTCTTGGGGGATTAATCTTGGGAGAGGACATCCATTTGGTGGATCAATCTTGGGAGAGGACAACCTCTTAGTAGACCAATCTTGGGGGAGTTGAAATTGATATTTGAATGGTATTGTTCCACCGAACTATATAAACATGGATGTGCAGTGAATACGAACATACAAGCTTATCAAATGGTTGCTTTTCAAGTCCCTCAAAGATATGATACAGCTGTATGAATATGGAGCAGTTTTCATAGTTGTTATTTGGGATCTAGCACTAGTCTTTCTTATTTACAGCCTTCATCATGTTGTTTTTTTCCTTTGCTCGTTTATGTGGCTTGCTGGAGCTCTTAAAAGTTGGAACTAACGTGTGGTTTGTGTCCCAAGGGATACAACTTACAGGCCACTGTGATGCGCCCTGTCTCCTTTTTTTGGCTTATCTTGAGCAATCTCAATAAAAGTGGCTAGTGCTTGGTTTTGGTGTCCACAGGGCCAAGATACTACAGTACAACTTTTTAGGTCTTCCCTGCTCTCAGCTGAATGTAAAAACAAGCATTGTCGGCAATAAAAAAATTTGTAAAAAAAAAAAACAGCATGGGCCCTCCTCCCCTCAATCCATACCAAGCCCTTTGGTCTGGTATGGATTTTGAGGGGAACCCCACGACAAAATTTTTTAAAAAAATGGCATGGGGTCCTCCCCAAAATCCATGCTGGAATTGTATCCGAGCATGCAGCCCGGCAGGTCAGGAAAGGGAGGGGAATAGCGAGCGCCCCCCTGAACGATAACAGGCCCATGTTGATGGGGATAGGGGCCTCTTCCCCCACAACCATGAGTTTGTGTTTGTAGTGGTCTGTGGGCAGGGAGCTTATCTGAGTCTGGAAGTCCCAGATTCCGCCCCCCCCCCCATGTGAATGGGCATGGGGTACCCCTACGCATTCACACAAAAAAATGTAAAAAATAAATAAAACCACACACATGTTCCTCTATGCAGATCCAATGTCAATCACGATGCCTCCGCCACTGCCGGACCCAAAAAAAGAAAGAAGAGCTCTGCTCATGCTGAACGCTCCCACCCATCTGCTGGCGCCGCCACCTAACATTTCTTAAGTAGGTAAGGGGTGGGGCCAGCCAGTGACTTCACCAGGTGGCACCGCCCCCTTGTGACATCACCAACCCATACAATGCATGAAGTTAAAAAACCTTGAGCCTTTACAAGCACTTGCTCCGCTCCGGACTGCAAACTACTATGATCTGTTTCCCTGCACTAATGGCTGATACATAATGGATCCCTTCCACACTCAAAGCTAAAAATGTTTTTTGCTGATGCTGGGATTTAATATTTTGGGATACTGCATGTTTTAGAAGATTCCTTTATGAACATGACACAATCAGTGGCTTGGTCTCCCTGCTAGCCAAAACTAAATGTAAACTATGGCTGGGAGATATCAGCTGCATGCTTGCATCACAGCAAGAATGGCCAATGCTCATAATGGACCAAGATCTCTCACAGCAATGGGGAGGGTTTGTGTTCTTTATCCAATTAAATCTTTCCCTGCCAGATCATTCCTCGGAGTGAAGCAGTCTGCTAGGGACAAGGTCAGCACACAAGGTTTGCTTAAAATAGAGTCAACATTCCACCTGAAGTACATTCTATCCTCAGAGAGACCACCTTTTTCTTCTTCTGATCAAAATAAATACAGTGTGAAAGTTTATTGACTTACCAGCGCTGGCTGAAATGCCGTCAGAGATTTGTGTAACCACCGGAGGGCGCCGTTTAGATTGTCACATTGTAATAAGGCCAATTTATCTTTACCCCCAGGGGCGATGCAGAGACCCTTCTGCTTAATTAGTCTTAACCAGGTGAAGTTAAAATGCTGATTCTGTAATACAATAAGAATGCTCAAAATAAAGTAAAAAAAAAAAACATTATTATACACTTGAACTCCGGAAAATGTACCCCCCCCCCCTTCATGACCAGGCCATTTTTAGCTTTCTGGCACTGCGGTACATGATATTTGGAAAACATAAAAAAATAAATAAATAAATAAACTAGAATAATATAATTCAGCCATGTTCTACTGGCTATATGGGCACAGATCCTGTCTGCAACCATCCTAAATCTTGTGGAAAGCCTCCTAGAAGTGTGCAAATTGGGTCAGGAAGCAACTCCATATTAATGGCCATTGTTTTGGAATGGGATGTCCAACAATCTCATATAGGTGCAATGTGTCCACAAGCTTTTGGCCATACATTACATATACATTAAATACAGTTGTAGACCCCATTCACACTTGCAAAGGGGGCGGTTAGCAATTACATGTGGGAGAACAAGAGGTGGTTCCTGATGATTAGCTGTGGGTGGAATCCCCATTGAAAGTAATGGAAGGCTGACAGCTCCCGCAGCTAATTGCACCTGCTCACTTGTAACCACTCAAGTAGCGATTACCCGCGAATGATCTGGCCTGAACGCATCCAGAGCAGATCATTCGCAGGTAATCACTCCATGAGCAATTACATGTGAACAGCCACCAAAATCTGCATGAGCTGTCAGCCTCCCATTACTTTCAATGGGGCTTCTGCCACAGCTAATCATCGGGAACCCCCGCTCAGTCTCCCACAGCTAACAATCCCATTTGCATGCGTGAAAAAAAGACTGTGAATGGGTTTGTTGCTCATAAGGACAAGAACAACAAGAGTGGAATGGGGTGGATTTACTAAAGGCAAATAGACTGTGCACTTTGCAAGTGCCTTAGCACCTCTGCAAGTTCAATTGCTCCAGAGCTTAGTAAATGAAGTAAAGCTTCACTCTGCAAAGAATACCCAATCACATGCAAGACAGAATTTTTGCTTGCACATGATTGGATGAGAGAAGTCAGCAGAGATTTCCCTCATTTAATAAGCTCTGGAGCAACTGCACTTGCAAAGTGCAAAGTCTATTTGCCTTTAGTAAATCTACCACCCGTAAATTAAGGACCTTTTGGGGGATATCTACTAAAACTGGAGCATGCAAAGACTGGTGCAGCTCTGCATAGAAACCAATCAGTTTCCAGGTTTTATTGTTAAAGCTGAAGTTAGAAGCTGATTGGCTACCATGCACAGCTGCAGCAGATTCTGAGTACAGCAGTTTTAATAAATCTTTAAGTTTGGCTCCAATTGAGCCACCTTGACCCTAACTCTCCACAGTCAAAGGGGTTGATTTACTAAAGGCAAATAGGCTATGCACTTTGTGCAGTGCAGTTGCACTCTACAAGTGCAGTTGCTCCAGAGCTCAGTAAATGTGGCAAAATTTCACTATGCAAAGAATACTCATGCATTTTTTGTTTGCACATGATTGGATGATGAAAATCAGCAGGGTTTCTGCTCATTTACTAAGCTCTGGGGCAACTGCACTTTGCAAAGTGCAGTCTTTCTGTCTTTAGTAAATCAACTTCTCCAAAATCCAAAATCTCCAAAGCACATCGCCGCATCTCAATTTTTATAAATGTATCTAAAAGAAAACCTGAATGGAGTCATTTATTACTTATAAAAAAAATAAAAGTAGTCACACATACCGTTTTACCGGCATCACAGTCATCGAGGATTAGAGTGGAGTTTTGTAAAGAAAGACATTTGCCCAGGGCGACGTTTGTTACCTAGGATACAATTAAATTCACAATATATAAGCCTGATTGCATTTCACCAACAGAAGAACAAACAAACTTTACATCTAAAAGGGAGAAGTTCTGTCTCCTCTTATTAAGCAGAGCTGTGTTCTAGTGCACTCTAGTGGTAACTACTGAGAAATACAGGAAAGCAGCAAACGATGTAGACCTTGTGCAAATTTGCAAAAATCTGAACAAGATTAGGGAATTGGTTTCTTACATGAACAAGTTAGACTGCTGAAATTGCAGGCCAGAGAAGTAGAGAGCATGTGAAGCTAAAATTGTTTAAAGTTTTGGATGGACCATGCACTTCAAGCTCAAGCCCATCAGCCGTTAGTGTTGGAAGAGTCACGTTTAATTAATGAGATAATGTCTAAGGCTAGTAAAAAAAAGGATTGATTCCACACATTTATTTGAATATTTTATCCTTGTCTCAAGATCCTGCTTGTTTGTCTTGTAGGGGAAAATGGGAGCAAGATGTAGGAGAAATAAATGGTGATGCAATTGTTCATACTGCACTGTGCATATAGAACCCCGACACAATCATTTCAGTGGAGAGATTCTTCCCCTGCCCAAATGAATGTGGCCTGGTTCACACCTATGCATTTTGTGCATTTTCAGTTTTGCAGAAACATACTACAGTCCATTTAACATGGTTTCCTATGGGTCATGTTCACATCTGTGCATTCATTTTGGCTATTTTTCACACTAAAGTGCCTCCCCGCCAATCAGAAGGCAGGTCAGTGAGGCATGTTTACCGATTGGCCAAAACACCAGGCAATCCGGTAAGGGCTGGACCTCCCGTGGGGGGGGGGGGGGGGGTTTAGGTAGGGTAGGTGGTGGGGTGCTGTCAGTGTTGCGAGCCCCGTGCTCTATACCCTATCTGTAATGTTGGGCTGTATACCCTATCTGTGATGCTGGGCTGTATACCCTATCTGTGATGCTGGGCTGTATACCCTATCTGTGATGCTGGGCTGTATACCCTATCTGTGATGCTGGGCTGTATACCCTATCTGTAATGCTGGCCTGTATATCCTATCTGTGATGCTGGGCTGTATACCCTATCTGTGATGCTGGGCTGTATACCCTATCTGTGACCCTGGGCTGTATACTCTATCTGTTATACTGGGCTGTATACCCTATCTGTGATGCTGGGCTGTATACCCTATCCGTAATGCAGGGCTGTATACCCTATCTGTAATGCTGGGCTGTATACCCTATCTGTAATGCTGGCCTGTATACCCTATCTGTAATACTGGCCTGTATACCCTATCTGTGATGCTGGGCTGTATACCCTATCTGTGATGCTGGGCTGTATACCCTATCTGTGACCCTGGACTGTATACCCTATCCGTAATGCAGGGCTGTATACCCTATCTGTAATGCTGGGCTGTATACCCTATCTGTTATTGTTGCCTGAATAGCTTTTCATCCCGCCATTCTGTTTAATGAAGTATGTGGTTAAAATGGATACAGTCCTGGCAATACTTGTGAAAGTATCATATATTCCTGTAATAATTCTGAATGCACCCCAAGGTGACAAAGTAACCTTTCTGTACTGTGCCCACATAAATATGCTCAATAAAAAAGTAATGGTGTTAAAACATTTTGGATAGAGTGGAGATATTTTGAAACCACTTGTTGGGTATGTTTTGCTCAAATGAATTTATATTATACAGCTCTATGTTTATAAACCCCAGTGCAAACTGATATAGAAGTGTCTGTGCCTTTAAAGCGGTTGTAGCGGTTAAACATTTTTTCTAAAATAATAAACATGTTATACTTACCTGCTGAGCAGACCTGAAACCTCCTCTTCTGGGGTCTCCCGCTGACATACCCAGCTCCTCCTCTTCTGTAACTTCCACCATAGCAAGCTGCTTGCTATGGGGGAAGATATGCGGGCTCACTCCAGAGCCAGGCTGTGTGCATCCATAGACACACACACTGTGGTTTGGCCACGGCCCCTGCTTACAGGATTTGATTGGCAGCAGCAGAATCCAATGGCTCCCACTGTTGCCTCTGTGTCTTGTGAATGCAGGAAAAGAGGAGACACCCGATATAGGTGAGCACAGCGTTGGATCGAGTGAGGTAAGTATTTAGGGAAGTGAGGGGGCGATTCTTCAACTGGGATATTTTTTAATTAAATGCAGGGAATGCAATAAGATAAAAAATGTCTAGCCTTTAGAACCACTTTAAATTATGTAAACTATCCCTTTAAATTAAATACTTATGATAAAGTGTTCTGTGCTGCACTATACCTTAAAACCTTAAGTGTAAAACCGAATAAAGCTTTTAAGAAAGCCATTGTGTTATGATTTCATTCCTTAAATATAATGAAAAAATGAATAAAAATAAAAATAACCTTACAGTGGTTCTAAAGCATCAATGCATTATATGCATTAAGGTAAAAAAAACCTTCTGTACTCCAGGAGCCCCCCAGCCCCCCCCCCACATTCTTATCTGAGCCCGATCAAGCGATGTGCAGAAGAGAAGCGGCTCTCATCGCTGTCTCACTCCTCATTGGGCAGACTGATAGCAGCGGCAGTCATTGGGCTCCTGCTACTGTCAATCAAATGGCGTGACAAGGGAGCGGGGGATGGGGCTGAGTCGCCCGTTCTGTGCCGATAGACGCCGACTGGGCGGCTCGGGAGCAAGCACACACAGGTGCCCCCAGGGAAAGCCACTTAGGGGAGAGGACTGGAATGCCAGCGGGGGAACCCAGACAAGGAGGATCGGGGATGCTCTGTGCAAAACCATTGCACAGAGCAGGTAAGTATGATGTTTGTTATTTTGGTTTAAAAAAAAAACCAAAGTTTTAAAATGACTTTAAATTCTGTGTCTCTGGTTTTCATATGGTTGCGTAGGGTTTAAGGTATAGTGCTGCACCTTTTTTTTTCACTTGTATTGCATTTGTGTACCGGTTTTGGTCCACAAAATTGTGTTCAGCTGCTGACCATATCATTGATTTTCCCCATACGCGCCAAAAAGAAACAAAAAGAATACTCCCAAAACATATATCATAAAGCCTAGAGCAAACCAATATTTAAAGGGGAACTGCAGTCTGCTCACATAATTTGTAATAAAACATCTTTGCCATTCTAAAGCTTCCCTCCAACCATTTTGCATATTATTTTATATATACTGTGATTCTGTACTTGCCAAAAATGCTGCAGCAATCTCCCTCCACTAAGTCTGGCTGCATCCATTTTAACTGTGGGCAGCTGAAGCTGCTGCCTGTACACTTCCTGGATTTACACAGACACACAGAGGCACATCTCCAGCTCTGCAGCTCACATTGGCCTTCTTATGATTCATCCCCCTCCCTTCCTGGCAAACTCTCTCGAGAGTGAGAGAGAGAGAGAGAGAGAGCTGTGCATGATGTCATAAGCCTAGGCTTTTTTCCAGACAAGAAACAGGAAGTGGGCTGTATAAGGTATTTACCGGCAGAAAAAAAACGTTTTACTATCCAAAGTTAAACCAACAAGGGCAGAAGATTTAAAAGATGGAAAGATGAAAAAAATGACTGAAGTTCCGCTTTAATAATAAGATCACATGTGCACACTGTGATACATCAATGTGCAAAACACTGCAAATACTTTGCAAATATAGGAAAGTATTTGTGCAAAAAAGTGCCCTTTGTGCAAAAACTGCAAAGCTGTGCATGAACAGCAGTCTTTATTCACATTAAATTCCATGCTGCTTCCAATCCACAAAATGCCAAACATACTGAAAAATACATTTAGTGTTTATGTACACATTAAAGCAATTCACAGAACTTCTCTCTTCCTTACATTTTAATGACAGGCTCTGTGATCTCACAAGCAGCTAAGATGCCCAACAGACCTTTAAATAGATGGCACAGTTCTGGGCAAAGATCCAGACACTTACCACTCCAGAAGCCCTGACCAGAGGAGCATCCAAGTCTGGAAAGACGTTATCTATGTACCACTTGAAGCTTTTGCACTGTAACTTCTTCCTAAGTTCTTTTTGCTGGGTCAGGTCCCCGATTTTGGAAATTTCTTGTAGAAGATGGTATCCATGACCATAAAAAATCTCCTTGTACTCGTCCAGCCAGACTTCAGCAACACGAGCCAGGTTCCTCTCTACTGTTTTTACCCGGTCCTTGGGGAATGAGTATGGGTTGTCATTTCTGAAGATATGACCCACTCTGGAACATGGGATAATCTCGATCTCGCCACCGCACATCCAGATCTAAGAAAGAAAGTCATCAAGGTAAATATATGTAATAGTAAAAAAAAATGTATTTCAATTGAATTTTTTTTTAATAAAATGGGGATAACTTATAATTACTGTCAGAATTTTATTGCTCTGTCTCCATTGGGGAGATTTTCCCACACCGGTGTAAAATCCCAGAATTTTCGGGCACCCAGTAGGCACTGGTGCAGCATACAGCTTGTTGCTATCAGCCTGTTAAAATCTATGACAGGCTGAGATACGCAGTGGCTGGATGCCGTACAGAGTAAAATAGGCTCAGATGAAGAAAATATAATCAGCTTGCTCATTGGAAAGAATAACACTAAGGCCCCTTTCACACTGGGGCGTTATTACAGCGGTAAAGCGCTAAAATTACCGCTGCAATAATGCTCTAAATATTATTTTCATGCATCTCTATGGATGCTTTCAGACTGAGGCGTTGCGCTAGCGCAGCGCTGAAGAAAATCATGCAAGCATGATTTTTCAGGAATGTGGGGAGCGGTGTATTCACCGCTCCCCCACCGCTCCTGCCATTAAATTGAATGGGCAGCGCTCCCGGAGCGGTGTACAGCCGATACGGGAGCGCTGCCCATTCAATTTAATGGCCCGCACATTTAACCCCAGTTTAACCCATTGTGGGGGGGTTAAAAGTGCCGTGCTGCCGCCCGAATAGCGGCGCCATAGCGCTGCTATTACAGCGGTAGATTGCCGCTAAATTAGCGGCGGTTTACCGCTGAAGCTCGGGCGGTCCCAGTGTGAAAGGGGCCTAAATGAAATACTGTAGCCATATAATGCAAGTGACCCAGTGAAAATAACACTGATACAGGGAAAGAGTGAAAGCAAAAGAAGATGGCATTACAAAGTTTAAAGGGTATGTCTGGGCAAACTAAAAACACATATTCAGCACAATACATCGCTGCAATATATTCACGTTTCCCATGATCTCCCAGAAATTTATTGAAATCCTAAATTCCTATTTGAGCTGACAACACTGTGCCTCTGATGCAGTGAAATCCCAAGCAGTGTTGTCAACCCTGATCAGTTTTCCCCTGATGGACTACAGAATGCCACTCCTTCTCCACATTCCCATTACACAAGGGAAGAGGGTCTGTAGTAAAGCAGGGGAAGCTTGAGAATGCTGCTAACTCTGTTTGGAACTTAAAAGATTTTTTTTTTTTTAATCATACTTACCTACAGTGGGGAGAATAATTATTTGATCCCCTTCAGGTTTGGAAGTTTGCCCACTTACACAGAAACGAAGGGTCTATACTTATTTTCATGTGTGTGTATTTTAAATGAAAGAGATTATAGAGACAGAAGATCAACCAAAAATGCAGAGAAAAACACATTATACAAATGTTATAAGTTGAGTTGCTGCAGTACAGTGAGTAAGGGCCAGTTCACACCTGAAGCGACCCAACTTGCAACTTTTTAAAAAATAGTTTTAAAAAGGGGGTAAGTGTTCAGTGCTTCAAAGTGTTCCACCACGCAGAAGTGTATCCACCACCTTAAATAGTTAAACACCCTTACCAGAAGTAAGCTGGTAAACAGCATGTAGGGTCAGCCTTGGCAGATGGAAATTTGGCACCAGAGATGGATCGGCACCCCTCATATATGGACAACAATCGTCAATCCGGATGGGAGATGTGTACATCAAAAACCCCGGAAATAAGGAGAAGCTCCGTCCATAAAATAAAGAGATCCGCATATAATGTAATATCGTATGACCAAGTATTTTATTACAAATAAAAGGGTACACTCACATGTTCAGAAGGGTAATAAGTAGCAAGGAATTCCAGGCATTAACATGACGCGATGAAGAGAGTGTGGGGCTCACAGTACCCGACGCGTTTCGTCTTAATAGACTTCCACTGGGGTATTTGTAATAAAATACTTGGTCATACGATATTACACTATATGCGGATCTCTTTATTCCAAAACCGTAATTTGCCGGCACAGCATGCATAAGTTCTATCGCCCCTTTTTCCGGGATCACATGGGGGTGGTGCATCAATGCGTAGCTCCGCCCTGATGCACCACCCCCATGTGATCCCGGAGAACGGGCGATAGAGCTTATACATGCTGTGCCGGCAAATGACTGTATGCAAATTTCCAATGGATATTTGTGAGTACCTTTACCTTTTATCCTATTAAACAAACATATGGACTTACACTATTGTGGTCCTTCCTTTCTTTGTATACATACATGGTTACGGGCCGAGATTGAAGGAGGTACACCCGTCCCTGAGAGTCCTTATCCCCAGACATCTAGACAGAGGAATCGCTCCCCTATACCTCGCAGAAGGTGATATCTGCCTGCTTATGTGACCTGGCTAGAGATAGGGGGTCCATTCGAGCTGGTAAGAGTACCTATGGCTTATTATACCCACAAGAGGTGTAGCATGGTGTCTGGTGGTGGAACCCTGTGGAACATCTTTATATTGGATTTTTACCTGGAAGTCTGGAACTATTGTTTTTTCTTTTGTTTCCTTTTTTGGATCACCTTTTTTTGGATCACTATTCATTTCCTTTTGCACTTATTCATATCTTTATATCACGTTATCAACCAATCATTATGAACATTCCCTGATGAACTTTGTATTTAGCCACTTTGGATTGTTGCTTTGAACATTGATATTTTTTTCAATTTATGTTTCTTATCCCACATTTATTTAGGTTTGGGACCTGTTAATCCACGTTAGAGCGACATTTTATATGTCTTTGATGTCAGCCAACAGCGGACTTCAGCTTCAGCCCGCTGTCTGCTGAAAACAGGTCACAGGGGTGCAGAATGAACCGGACACCTGTGATCCACAGAAGAAGTACAGCCAAATGAGTCCACAGAAAGTTAGGAGCTCACTGGATTTCTAGTCGAGTCAACAAATATTTTCGCTTTATTTGCAGCTTTTTTTAAAGAGATAAAACATGGGGATATATCCATGTATTGCAGAGATGTACTAAATATGTTTTTAATTTTTATGAGATATAGAAATTTTTGACTCAACTAAACATCACCAAGTCAAGCCAATAATGTGTATTGTTTGTTAAGATGAATATTTCCTGCTCATTTTCAAAGAGCCTGAAAAACAAAATATAGAGCGGCTCTTCAGTATAAATAACATAGAAGACTATATGGTCTATTATTGCTTTATGTTGATGATACACAAGCAGGAACACAGACAGACATACGCATATTAATGGATACCTTAAATGATATTTCCATATTTTCTCCTCCCCATACATCCAGTCCTGGGTCATAGGTACCAAGCTCATAGAAGTATTTCTTCTCAATGGAAAACAATCCTCCAGCCATAACTGGACACCTGAAATAGCAATTAAAGAATATGTGACCCCCAACATTTCATATTCCTAATATATGCCTGCTGTACCATGTACTTGTATGGAAAAGCATCCTGTTCCCTTTGTATTGCTTACTTTGTGAGAAATACCTGGTGTTCCTGTTAGTCCCTCTGCTTTGCTAATGAAAACTGATCACACTGGGCATGAGAACACAGCCTGGTCAGTCCTCTAGCTGCGCTGGGGACTTAGCTTGCTCTCCTCCAATGATCAGGCTTGTGTTGACCACGCCCCCGCACAGCCATTCACTGTGAAGATCAGTGTATTGCTGTGTCTCCTCCGCTCCCTAAACTCCTTATGCAACTGAGAACAGGGAATAAGCTGATCACTTATAAAAAAGGAAAAGAAAGGTATTTATAATGTTTTTTATATGTACACACAAATTGTTTGCCTTTTGTTTCTATTTAAAAATGAATGGGTTGTTTTACAAGGTGAGGGTTTATGTATTCTTTAACCTATAGAAAACACAGAAGTGATAAAGGAAAATTTAGAAACAAAAATGTTACTATCTTGTAGAGTAGGGGTGTCCAAACTTTCTAAACAAAGGGCCAGTTTACTGCGCTTCAGACCTTAGGGGGGCCGGACTGTGGCCCGTGGGAGTAGAAAATGGAATATAGAATTACAGAATAATGCCCCATTGATGGTGTCAGTGAAAAGAATAATTTCCCATCTTTGGTGTCAGTGGGATGAATAATTTCCCATCTTTGGTATCAGTGGGAGGAATAGTGCTCCATCATTGCTGTCAGTGGGAGGAATAGTGCCCCCTCATTGGTGTCAGTGGAGGAATAGTGCCCCATTATTGGTGTCAGTGGAGGAATAGTGCCCCATCATTGGTGTCAGTGGGAGGAATAATGGCCCATCATTGGTGTCAGTGGGAGGAATAGTGCCCCATCATTGGTGTCAGTGGAGGGATGGTGCCTCATCATTGGTGTCAGTGGAGGGATGGTGCCTCATCATTGGTGTCAGTGGGAGGAATAATGCCCCATCATTGGTGTCAGTGAGAGGAATGGTGCCCCATCATTGGTGTCAGTGGGAGGAACCATGCACCATCATTGGTGTCAGTGGGAGGAATAGTGCCCC
>BLSH010288734.1:915232-943293 GCA_018402905.1 Glandirana rugosa
GTGACTGTGGTTACTACCCCGTGATAAGGAGGGAGACTGTGGTTACTACCCCGTGATAAGGAGGAGGAATAGTGCCCCATCATTGGTGTCAGTGAGAGGAACAGTGCCCCATCATTGGTGTCAGTGGAGGAATAGTGCCTCATCATTGGTGTCAGCGGAGGAATAGTGCTCCATCATTGGTGTCAGTGAGAGGAATAGTGCCTCATCATTGGTGTGAGTGGAGGAATAGTGCCTCATCATTGGTGTCAGTGAGAGGAATAGTGCCCCATCATTGGTGTCAGTGGGAGGAATAGTGCCCCATCATTGGTGTCAGTGAGAGGAATAGTGCCCCATCATTGGTGTCAGTGGAGGAATAGTGCCCCATCATTGGTGTCAGTGGAGGAATACTGCCTCATATCAGTGGGAGAAATAATGTCCCAAGGGAAAGGGAATACTTTCACAGATCATTACTCATATGAAAAACTGATTCTGTAGGGTTTCTTCCACAGGCAAATATGCTGTTTATTTTGCACGGGAAGTTGCACTTTGCATAGAAATTGTCCCAAGAGCTTAGTGAATGCAGTGAAATTTTATTTTACAAAGAATATTCAGACGTGCAAGGAAAATAAAAAAAAATATTTTTGCTTGCATGTCATAAAAGTCAGTGGACCCTCATCTCATTCATAAGGTGCAGGGAAAATTCCCTTGGAAAATGAACAGACTATTTGCCTTTAGTAAATCAATCCCTGTGTGTCTGGTTTAGGAGCACCGATAATATGCACTCTGCGGTTTTAGTAAATTAACCCCATCATGTGTTAAATTAATTTTGTATAAATAACATATTTGGAACATAAAGAACATCAATCTGTTACCAGAAGATGGGTAAATGGCAAAACATTCCCAAAGAACAAAACCAGAAGGCAGGGTTAGATCTGCACTTTAACTCGATTGACTGCCCTGTTAGTGACAGCTGGAGATGATAATAAAGAATTTGAATCTAAAAAGACTAGACAAGCTTACTTTATTGGGTCCATTTCTGTTATGTTTTTCTCCCGAAGAACCGAGGTAGGGATCGGCTTCCAGCCAAAGTTCATCGGCCATGAAAAGATACCTCTCTGGAAATTGTCCACGGTCATGTAGCTGGGATATAAGAGTAGAGAGATTCAGATCATCAGGACCCGTGCATTGTTACTCTGCTACAGATGTAAGACAAAGTCACTGTACATGGGGATAATAAAGAAACCTTTTCAGGATATGTTTCATTATTCCAAAATTAAAGTGGTCGTACATCAGTGGTTCTCAACTCCGGTCCTCAGGACCCACCAACAGGCCAGATTTTAAGTATTACCTTGGGGAGATGCAGACTAGAATACTGCAATCACTGAGCAGCAAATGATATCACCTGTGATGTATTTCAGTTATCCTGCAAACCTGGCCTGTTAGTGAGTCCCGAGGACAGGAGTTGAGAACCACTGTTGTACATGAACCCAAGTGATTGGCCTCAGGTGATACACAGAGATGAAACAAACCCTCCTACATAAATTGTACCAGTTTATCTGCAGTCTTATCTTCTCTACATACAGAATTTATAAAGCTTGTCTGAGCGGTCAAAAATAGAGGGGGGTGGAGAGTTGAAATTACACACTACAGAGCTTAGTGAGAACTCTGACAGCTGATTGGAGGAGGGAAAGGACCCCCCCACACACACACACACACACACACAGTACACAGGAACAGAGTTGGGGCGGTCAATCACAGGCTGTGTGTTGGAGATCCCTCCTCTATCACCTTTTTTCTCTTGGTGTCAGGAAAACTTGTCAGAAGCGACAGATAGCAGAGGAACGGGGCAGCAGACAGAAATGACACTTAGGGGTTGATTTACTAAGGGCAAATAGATTGCAAAGTGCAGTTGCACTCTGGAAGAGCAGTTGCTCCAGAGCTTCACTAAGCCCTTGCAGAGTGCAACTGCACTTTTCAAATGGCACTGTCTATTTGCGTTTAGTAAATTAACCCCTCAGTGCTCTGGATTGAGACACGTATACACTATAGAGGGATATGCTTTGTTCATAGTTCATGTCTGAGGTATACAACAACCTTAATGTAGCATCAGTCAGAATACGTCGAGGGCTGAGCGCTAACGTTGTAGAAATGCAGATGAACTATATTAAACTGATAACTCCAATGCAGGTATTTTAGCAAACTTTAATGCAGATTATTTTGCTCTGCTTTGGAAAAATGAATTTACGCCAGAATCACACTATTGCAGATTAGCGTGCTTGCTACTCTGCGTCTTACTGCAATACATAGTACCGCAATAAACATGCATTCGTGCGTTGCAGGGCTATTCATTTTCAAGGGCACCCCAAGGCACTAAGTCAATGCACCTGCACTGCAGCATGCCACAATACACAGCAATGCACCACCATGTGTTGTGTTGTGTTCCTGAAAAAATGACAGGGAGGGAATGGCAGTTGCATGCATTAAAGTTGTGTTGTTGTAAAGGCACAAAGTTTTTTACCTTTATGCATTCTATTATTATAAAACCTTCTGTGTGCAGCAGCCCCCCTCCCCCAATACTTCTTTGAGCCCCCTCTCAATCCATCAATGTCCATGAGAGCCTTGCCTCTCTTGGGACTCGCACTCCTGATTTGCTTATGAGAAGAGGAGGATCCAGGCTGCTGTGTGCAAAACCACTGCACAGAGCAGGTAAATATAACATGTTTGTTATTTACCCCCTTCCTGACCAGAGCACTTTTTGCGATTCAGCACTGCGTCCATTTAACTGACAATTGCACGGTCGTGCGACGTTGTACCCAAACAAAATTGACGTCCTTTTTTTCCCACAAATAGAGCTTTCTTTTGGTGGTATTTGATCACCTCTGCGGTTTTTATTTTTTGGCGCTATAAACAAAAAAAGAGCGACAATTTTGAAAAAAAGAATATTTCTTACTTTTTGCTATAATACATATTCAAAAAAAAAAAATATATATATATATATATATATAAATAAACAAATGTATTCATCAGTTTAGGCTGATATGTATTCTTCCTCATATTTTTGGTAAAAAATATTGCAATAAATGCATATTGATTGGTTTGCGTAAAAGTTATAGCGTTTACAAACGATGAGAATTAATTTATGGTGCTTTTATTTTTTTTTTATTTTTACTAGTAATGGCAGCAATCTGCGATTTTTATCGGGACTGCGATATTGTGGCGGATAGATCGGATACTTTTGACACTTTTTTAGGACCAATGACATTTATACAGCGAGCAGATCTAAAAATAGCCACTGATTACTGTATAAATGTCATTGGCAGTGAAGGGGTTAACCCGCAGGGGGCGATCTAGGGGTTAACTGTGATCCCACAGCGTGTTCTAACTGTGTGGGGGCTGGGCTGGCAGGGACATGACAGATCTAACTGATCCCGAGTACAGGGATTAGTAGATCTCTGTCATGCCGCCTGACAGAACGGGGAACCGCCAATGTAAACATGGCGGTTCTTCCTCTGTAGTAGGCGATCACAGGTAGTCAACGGACATCGAGTTCACCTGACCCACGGCCACACTCGGGGAGCGTGAGGTGCGCACAAGAGCATGCCTGCGCCCGCGGCAGCACCCGCCCGCTAGCTGCAGGAATCGCCGTTTATATACAGTGCTACGCTGCCAGTCTGCAGCAGTAAAAGTACGCAAGCTGGTCGGCAAGCGGTTAATATCGCTTTTAGGCCCCTTTCACATTGATACATTTTTCTTGAGCTTTTACCTTGCAAGAAAAATGCTTCCTTTAAATCCTATGGGACTTTTCACACCACTGCACTGTGGGTGCAGTGCGTTTTGAAAAGTTCTGCATGCTGCATCTTTGGTGCAGTTTTCAAAACCACACCAAAAACGCAGCTTCCCATTGAAATGAATGGAAATTGCTGCAAAATCTCGGTAAAAACGCACCGCAATTTGCATTTTTTGTGCGTTTTTGATTCACGCCTCCATTTGTCACGGGTGCAGGCAGCCCAAAAATGCACCAGAAAGACATCTGAAATACAGCAAAATCATTTTGCTACAGAGCAGGGTGAAAAGACCCTAAAGCTAAAATTGGGAACCTGGTCTTCCAAACATAAGCTCCTTGCTATAGAAGACACTGAATACTTTGACAGGGGGTGAGACTGAACTCCTCTGTCTTCCAGGCAAACACCTCCTTTTGCATTCCTTTGCTGTCCCCTATGCAACTAATGAGGTAAGTAGGGATTGTTGGAGATTTCTGGGAAAGTTCTGTTCAAAAGCGGTTTACAAATCCTCTGTAAAGTGCCATATAGCAGAGAATAGAATTTTTTTGCCAATTTAAGAAAGCCATAGCAGCTTGCAGATTAAAGTAGAATGAGATTTTTTAATATTGTTCAAATACAAAATTACTTGTTTAGAACTTAAAATTGTTATAGCCTTTGTAGTGGAGTACTCCGTTAACCACTTCTGGACCAAGCCTATTTCTGACACTTGGTGCTTACAAGTTAAAATCAGTATTTTTTTATATGTATTCTTATTATTTATATTAGCAAAGACTCTGGGGAATAAAATGGCAGTTGTTGCAATATTTTATGTGACACGGTATTTGCACAGTGCTCTTTCAAACGCATTTTTTTTGTAAAAAATACACTTCACTGAATTAAAAAAAAACTAAACAGTAAAGTTATCCCAATTTGATTGTATATTGTGAAAGATGATGTTGTGCAGAGTAAATAGATACCTAACATGTTACAGTTTAAAATTGCAATCACTCATGGAATGGCGACAAACTACGGTACTTAAAAATCTCCATAGGCAATGCTTTAAAAAATGTTTAACGGTTACCAGTTTAGAGTTACAGAGGAGGTATTTTGCTAGAGTTATTGCTCTCGCTCTGAGGATCGTGGAAATACCTTACATGTGTGATTTGAACACCATTTACATGTGCGGGGGCGTGACTTACATAATTGTTTTCTTTGGTGCGCCAGCACGTGGGAAGGGGGGGGTGGGCGGTGGGGCGATTTCAACTTTTCATTTTCTTATTTATTTTATTTTATTCTATTTTTTTACACTGTCCCTGATCACTTTTATTGCTGTTACAAGAAATGTAAACATCCCTTGTAACAGTAATAGCCAGTGACAGGTACTCTTTATGGAGGAATCTGGGGTCTAAGATACCCCAAATTCCCCCTTTGCACTTAAAAGTATTCAAAACCTGCGTTTTTGAATACTAGGGATTTTTTTTAAATCGGTGCCATTGGCAGCGTTGTGATGTCGCTTCCTGGTTACTACATCAGAGACCCCCATCAAAGCCGATTCCGTGCCGGATGGTAAGAATGTATAGATGTAAAATTACCGCACTAAAAAGAAACAAGTATCATTACGCCTGCAGGTACCCTTTTAAGTTTCACACACTTGTTTCAGAGGTTCGGTCTGCCAGGTTGAATGCTGTTTCGATACCTTCAGCTAAGACACACTTCCGGGGCCCAGTTTCCTCGGCCTCCTGACCTTAAAGCTGACCCTATTGAGGAGCTTCTATCCCCGGGAGAGTTAGACAAGCCTCTATCTACACTTTATGGTGCTCTCTCCAATGTACCACAAATGGAAAAACTATGGGAATACCGGCGGGAGGACATTCCCTCCATGGATAGGGAGGCATGGGAGGACTGCCTAGAACAAGTGATTTCATCCCGGGACAAACTCATCAAAGTCAAATTTTTCCCATCGGGTGTACTACACCGCTGAGACAATGCATAGAACGTGACCCCATATGCCAGGGTTCCTCAAACTATGGCCCTCCAGCTGTTGCAGAACTACACATCCCATGAGGCATTGTAAAACTCTGACATTCACAGACATGACTAGGCATGATGGGAATTGTAGTTCCTGAACAACTGGAGGGCCATAGTTTGAGGACCCCTGCAGCATATGCCCTCGCTGTAGCCTCCACACGGGCACATATATGCATATGTTTTGGAACTGTCCTAAAATTGAATTGTATTGGAGGGCTGTCTTTGATGAAATTAACCTACGGCTTCAACTTACCTTAACACCACTCCCTCATTAGCCTTACTGGGCATACCTGACGATGAACAACACCCTCATCACTCTAAGCTCCTTATTTCTTATCTGTTATATTATGCTAAGAAAGTAATTCTTATGAAATGGACCCTCCTGATATCTCCACCTGGGAGGCCATGGTGAATGCAGCACTCCCTATGTATAAAATTATATATTCAAATAGGGGATGCCATTGGAAATACAAAAAGGTGTGGTCCCCATGGACCCTAAACTGACCCTGCTGTGGTTGCCGCAGTATCCAGATAATGGGCATACCTTTATATCTTTCAGCTTAGGATTTATATCCATAGCATCACTAAATATGCAAGACATTACTAGATCTAAACCCTGTTATAACTGTGACCTGTTTTGTGACTAAGATGGTCCTGCCAATGTTTCATGTTGCTTTTAGACAAACCAGTTATTTTACATTTGATATGACAACTACACTGTTACCTCTAATCTTATGTAACTTGAACTTTTTTCAATAAAGCACCTCTGTTTGTTAAAAAAAAAATAAAAGAAACAAATATAGCAGCCAACACTACAATAAGACAAAAAATTTCAAAGGTAATATGATAATAATGTGCAGCACTAAAGTGCAATTTATATAGTGAATAATGGGCACATCTATAGCTAAAGTTTTAGACTGTATCCAATACAGATGTGAATACACAATAAAAAAGGTAAACTTCTAATAACTAAATAGTGCATGAGCATATAATGAAATAAAAAGTGCATAGATCAAAGTTCATATATAGAGTGTATGTAAAGTCCCAAATAGTAGTAGATGCCCATAGTAGAAGGTGTAGTAAATGGAGGCTCACTGACAGTCTGAAAACACCGTCATAGTGCACATCCACCACCGAAGATAAATATTGCACTTACCATAATATTGCGCTTATGGGACGGGAGACCCGGGCGAATCGTCGGAAAGGAGGGGACACCCCCTCCTGCTCCTTGTGATAACGGCTGCTAAGCTGCATCGGCTGTTATCACCAGAAAGCCGACCGCCAGCTCCAAAAACCGCTGCAGGCTTCACCCCGGTACAACCACTTCCTCAAAATGACGTACAGGTACATCGTTTCGCGGGAAGTGGTTAAAGTATAACTAAAGGTATTTTTTTTATATTTGGATAGAATGGAGAGGGATTAGAACACCTGTAAGGTTTTATTGCTGTCGATTCCCTTGTCAGGGAGATTCAACCTCTCTATTTGGTCAGGGGACACACTGGACACCTTTGGTGCCATTGTGCTATATGCTGGGTGTCCAGTGTGCGTCTGTGCCTTTAAGGAGGGGTGGGCTACCTCCAGGTTCACCTGTCCTCTATCTATCCATTAGAGTGCATGTGCTTCTACTATGGAGGCTCTCATAAATTTACAAGAGTTAGGACTGCAGATAATACCGGGGTGCCTTGAAGCGGCTCTGCAGCTTACACATTTATTTGCAAACTAACCCGTTTTTAACACAAAATGTTAGACAGGATAACGAGGTAGGTTGCAGATAAATTTCCTCTCATTTCCTGTTTTGGTTATGGAACAGGAAGTGATGTGAAATCTCCCCAATGGGGCAAAGAGGGCAAAAAAAAAATTGACAGGGGTTACAACCCTCCCTTTTACTCTATCCAAAATAAATAAAAGTTTCCCTTTAGTTCTAATGTAAATACAATTGGCATGTAAATAGACAATAAAACATATCCCTAATTATTAATATTATTAATATACAGCATTTATATAGTGCCAATCTAAGGGGAGACAGTCAGGGCCAGTCCTACCATGGGTCCCAGTGGGTCCATTGGACCCAGGCAGCACTTTGAGAGGGGCAGCAAACTGAACCAGGACCACCTCTCCTTCTCTTCTATTTACCCAGCAAATTTATGACCAAGATTTTTTTCCAGCTGTTTTGCGTGTCATGATGACTACTGCCCCCCCCCCCCGGGCCACTCCTCCTGCCCCTATACTACTGTAGCCTACCCCTATACTACCCTTGCCTGTCTATATACTACCCTAGCCTGTCTATATACTTCCCTAGCCTCTCTATATAATACCCTAGCCTGTCCATATACTACAGGGTGGGCCATTTATATTGATACACCTTAATAAAAAGAGAATGGTTGGTCATATTAACTTCCTGTTTGTGGCACATTAGTATATGTGAGGGGGGAAACTTTTCAAGATGGGTGGTGACCATGGCGGCCATTTTGAAGTCAGCCATTTTGAATCCAACTTTTGTTTTTTCAATAGGAAGAGGGTCATGTGATACATCAAACTTATTGGGAATTTCACAAGAAAAACAATGGTGTGCTTGGTTTTAACGTAACTTTATTCTTTCATTAGTTATTTACAAGTTTATGACCACTTATAAAATGTGTTCAATGTGCTGCCCATTGTGTTGGATTGTCAATGCAACCTTCTTCTCCCACTCTTCACACACTGATAGCAACACCGCAGGAGAAATGCTAGCACAGGCTTCCAGTATCCATAGTTTCAGGTGCTGCACATCTCGTATCTTCACAGCATATGGTTTTTTTTATGGTTTTTATGGTCATTCCTCCAAAGCCCACTTGATGGCCAGCAATTCCCTATCACCGACATCATAGTTCCAGCAAGATGGTGCACCACCACATTATGGGTGTCAGGTCCGAGCATTCCTAAATGAACAGTTTCCTGGAAAGTGGATTGGTCGTCGTGGGCCAGTTGAATGCCCCCCAAGGTCTCCCGATCTGACCCCCTTAGACTTTTATCTTTGGGGTCATCTGAAGGCAATTGTCTATGCTGTGAAGATACGAGATGTGCAGCACCTGAAACTACAGATACTGGAAGCCTGTGCATAACTGTGAAGTTATCGAGCATCCTATTGGATGCATCTAAGAGGGTTTAGGACATCTCGGACATCTCGGAACCCTGGGCGGCATTTCTTTTATACTGGGCCTGTCACGGCCCCCGGCAAAGCTGAAGCAGGCAGACGTTAGGTGCTTTCCTGCTCTTTTACTCTGTCTTTTCTCTCCCTGTTCTCTCTCTCTTTTCTTTCGGCTTGATACCTCTGTTAGCGTTGTGTTTATGATATCACTGGTCGTCAGCTGACACACTATCAGTAGATTATTGATATGTATATAGCCGGTTACTTACCTTCTTTTTGTTCCCACGGTTTAACTAAGGGGGCCTAGCTGCAAGTTGACTCTGCACTTTCAGGAGGTGGAGTGGAACTCCCCCCTCCGGGCACAGCCTGTTCCTATTTTCGGGTGCCGGGAGTTGGGGGAATCTTGCCTACCAAGATTGCCCCCCTATTGAGTATCTCCAGAGAGTACTCCGATCTTGAAACAGCCATAAGCAGATGACTAGAGAGCCAGGGAGTCAAAAAGGTTACATGTTAAACTGATGTGTTATATGGGTGATTGTCAGTCTTCAGCACTATTTGGCGTATGGTATCTTTCTCTGTATTGTCTGAAATTGAAATAAAAATATTTGAAAGTAAAATACAAGAGGGTTAAAGGGTCCTGCTCATAAGAGCTTACGATGTATTAATGCAGCTTAAAAAAAAAGCCTTATGAATTTATGGAAGGGCAAGCAGAAAACTTTGACTTACAAACTTCTGGGGGAAAAAGCACATCTAACAACCTGTACACGTAAGCAGTAATTATCTAGAATAGAAAAACAAACCAGCAGCTTACCTCATGTCCTTATCACTAATCACTTCAATTACCGGGCAAGCTACTTTCTTTCTGTTTACTCGAACTTGTTCCAGGAGAGGCTCCAGCCACCCAACATTACATTCGACGTGTGAGTCAAGGAAAGTCAAAACATCCCCTGCAAGAGTGAATGGTCACTTTATCATCCAGCAAGTGTAGGATATACGGTGTATACAGAGGGCTCGTATAGCAAGTGTAGGATATACGGTGTATACAGAGGGCTCGTACAGCAAGTGTAGGATATACGGTGTATACAGAGGGCTCGTATAGCAAGTGTAGGATATACGGTGTATACAGATGGCTCGTACAGCAAGTGTAGGATATACGGTGTATACAGAGGGCTCGTATAGCAAGTGTAGGATATACGGTGTATACAGAGGGCTCGTACAGCAAGTGTAGGATATACGGTGTATACAGAGGGCTCGTATAGCAAGTGTAGGATATACGGTGTATACAGATGGCTCGTACAGCAAGTGTAGGATATACGGTGTATACAGAGGGCTCGTACAGCAAGTGTAGGATATACGGTGTATACAGAGGGCTCGTACAGCAAGTGTAGGATATACGGTGTATACAGAGGGCTCGTACAGCAAGTGTCTGCGCTGTGTGCTCTTCAAATATTTACACAAGGATGCATATTGATTCTACAACATGATTCTGGGTGGAAAGCAGTTGAACGTAGAAGAAAGACCGGGGAGATTCATGTTCTAGGTACTACAAGGCTACAAAAAGGATCCTTAGTATATAATATTCAGACTGGTCCAACTGGAGCCAAGGCAGAATGTGGCTTTCCAAACCTTTATAAAATACAAGTTAGAAAAACAGACCCTCTGGTGGGACTTTAATATATGGTAATTTTAATTATAAAATACAAGATTCCATGAAGAACATTGAAAGAGTAATTCAAATTTTAGTAGATATGATAAAAAACGGGGAAAGGAAAAATAGAGGGAAAAATACAGTGAAATGGGACAACATATATCTAAAACATTTTTTAATTATCACTGATCATAAAACATATTTTCCATATTAGTCCACATGACATGATATAATGTACATATTAAAACTTTAAAATGTGATGAAACAACATATATTATTTAAGATGATTCATTCTTCTTGGCCCAGCGCGTTTCATTGACTTATTCCACTCCTCGGATCGGCACTGCTCCCTGTGGGTTCATTCTAGCCTATAGGCTTCTTTCTTTTTTCCTCCATCTTCTCTGTGTGCAAGGGTATCACTCTAATCATTTAGATACCAGGATGAAGAATGTTGAATAATCATTTTGGTTGTTTTTGTTTAGACTGTTAGTTGAATAAAAAATGTTGAACGGATCCTGAAGAAGTGGATCAAGTCCATGAAACGCGTTGGGCCGAAGGAAATGAACCACCTTTAATAATAATTTGACGTTTTAATATGTACATTACATGATGTCCTGTGGGCTAATATGGAAAACATGTTTATTGATCAATGATAATTAATACATGTTGTTTTTAGATATATGTTGTGCCTCAAAAGTCCCGCTTTAGTGTATTTTTCCCTTCTAATTTTCCTTTTCTCCGTTTTTATCATATCTACTAATATAGCGCTACACAGGGATAAAAGTACAGGAGATAGCACTACTCAGGGACAAAAGTACAGGGGATAGTACTACACAGGGATAAAAGTACAGGGGATAGCGCTACACAGGGATAAAAGTACAGGGTATAGCGCTACACAGGGACAAAAGTACAGGGGATAGCACTACTCAGGGACAAAAGTACAGGGGATAGTACTACACAGGGATAAAAGTACAGGGGATAGCACTACTCAGGGACAAAAGTACAGGGGATAGTACTACACAGGGATAAAAGTACAGGGGATAGCGCTACACAGGGATAAAAGTACAGGGGATAGCGCTACACAGGGACAAAAGTACAGGGGATAGCACTAGACAGGGACAAAAGTACAGGGGATAGTACTACACAGGGATAAAAGTACAGGGGATAGCGCTACACAGGGATAAAACAAAATTGTATTGATTGAAAGGATGAGCACATTCAGATGGAGGAATTGGTCCAGATATAAATTGTATTTGTCATAATTAAATGTGCTATCAAAGGTTGATAACCAACACATTTACAAGGTTATGCACAAATTCCCCTTCATCTGGGCTTTATTATGTGAGAGAAATCTTGCTCGGTTACGGTAATTTGTCTGGCTGACAATACCTTAGATGTGTTTAAACAGTAAATGAAGCCTTGGCCTTGCAGTAGTAAGCTGAACGTTACCTGTTGCGATATTTGCTCCAGCAATTCTGGCTCGAATTAATCCATGCCTTTCCTTTAAATGGAGAATCCGCACCTTGGGATATTGCTTCATGTACTCATCTAGGTTTTCTTTGAGGTAAGCTAAAAAAAAATCAATCAAAAAAGGAAGTGTAAAAGTATATTCAGCCTCATTCATCAATTGTCTTAAAATGCAGCAGCAGCTTTGGTACAGGGCCAACGTTACCGCTGGGCGAACTAGGCAGCCGTCTAGGGCGCACTGCCACCTAGGGCGCAGCCACGGCCGTTAATTCCCTATCCCGATGTGTGAAGTAGTAGTCCTTTCAGGTCACAAGGCACCACCAGGCAGTCCTGTGGAGGAAGATGAGGAGGTACTGGGAGCTTGTCACAACCTCAATACAACAGTTGTTGGGTCAGTGGATGGTTCCATGTGCTCCCCGGCTTCTCCCCTTCTCCTGCACTCTGCTGATCTCCTACCATGTGCAGAGTGTGGATAATGACCACCGTGGCTGAACAGCTCCCTGATCTCTCCAGGATGGACCTCTGTAGTGGAGGACCTGCCGTAGCAGGAGTCGCGATCATCGGGGAGCCAGTCTGCCGGAGTCTCCCTCAGGGTACAGCATGACAGTCCTGCTTCCCGACACTGACAGCATCCCGTGACATCACTCCCTGACTGAGGGCACCCCGAACATCCCCGCTACCAGCCGCCCCACACACACAGCCCTGATGATATTATGCTGCCTACTGTCCCCTGTCATCATCATCATCCTCCTTATCATCCCCCTGTTCCTGGCATCCCACCACCCGACCTCCTGCCATCATACTTTTTATCATCATCCCCCCTGTACCCCCCTGTCTTGTTCATCCCCTCTGTCAACTTCCTACCACCCCACCCCCTGTCATCTTCATCCCCCTTGTCAGCTTCCTACCCCCCCACCCCACCCCTGTCATCTTCAACACGCTTGTCAGCTTCCTACCACCCCACCCCCTGTCTTTCCCCCCCCGTCAGCTTCCTACTACCCCACCCCACCGTTGTCATCTTCACCCCCCTTCTCAGCTTCCTATCATCCGACCCCATCCCCTGTCATTTTCATCCCCCCGTCAGCTTTCTTCCATCCCACCCCACCCCCTGTCATCTTCATCCCTCCTGCAAGCCTCCTACCACCCCAACCCGTCATCTTCACGCATCTTCATGCATGTAGCTGGTCTTGCCTTGGGCGCAAAATAGCCTAACACCGGGCCTGCTTTGGTACACACTTATACTGTACCTTACCCCACCCTCAGCTACCCCTGCTAGCCTTATATTCGCCTATCTCCAATCCAGCAATATATCACCTATGAAGCTGCAGACCTGCATGTCAGCAGCTTCATGGCATGCATTGTAAACTTTCCATTCAATCTTATGAGGGTTCATACTTTATTGTGAGCATACAACTTACAGGAGGGGTGTGGGTGTGCAGTTACACTTTAAAAAGTACCAGTCACCACTGGGTTTATGGGAAAATTTGAATATTCAGTTAAAAAGGAGCACATCTGAACATCCTTACTATTAAATATTTAAATATTTTATTTACCTTCTAATGCCCCTTTCGTGCGGGCTCATCCGTTTGCGGACTCCGTTTGCTGATCCCCGCTGAGCAGGCGGATGACAGATCTGTCTCTCACTGTGCAGAGATGGATCTGTCAGAGCCCCGCTTTCCTCTATGGAGATCGGATGAAAACGATGGCGGGCCGGCTCTCGCTCTGGGACGACGTCATATGACGTCGTCCCAGAAAGCGCGCTCCTGGGGGGCTCGCAGCATGCCGATCGTGGTTGCGCCGTGTTGCCAGGACACGGCTGTGTAAAGAGCCGCTGCTCTTTAACCATGTGATTGGCTGTGACCAGTGACAGCTGGTCACATGTAAACAAGGAAGGGCCGGTAATCGGCGCTCCTCGTCTCACACTGACAGAGTGTGTGGCGAGGAGTGCCGATCAGCAGCATCTCCTCTCACAGAAGACATCTAGGGATGTAATCAGGGCACTGATCATCAGTGCCCTGATTACATTTTACCACCAGTGCTAGCAACCAGTGTCCACCCCGGTGCCAGAAGTCAGTGCCCACAACTGACCCCATGCAAGCAGTCAGTGCCCACCAGTGCCAGCAATCAGTGCCCACAAGTGCCACCAATCAGTGTCCATAAGTGATGCCAGTCAGTGCTGGCTATTAATGCAGCCTATCAGTGCTGCCCATTAATGCCCGTCGTCACTGCTGCCCATCAATGCCGCCAATCAATGCCCATCAGTGCCACCCATCAATGCCCATCAGTGCCGCCTATCTGTGCCCAGCAGTGCCACCTGTCAGTGCCACCTATCAGTGCCCACCAGTGCCACCTATCAATGCCCGCAAGTGCCACCCACCAGTGCTCACCAGTGCCACCTATCAGTGCCTGCCAGTGCCATCCATCAGTGCCCACCAGTGCCACCCATCAGTGCCCACCAGTGCCACCCATCAGTGCCACCTATCAGTGCCCATAAGTGCAGCATATTAGTGCCTCCTCATTAGTGCTGCCTCATCAGTGCCCATAAGTGCCACCTCATCAGTGCCCATCAGTGCAGTCTATCAGTGCCTATTAGTGCCGCCTCAACAGCACACATCAGTGAAGGAGAAAAATTATTATTTACAAAATTTACTGACAAAAACTAAGAAAAAATTTTTTTTTTCAAAATTTTAGGTCTTTTTCTTTTTTTTAGTAAAAAATTAAAAACCCAGCAGTGATTCAATACCACCAAAAGAAAGCTCTATTTGTGTGAAGAAAATGATAAAAAAATTCACATGGTTGCAGTGTAGCATGACTGCGCAATTGTCATTCAAAATGTGACAGCGCTGAAAGCTGAAAAATGGCCTGGGCAGGAAGGGGCTGAAAGTACCCGGTATTGAGGCGGTTAATTTAGTCTGAATTCTGTTGAGTTTAGTTCTGCTTGCTGTTGTTGTTTTGTTAACTGCTTGAACTCCTAATATCTTCCAGCTTCTCAGAGTAGGAAAACGCTCCAGGCCTGCAAATTTTTGAACTGCAATCAGCCTTGGAAGAAGCTCATCATTCATTTTCTTTGTTTAGGTCTGGTTCCCATTTCCAAAAACAAAGCTTCCCAACCTTTGTTATCCTGGGGTCACAATCAAGTACAGTAAGTAATGGTGAAAACTAGGGTCGCACCGATACCGATACTGGCATTGGTATCGGTGCCGATAGTAAGCATTTGCAGGAGTATCGCTACTCCTGCAAATGCTCCAATACCTGAAACCAATGTTTTCAGGCTCAGTTCTTTTAGCTGTCAGCAGGATTCCCCCACTGGCTGCTGTAATATAAGAAAAAAATCTGGAAAGTTTCAGTTCTCAAGGAGCGGGGCCGACGCATCCTTGATAACCGATTACTCATTCATTCGTCAGTGAAGTTCCCCAGCTTACAGCTGAAGTGTAAAGGAAGTCCCCGCAATTGGAGTGGTCAAAATAATGAAGAATAAAAAACAGATGGGCAATGTTTATCAACAACATTGCTCAGCCGCTGTAACCGATAGATAAGAAGAAACATTGTTTCTTTTTGTTTATTCCTTTACAGATCAAAGGGATGAATTTTTTTAATTAAATGTTCCTCTGTCTAACCCCTTATTAACCCTTCATTTACTCTAATCAGCCTTAATTAACTCCTTATTCTCCTTCTTCAATTGATTATTTCCCCGCTGATTCTATTTTACAAACTATTAATAATTAAAACATTTTTTTTTGGTTTGTTTTGATCGCTAATATATTTACATCTTTAACATATATTTACATGTTTCACATTGAAATAAATGCACCATTTATAAAAAATAAATGTATTTAATTTGTAAGAAACTTTTCAATGCTGTGCACCATTTCTAGCAGCTGAAATGTACACAAAACAGTTGCGGTAGGCGGTAGGTATCGGTAATAGGTATCGGCGATTACTTATAAAAAAAGTATCAGTGCTCATACTTGTAAAAAAAAAATGGTATTGGTGCATCCCTAGTGAAAACACGAGTGTAGTAAAAGTAGAAATCATCACTGTGCTGTACAGTCTGTGCAGACAGAAGACCTGTGGGAGGGGCTCAACAGCTCCACCCACTACCAATAGATAATTACAGGAGGGGGCGGAGACAAGACCAGTCCCCCTGACCAAGGCGAGAGGGCACCCGTTTCACACTGGTTTACCATACAGATCTGGAAGAAACACACCAAGCACCCCATGATTCCAGTAAGAATTCACATGCCTCCTGTAGACAATATTTGCTTATCTCAGAGTTCAGATTTAAACAGCTTGGGTTGAATGCGCTCACAATAATCATGTGTAATGTCACTGCACTGATCAAAGTAAATGTTGCCACAGTACATTAGTGCTTAATGCAGGTTTTTCTTTTACAAAAGCTTGGAAGGTTTCCACACAATCTGTACCGGGACCTTTGCAAATGAAACAAGGCACATTGTGACATGTCACAGCAAATGGCTTACTCTACCTTTTGTGCTATAGTCATCCACTAGAATGATTTCTTTGATAAGTTCGGGAGGCGATCGGTTTAAGGCACTAAAAACTGAGCGGAGAAGTGTAGACCAAACCTCGTCCACAAAGCAGATGATGATGCTTGTGTTGGGTAGATCGTCATGGACCAGCTGTTTGGAACACCTGGAAAACAAAGAGTGGACAGATGGGTTACTCCACAGGCTAATGAATTCAACATGACTGTCAAAGGCACTTTTCAGAAGAATTTCATGAATAACTCTAGATGCCTTCAAGCTCTCTCTCTTGTCCCCTTTTGACATTGATGATAACAAAATGATTTGCCATGTAAGAGAAAAAAAAACTTTTCTTTGGTATGGTCCAGGCTATAGCCCAGATATCAAACAATTGTGCTATAAGTTTGAAAATGACTTGCTAAGCTCTATTGCTAGACTTGCCAGGCTTCACACAATTGCAGGGAGTCTGCATTGCGTGACTCCAGATCAACTTTCTTTGCAAACATTCTGCAAGTTCTGGTTCAGTTAGGCTGTGCAATAGTCATCCCACCACAGGGGTCACTGTGGCTGAATTTTCATGCTGTAGACTTGCAGAGCTCTTGCTGTAGACTCACCACTGCAACTTTGCTCTTGCTAGAGACTTGCCACACAAATTTGCTACAAATTGAAAAAGTGCCAACTAGAACTTGTGCTTCAAGTGCTCTGCAAGTGTACAATTTGCCAGTGAAAATGTGCAGCAAGTTAACAGACTTACAATTTACCACTACCACAAGTTTGTGGCAAGTTATCCATGCTATCTGGGAGGCTACTTTTTTTGTTGTCTGTGACCCAATTTGGAAGATTTCCCAACACTTGTAGGTCTATTTCTAAAATATTTGTTGGACATATGTCACAAGCATTTGCTTGACCTCGTGAATTCTGGCCGTATTTTTCTTAATACAGCTATTTGCAATGGTCGTCAGCTCCATCCAGTGGTCATAATGTGGTATTTCCCTGACTGAGGTATTTAAGGACAAATAACTCATTATGGCCACTAAATGGAGCTGACAAGCATAGGAAATCCATTCATTAAGTAAAATATGGTCAGAATTTGTTATTAATGGTAGGGTTTTGTAGTGTGGGTGAATGACACATCAATGCATAGAACCACCATCCCTTGATATTAAAAAAATATGCACATTTGTTACATGGTCGTTATTATATCCAAATTTTGCAGCGGTATGACGGTATTGACTCCTAGCATGTTTCATCCAATGGGGCTTCTTCAGGGGATTTGATAACCAGTAGTGATCCCCTAAAGAAACTCCGGTGCTGGGAGTCAATACCGTCATACAGCTGCACAAATAAATAGAACAATGACTATGTAATAAATGTGCATATTTTTTAATATGAAAGGTTTTTGACATTGTAAATCAATAAATGTTGAAGTTTTAATCTCCAACTTTTCATGTATAAGTGTGTAAATTTCCCATTAATCCCATGAATTTCTCTGCTCAAATTTGTAATGAATGTTTGTTACATTTCTACAGAATTTTTTTAGAACCCCTAGATGTTCTCGTGATTGGTCCCAGCTGGGAGAGGAAGTAAAAGAAAAGAGAATACAGGCAGCAATAAAATAAAGAAAATGGAATGTCAACATAGACAGAATCATTGAGGGCCACACAAAAGAGATACAGGGTGATGCTCCGGGCTCCTGTCAGTCCAAGTCCAGTGAACAGCCACTGGGGACAGCAGAAGGGAGGGAGCTCATCTCAGCTCAATGTATACAAACAGGGCAAAGGGTTATTCCAGGTGCCGCACACCCAACAAAACCCATGGATAGCTATGCTAAAAGAAGCCTCAGTCCAGACTCCATCTGGACCAGACCCCCGACGCATTTCACCCCTCCATGATGAAGCTACACGGGTGGGGTAATATGCGTCGGGAACGTGATCCAGATGGAGTCTGGGCCTAGGCTGCTCTTACCATCGCTACCAATAGGTTTTGTTGGATATGTGGCACCTGAAATGACCCTTTTTTCTGTTTGTATCATTGAAGACCACCTACTGCCAGAGAAAGCAGAAGAGACCCATGTGGTCACGCGGCTGGCCAGAAGCCTTCGCTATTTAAAGTATGCGTAATTGCAATGTTTTAAAATGAACTATGTAGATAGGAGTAAGTTACATAAATGGAGGAAGGCTTCAAGGGGGTTGGGGGGGGTTCAACATGGAATTCTTCTTTAAAATTGTGTATAGTGAGCAGGGTTATGTTCAGTCAGAGACATTCATCTTCTATAATCCAACAGTATACATTTAGGGCCCATTCACACCAGTATGTACCCAGCACAGCCCAACATATAGACAAGACAATTTACCTTGTATCTTATGTCTATGTGTTCAGTTTACACCACAATGGTGTGCACTGAGAAAAAGTATGACATGCTGCGTTTTTACTCCACACCGCAATGTGCTGCCATGCAAATGGATTAATTAAATGTCACTTTGTGACTCTTCAATAAAGTTACAAAAAAGTTTAAAACGTGTCACGAGTTGTAATTAGCGCACTGCCCTGTGCTTTCACAGCACCCAACAGAAGCGGCAATATAACTGGCTGTAAGGACCTATTCACACCAAAGGGGTATGGCACCAAAACCAACCAAAAATGGTGCTGTAGCATTTATTGCAGTGCGCTGAACTGAAAGGATTGCACAGTGCACCAAACTGAAAGAACAGCAATGTTCAAACAATCCGATTACAGAAGATATCTTTTAGCACAGCTCCAGATATAAAAGATTCAGATGACCCGATGGCTTAAACCTATGCTAATGTCAATGTCAGCGATCCTAGGGCACCGATATAAACTGTCAGGGCTGGATTCATTATTAGGCACACTAGGCTTGCAGCTGGAAACAGGTGGCTTTACCCTGTGCAGTTATCGGCCATCACTAGCAGGCGTACTGAGGCTGATTCACTAAAGGAGTTGAGAATCTTCACTCTAAGAATTGCGTGAGTATTCAATTCAACTATGCAATCATGTGAAAAGAAAATTCCAATTTACTTTAAATACCAAATTATGTGCAGATTCCTTTTTCATGGTTGGATAATTGAAGTGAATATTTCCACAATTTTTTGAGTGAGGATTCTCCCCTCTTTCAGTAAATCTCTCCATTTGTCTTCCCATTTAGAAGGGGTATTGAATAAAACTTAAGGAGGGCCTAGTCAGTATAATTTTCTGCTATGTCACAGATCTCAGTATACAGTATATGTAGTCATAGTTATGTCTATCAAAAAATAAGCAATGCACAGCCATAGCATTTCCATATTATTTATTGTCAATTTTCAGTGCACCACCTTACATTAGGTGTCCCCATCAGAGTGTCCCCTTACATCATGTGTCCGAAACACAGTGCCCCTTCCGATCAATTGTCCCCATCAGAGTGCCTCCTTACATCATGTGTCACCATCAGAGTGCCCCTTTCCATCATGTGTCCCCATCAGAGTGCCCCTTACATCATGTGTCCCCATCAGAGTGCCCCCTTACATCAATTGTCCCCATCAGAGTGCCTCCTTACATCATGTGCCACCATCAGAGTGCCCCTTTCCATCAATTGTCCCCATCAGAGTGCCTCCTTACCTCATGTGTCACCATCAGAGTGCCCCTTTCCATCATGTGTCCCCATCAGAGTGCCCCCTTACATCATGTGTCCCAATCAGAGTGCCCTTTTCCATCAATTGTCCTCATCAGAGTAGCCCCTTACATCATGTGTCCCCATCAGAGTGCCACCTTACATCAGGTGTCCCCATCAGAGTGCCCCATTCCATCAATTATCCCCATCAGAGTGCTCCCTTACATCATGTGTCCCCATCAGAGTGCCCCTTTCCATCAATTGTCCCCATCAGAGTAGCCCCTTACATCAAATGTGCCCATCAGAGTGGCCCTTACATCATGTGTCCCCATCAGCGTGCCCCCTTACATCATGTGTCCCCATCAGCGTGCCCCCTTACATCATGTGTCCCCATCAGTGTGCCCCCTTACATCATGTGTCTCCATCAGAGTGCCCATTTCCATCAATTGTCCCCATCAGAGTGTCTCCTTACATCAGGTGTCACCATCAGAGTGCCTCCTTACATCAGGTGACCCCATCAGAGTGTCTCCTTACATCAGGTGTGTCCTCATCAGAGTGCCCCCTTACATCAGAGTGTCCCCCTACACCAGAGTGCCCCCTTACATCAGGTGTCCCCAATAGAGTGTCCCCTTACATTAGGTGAGACTGCAGCCTGATGCAACCAAAATCATTGTCAATATTTGGTAGTAATTATCACAGATACGCCCTACAGCTACAGTATTTGAGCATTAGGCGTGAGAGAAAAATGTGATCATTATGTCCCTTCTTTACTTCACGCTTCATGTTTCACTTCATGCTTCAGCGGTGCCCCTGTGTATGTGAGAGATTTCATCTATCCCAACTGTGCAAAAAGCAAGGGATTTTTTTTTTCACTTTACAGGAGACCTGAATTACATTCAATAGTGATCAACTTTCTTGATATGGGGCCTCAAGTGTGTCCCCCAACATCACCCAAGGGCAGCACATAAGATATGGTAAATTCTCATTATCAGAGACAGCAGACTCACACCAGTCTTAATAATAAGACTATGGTCATGAGACAAGAGATAGTCAGAGACTGCAGACATGATACAAGAGATGGTCAGAGACTGCAGGCATGATACAAGAGATGGTCAGAGACTGCAGACATGAGACAAGAGATAGTCAGAGACTGCAAACATGATACAAGAGATGGTCAGAGACTGCAGACATGATACAAGAGATGGTCAGAGACTTCAGACATGAGACAAGAGATAGTCAGAGACTGCAGACATGATACAAGAGATGGTCAGAGACTGCAGACATGAGACAAGAGATAGTCAGAGACTGCAGACATGATACAAGAGATGGTCAGAGACTGCAGACATGAGACAAGAGATAGTCAGAGACTGCAAACATGATACAAGAGATGGTCAGAGACTGCAGACATGATACAAGAGATGGTCAGAGACTTCAGGCATGATACAAAAGATGGTCAGAGACTGCAGACATAATACAAGAGATGGTCAGAGACTGCAGACATAATACAAGAGGTGGTTAGAGACTGCAGACATAATACAAGAGGTGGTTAGAGACTGCAGACATGATACAGGAGATGGCCAGAGATTGTGGACACAATAACAGAGATGGTAAGAGATTGCAGACATAATACAAGAGATGGTCAGAGATTGCAGACACAATACAAGAGATGGTCAGAGACTGAAGACATGCTAAGGAGACAGTCATAGCCTGGAGACACATTGCATGAGATTGATAGAAATCACTACTATAACAGAGCAATAGGGAAACAGACATTAGTATCTGCACGTGGCCCCCAGATTCTAGGTGAACTACAGGTGTAATACATTGTTTACGCATTCACTTAAATTATCCAATCACATGCAAGCAACGTTTTTCCTAGAACCTAATTGTGTATTCACAGTGAACATTGCTTTACTTCATTCACTAAACTGAGTGAATATTCTTTACTCCTCCGAAAGTGGGGCAAAACCCTGAAGTTTGAGCTTTCATCAAAATAGGTATTGAGGGGCCAAGCCGCAGTTTTACTGCAACCCCCCCCCCCCCCCCCGACCACCCACTTGAACCTAACGTGGCGGAGGGGCGGAGTGGTCTATGTATTCCATTGGAGTGTTGCATACTAAGTCAGGCTATTTGACTACAGAAAATCCGCATGATTACCAACTTTATATCCTGATAAATAATATAAGAGAAGTTATCTGGAATGTAGATTTGGTTTTCTGACTCTGTATAATTTATAAAACAGAAATCCCCAATAAGGAAGAAATAGGATAGGCAGGGCTCTGATAGGAGTAGATAACTCCAATAATATCCCCGGCTATCAGCTCTCCATTCTGTATGCCGTGTGTACTCTGGCAGGCTGACAATGTGACGTTGGGTGATTTCCAAAAGCACGCCAGTCACGCAGAACTTCTCAACCATCTAGAACGGATCTGCTGAGACCTCACTAATCTCTGTGTATCATTTTAGCTTATAATACAAATGTAGACAGGAAGCAACTTTTTATATTAAAGTAGAACTCCAGCCCAAAATTTTAGAAAAAATCAGGAAAATGAGCCATTAGACAATGCAAGTGATAGCGTACTAAGGCAGCTAAATTTGGTGTGGGCATCACGGCTTTAATAAGCCTTGGCCAAGAAAGGGTTACATCCTATCTCTGGGTAGATTGGCTCCCTTGAAGTCCAGCAAGGATTAAAGCTGTATTAAACTCATAAGCAAACATTTAATATATTGCAGCTTACCTATTCTTGGATGTGATGGCTGCATTTGTTTTCTTATTTTAGGGTTTCTCTCATTTTAAGTCTGGGAAGTGGCGGCCCGTCTATCAGGGGCGCAGAGGCACTGCCCCTCTATCCATGCGTCCGGCCCCCTAATCTATATGCAGGGTGCTGAACGCATGTATTCCAATGGACGTGATTAGAGCCAGAGGCTCTAATTGGCTTCACACCCAGTTGTGTGACAATAGCGAATAAATATTCGCTATTGTCACACTGATTCTCCTCCCGGCCAATCAGGAAGCAGTAGAAGCCATCCTATTAGGAGGAGGAGGGAGGAGATGCACGGCCACCGTGATGCCAAGAAGACACGGGGAAGCCCGACCAACAGAGGGGGGACACAGAGGAGACTGAGGAAGTCAGTCACATGTCAGTCCAGGGGGAGCACAGGGTGAGTGAGCCGGGGACCGGGGGTGTGGTGTGGGTATGGTTCGCAGTGTGGGCTGGAGTGACGGGGGTGGGGGGTCTGTGATCAGGTCCATCTGCTGCCCCCCCGACCGATGGAGCACACGTGATCTGAATATGCAGTGCTGCACAGATTTGAAACAGTAGCTTCTGCACTACTTTTGGCGATTTTTTGTGCGACTTGGATAGACGTCTGTGCATGAAGCTGCGCAGATGACTTCCAAGTCACAGCCGAAGTCGCACTGACATGTGGCTTTGAAATCGTGCAATTTCAGATAAAGTCGCACAATTTCAAAGCCGCAGTCAATGTGAACAGGGGATTAGTCTGTTGTGTTTCAACAGACCAAGCTGTGCTGCAGATGAGGGATGAGACAAAGCATTTACCATTGACAAGGGGTGCTTACAATTATCAGCTTTTATTTATTTATCCCCCAAAAACAAACGTTGCTGTAACTGCTCAAAAAGTGTTAGCTGAAGTTTGGCTTCAATTTGCTAGTGTATCTAAATCTGCTAGTCCACCTAACACTCCCCTCCCCCAAGACTGACAATGCTGCTGTCTGCTGTGCCTCCTCTTCTCATTCTTACAGAGTTGTGTCTCACTAACACAGGAGGTGTGTTACCGGCCAGATCACTAGGTGAAAACAGAGGGGGGAAAGCTACGAAAACGAATGCAGCCACCACATCTAAGGATAGGTAAGCTGTAATATATTACATTTCTGTTTTTGGGTTTAATACCGCTATAAACGCTTAAGGTCCGCCCTATAGTAGTTTTACCGCTACAGGGCGGCACCTCTGTGCCGGATCAGGTATATACAGTATAAATGATCCAGCTCTTCCGGGAAGAGGGCGCAAATGTGTGCCACCGGCGGTTCACTCCCGTTGTGATCACACACATTGAGTCCGCCGGCACCCGCCGATTCTTATGTACAAAGGGAGAACGGCGGTCTTTCTAAGTAAACAAGGCAGATTGCCGTTCTGTTAGTAGGGAAGGTATGGGCAAAGCAGGAACATGGATCCGTGTCTTCCCCTGGTAAAAGCACCTCCCCAAGTACACAGAAACACAGGCTAGGCACACAGTTAACTCTTTGATCTCCCCTGATGTTAACCCCTTCCCAGCCAGTGTCATTAGTACAGTGACAGTACATTTTTTTAGCACTGATCACTGTATTGTTGTCACTGGTCCCCAAAAGTGTCAGTTAGGCCATTTTCACACTTGTGCAACTTAAAAGTCATGTGATTTTACAGCGATTTTGCCGCAATTTTTGCCACGATTTTCCTGCGACTTGAAGCAATGCCTGTGTAATCCTGAGGTCTATGTACCTCAAGTCACATCAACGTCGTAGTGCAGGGACTTCTTTGAAGCCACTGTGACTTGAAGTCCAGGGACTAGTTTAAAGTCGGCATGACTTGAAGTCGCAGAGATATGAATGGTTGTCATTGGAAATCATAGGGTACCACTTGTCATGTGACTTTGCAGTCCCAAGTCACAGGACAAGTCGCACAAGTGTGAAAGGGGCCTTAAGCAGCATTCACACTTCAGCATTTTGAACCGCAGGCAGATTTGCCGCGACTCTGTCCACGATTTGAAAGCACTAATGTGTGAATGACAAATGTGGGACTTGAATTTGAGATGCCATTCATTTGAATGACACCTAAAATCGCGGTGCGGGTCTGCCACGATAAATTACGCTGCAAACGCAGCAACCCTTATTGCAGGAAGCATATCGCCCAAAAGTAGCTCCTGAACTTTTTTGTGGGTGACATGCTTCCCGCGATTGCAGCGTGATTTATCATGGCAGACCCTGCAATTTTAGGTGCCAATCACATATCGGTGCTTTCAAATTGTGGGCAGAATGGCAGAAAATCTGCCCGTGATTCCATACGCTGAAGAGCGAATGCAGCCTTAGTGACAGAATGTCCGCCACAATATCGCAGTCCCTCTATAAGTCGCTGATCGCCGGTATTACCAGTAAATAAATAAATAAAAATATTGCATCGTTTGCAGATGATATAACATTTGCGCAAACCAATCAATATACATTTATTGGGATTTTCTTTTTTTACCAAAAATATGTAGCAGAACACATATTGGCCTAAAGTGATGACGAAATTAGATTTTTCACACTTTTTGTTGGATATGTTTTATAGCTGAAAGTAAAAAATGTTTGTTTGTTTTTTCACAATTGTCGGCGTTTTATTTTTTTGTTTATAGCGCAAAAAATAAAAAACGCAGAGGTGATGAAATGCCACCAAATGAAAACTGTATTTGTGGGGAAAAAATGGACATAAACTTTATTAGGGTACAACGTCGCACGACCGCGCAATTGTCAGTTAAAGTAACGCAGTGCTGTATCGCAAAAAAAAAAATTAAAAAGCCTGGTCAGGAAGGGGGGGGGGGTAAATCTTCTGGGGGTGAAGTGGTTAAATCAGCCTTGCACTGGCAATCACTATGCGACTCTGCAAATCTCTCCCTATGGATCAGCTTTATCCAGCAAGGCAATGCAAAAAGCAACAATGATGTGCAAAAAGCAATGACTATGGCTATGTACTATAATATATATAGTCTGTGTGAGACCTGAGCCCGGGGCGATCCTCCCATCGGTGGAGATGTAGAGATATCAGGATATTGTGTGATCTGGTTATAGCTGTAGGAGTTTCTCATAGAGCAGGTGTGATAGAATGTGTCACTTTCCACGCACTCCATGGTGACATCACAGTACAGGGAGGGGTAAGGCAGCAGGCTGCCCTCTGGACCTTCCGTGTGAGCGGGCCACCATAATGACACACCGGCCTCTAATGAGTCATGCTGGAGGAATTAGCTATAAGCTGCCAGAAAACAGAGAGCTGTGTGTAGTGTGAAGGGCAGGATTGACATTTTACACCACGTTACCGATAATCAGCTCTGGGACAAGCTCTGACAAGCAGGCTGCATAGGACAGGGACACCTACATATTCATATGCATGGCTTCAATGTGAAATATTCTTCACTATATTCAAATATATTTTTTAACAGGTGATTCTTTAACCACTTCAGCCCCGGAAGGATTTCCAGCTTTAGGACCGGAGCACTTTTTGCGATTCGGCGCTGCGTCGCTTTAACTGACAATTGCGCGGTCGTGCGACATTGCACCCAAACGAAATTTGCGTCCTTTTTTCCCCACAAATAGAGCTTTCTTTTGGTGGTATTTGATCACTGCTGCGTCATTTCTGATCGCCACTATAAACAAAAGAAGAGTGACAATTTTGTAAAAAAACCCCAAATTTCTTACTTTTTGCTAAAATACAAATCCGAAAAAAAATATAAAAAAAAACATTTTTTTCAACAGTTTTGGACGATTTATATTATTCCTCATATTTGTGATGAAAAAAATCGCAATCGGTGTTTATTGATTGGTTTGCGCAAAAGTTGCCGCGTTTACGGATGATGAGAATTCATTTTTGGGGTTTTTATTTTTATTTTACTAGTAATGGCAGCGATATGCGATTTTTAGCGGTACTGCGATATTGGGGCGGACATGTCAGACCATTTTGACACTTTTTTGGGACCATTGGCATTTATACAGCAATCAGTGCTATAAAAATGCATTGATTACTGTGTAAATGCCAGAGGCAGTAAAGGGGTTAACCTGGGGGGGTGCTCTAAGGGTTAACTGTGTTCCCTGGGCGTGTTCTAACTGTGTGTGGGCTGCCCTAGCAGGTGAAGGGGAGCGATCACAGCTTCCATATAGAGGAAGGCTGTGATCACAGCCCTTCCCCCTCTCACAGAACAGAGATCCGTGTTTACATGCACGGACCTCCGTTCTTTCACTCTGGGGGGAGGGGGGGCATCGCGGGTAGCCGGCGGAGATCGGGTCTGCCGCAACCGCTCCCTGGCCCCCTCGGACACAGTGAGTGCGCGAGCGTGCCCACAGTGCACGATCTCGCAGCCACCGTCGTATGACGGCGGTTTGCGATATCGAACCTCCTTGTTGCCGTCAACCTGCGGTTGGCGGTCGGCAAGTGGTTAAACAAGCTGAATTTAGAAGCTGATTGGTTTCTATGCACAGCTTTACCAGATTAAGCACTCTCCAGTTTTAGTAAATCTCCCTCTGTATTCTCACTCTTTATGATTGATGTATGTTTTAAGAATCAACACAGCAATCTCAGCTTTATATCTTCACAGGTTTCCCTTAAAGTGGCAGCTGTGACCTGTCTCATGTGTGTTGGTAGCACATTTCTCTTTTACTTTTTTTTTTAGGTGATGTCTTTACCCATTGTGGTGCCTGGATGTGAATATTGTGGGAGCACGGAAGCTGCCATTGCCAGTCCCTCTGATATTTACCTGGCTGTATTGCTGAATTTATGGTGTTAGCAATTTCTAGGTCACTGACCCAGAATAAGCACACATTTCAAGTGTTCTAACTTCATCTGACTTTTCTGGTTTGCACACTTTTTGGTGTCAATGCATCAAAGTGCTAAAAGCCAGTCTGTAGCTAAAGCATAAAAAGATAAAACGGTGTCCTCTGCAGCGAAGATAGTAAAAGTGGAGCTCCACCCAAAAAAGGAAGCTACGCCACATTTGGCACCTTTTGGGGAGGGAGCGGGTACTTGGTTTTGCCATTCCTTCCCCCGCAGCCAGCCCATTTACAAAGTACAGCATGCTTCGCGCATGTGCAGTAGGAAGCCAGCTGTGAAGCGGCAAGGCTTTACTGCTGGTCTCCCTTAGTCAAGATGACGGTACCAGCACCCTATAGCCGATTAAAAAATCAGCATGGGTGAGGAAACCAATGGATTCCTGGACAGGTAAG
>BLSH010288734.1:943303-981396 GCA_018402905.1 Glandirana rugosa
GGGGGCCTCATTTTCTTGCCTCCAGGCACATTCATTTGTGCCTGGGGAAGGGAAGTGATCACAGCCTCCATGTAGAGGAAGGCTGTGATCACAGCCCTTCCCCCTCTCACAGAACGGAGGTCCGTGTTTACTTACACGGACCTCCGTTCTTTTACTCCGGGGGGCATCGCGGGTGGCCGGCGGAGATCGACTCCACCACACCCGCTCCCTGGCCCTCCCCGGACACAGTGAGCGCGCGGGCACGCCTCTGGCTGCGCGCGCGCTCACTGGGCTCGATCTCGCGGCCGCCGTCGTATGACGGCGTTTTGCGTTATCGAGCCACACTGTCGCCATCAATTGCCGACCAGCGGTCGGCAAGCAGTTAAAGTGGTTGTAAACCCCCACATATACCCGGTGAAGTGACTGGCCTCAGCTGATACACAGAGATGAAACAAATCTCCCTACATAAATTGTACTCTCTTTATCTGCAGTCTTCTCTTCTTACACAGAGATGAAACAAATCTCCCTACATAAGTTATACTCTGTTTATCTCCAGTCTTCTCTTCTCTACATCTGTTCAAAATGCACAATTTTTAAAGTGGATGTAAACCCTCACATATACCCACTGAAGTGAAGTGAACAGCCTCAGATGATACACAGAGATGAAACAAATCTCCCTACATAGTATTGGATAGCACTTTGGCCCGTCAGCAAAAGGGTCGCTGGTTTGAATCCCAACCACAACACTGCCTGCCTGGAGTTTGCATGTTCTCCCTGTGCCTGCGTGGGTTTCCTCCGGGTACTCAGGTTTCCTCCCACACTCATGCTGTAGGTCAGGGTTTCTCAACCAGGGTTCCTCTAGGGGTTCCTTGAGTAATGGTCAATTTCTACCTCTCAGATAAATTCACAACGATACCATTGATCTTTTTAGCTATCTGTAAGGGGGTAATTCTTCACAATGACCACAAGTGTAAGGAACATTCTTCCCACTGACCATCACACTAATGTATCACGAGTTGTAGATCTTTAATTTTTAGCAGGGGTTCCCCGGGACCGGAGAATTGTTTCAAGGGTTCCTCGGTGTTGAAAAGGTTGAGAAAGGCTGCTGTAGGTAAATTGGATCCTGTCTAAATTGGCCCTAGTATGTCGATGAATGTGAGTTAGGGACCTTAGATTGTAAGCTCCTTGAGGGTAGGGACTGATATGAATGTACAATGTATATGTAAAGCGCTGCGTAAATTGACAGCGCTATATAAGTACCTGAAATAAATACATACGTTTTACATGTATATCTGCTGTCTTCAGCTTTTTTATATTCTTTAGAAAGTGCTGATCATGTTTAGAGATTTTCTCCTGTTCAGCACTGAGTGTGAAGTCAGGGCATACAGCCAAGACAGCTGATTGGAGGAAAGACACAAACCCCACTCCACATAGGCAGAGACTCTCAGAGTTGTCCTGTGAATAGTTTATCTGTCTGCTAATCTATTTTTAGCAACCTCCCCGACACAAAATTCAACCTGGTTTCATCTTGTGTCGGAGAACTTGTCAGAAGTTATCATGCTGATAACAGAAGAACAGAGCTGGAGAAAGCCACATGACTTAGTGCTTTGAAGAGAGATAAGAAAACACTGCAGTTATATGTGCCCAGCTCAAATTTCATGAATCAGGTTTACATCCACTTTAACCTCCTTAGTGGTATCCCTGAGTGCGGCTCGGAGTGAATTTTCACTACCAAAAGCGGTAACTCTGAGCCACACTCGGGATCGCCTCGCAGGGTCCAGGCAGCATTACTTACCTTGTCCCCAGGATCCTGCGATGTCCCCCCACTGTGTCCTCCGCCTAATGTACTGAGTCCCGGGCTCCGTTCCCTGGGAGCGTTGCGTCGCATGGGGGTGAAACGCAGAGTAAACATACAGTACACTGTAACCTGTAAGATTACATTACTGTATGAAATCATTTCACATCCCTTTGTTCCTAGTGGTTTGCCCAGTGCCCTGCATGCACTTTTATATAATATATGCCATTCTTTCTGCCTGGAAACTTGAGAATGTCCATGGCAACCAAAAAGCGTCCCTTTACATCAAAAGCAGTTTTGATCAGCTAGAAAACACCGATAGTAAATAAGAATGATTTGCAGAATTGAGGGATACTGATTTGTGGGGAAATTCATCATCAGAAACTGAAAGTGACGACAGCGACAATTCTGCAACTCAGCAAATTTCAGTGTTTTTGATTTGATTACATTATTGAATAAATGTTATTATTATTATATTATTATTTTTGATAATTATTTATAGTTATTTATTATATTATAATTTATGATTCCGTGTTTCAAACTTTATCATACCGGGATGTCTACTAGACTCTGGTTTGGACAGATTTAATATATAAAACACCAAATTTCTATGCAAAAAACAATGTACTGCTTTAAGACGCAAAAATCTGACATAATCATACCGCCAGGGAGGTTAAAGCTTGTCTGAGCTGTCAGAAAAAAGAGGGCGGAGAGATGAAGTTACACACCGCAGAGCTCAGTGAGGAGAGCTCTGAGAGCTGATTGGAGGGTAGGGACCCCCCCCCCCATCACACAGCACCCAGGAACAGAGCTGATGTCCTTCCCCTGTCACCTTTTTTCTCTTGTTTCAGGAACTCATGCAGATAGCAGAGGAATGAAGCAGCAGACAGAAGTGACACTTAGTGCTCACTATAGAAGGATATGCTTTGTTCATATTTCATGTCTGAGGTTTATATCCACTTTAAAGGAGTTGTAATGGCAGAAGGTTTTTTTTTATCTTAATGCATTCTATGCATTAAGATAAAAAACCTTTAGTGCGTAGCAGCCTCCCCAGCACCCCCTAATTACTTACCTGAGCCCCTTTTCTCCCCAGCGATGTTGACGAATGTCTAAGCCATCCGGGACTCTCCTCCTGATTGGCTAAGATACAGCAGCGGCACCATTGGCTCCCGCGGCTGTTGATCAAAGTCAGTAAGCCAATCAGGGGAGAGAGGAGGCGGGGCCTGGTCAGGGCTCCGTGTCTGAATGGACACACGGAGCTCTAACTCGGCTTGGGGGCGAGACTTTACAATTACTTTAAAATGATAATAAACCCAAAAACAGAAATTAAAACAATTGCAGCTTAAAAATTCTTAGATGCAATGGCTGCATTCGTTTTTTTTAAGGCTTTTTTCCTTTATTTTCACCTGGTGATCCAGTAAGTAAGTCTGTTTTTTTTCAATGCCCATTAACAGACCAATCTGTCCAGCAAAATTGTCAGTTAGTGCAGAGGTCCCCAACCCCCGGGCCGCAGACTGGTGTCAGTCTGCGGCCTGTATGGGGCCAGGCCATGTGGCAGGGTGGGGGGAGAGCGAGGCCTGATCTTCATTTGCGGCTACTTGTATTACCACCTGGGCTCCGCCTCTTGTCGGGGGCGGGCGCCTGCTGTGGGTTGCGCGGGCGAGGCATCTGAGTCCTTGTGTGGGTCTAATGCACTTCCACCCTCCCACCACCAGAGGCACTCGCTCCTCTTCTCCCAACAATACCGCTCCCTTCCCTCTCTGTGGTAATGTTACTCAGCGTGTGTTTAATATTTATATATATTAATAATATTAAATAGGGCTCATGTGATCAGCCCAACAAATAGAAATAAAGATTTAAAATATATACCCCCACCCAACCCCCAAGGTCTTGTTTAACCTCTTGCCGACCGTATACTGCATATATACAGCAACAAGGCGGCTCCCCTGGGCAGGATCCTGCATCTCCGGGTCTGCAAGCGCGCCGCCGTCGACCCGCTCCTGCTGTAATTGGACACAGCGGGAGCCAATCAGTGGACGCAGTGTCCGCTGGGACTTGCCGATCATTCGGGACATAGGCAGAACGGTGGTCTGTCTATATAAAAAAGGCAGATCGCCATTCTGTGAGAAGGGAAGGCTGTGACCCTGTTTTTCTGAAAAGCAGGAACACAGATCTCTGCCTTTCCATAGTAGGAGCACTTCCCACACAGTTAGCAAGCACTTCCTAGGCACACAGTTAACCCTTTGATCGCCCCTGATGTTAACCCCATTCCCTGCCAGTGTCGTAAGTACAGTGACAGTGCATATTTTTAGCACTGATCACTGTATTAGTGCCACTGGTCCCCAAATGGTGTCAAAAGCATCAGTTAGGTGTCTGATTTGTCACAGCCCTGCTATTAGTCGCTGATCGCCTCCAATACTAGTAAAAAGAAATAAAATAAATAAAAATTCCATAAATCTATGCCATAGCTTGTAGACGCTATAACTTTAGTGCAAACCAATCAATATACGCTTATTGGGATTTTTTTTACCAGAAATATGTAGCAGAATATATATTGGCTTAAATTGATGAAATCGTTTTTTGCATATTTTATTGGATATGTTTTAAAGCTCTTCTTGTGGGGATAAAGGACACAATTTTTATTTGGGTACAACGTCGCACGACCGCTCAATTGTCATTCTTCTACACAGTGTCTCCTTTTTCCTGATGGCAGTGTTACATTTCAGTTCTTTGTGTGTGATAGAACTCTCCCAGTGTCCATTCACCATTTCCATCTCCTTAGGAAAGGCCAAATGTTAAGGCCCGTACACACGATGCAAATTTTAGACGGAATTTTAATTCGGCGGCCTGTTGTCCGAAATTCTTACCGTTAGTTTGCTCCTTTCCACAGCCGCTTTTGATTTTTCATCAGACAAAAGCTGGATATGCAGACTAGTAAATTTTTGGCGTACGACAACGCAATGTCCGATTTTCATTCCGCTCAGTACGGTTTTCGTCCGAGAAAAATCGTACGACCGAGACTACGCATGCTCAGAAATGAAAAAAAGATGCCAAAACGTTCAAAACATTACATCACTTCTGACGCTGAGTTCGGTCATACGAAAATTGTCGTATTGTTAGTGCGCTCTTCACTTTCGACATGAGACAAGCATCCGATGAAAAACGGACGTTCTGTCTTCCGAAAATTGGATCGTGTGTGCGATCACACAAATGATAGAAAGACATATTACTGAATGGATGCCACATGTGGACACATCCAATATTTCCAAGAGGACCCAGTGATGACGATCTTTTGCAACTGTTGGAAATACTCTTTTTACCCACATGGACAAGCAGCAAAATACATGAAATACATACAAAGGAGCTCTTTTATCTGCCAAATGATTTGTGTTTGTGTCCATTCATTTCTGAACAGGGTGGATAAAAATCAATGATTTTTTTAAAAAAATTAAATAAAAAAAATTTGAATCTAATTTTTTTTAATTCAAATCGATTTTTTTGATTTTTATCAAATTTGTTTTATGACAAAATGTTTTTGAAGTAAAAATATATATAAATATAGTTTTCTATTCAAGACACATTAATAATTTAGTGTATTGAACATGAAAGGGAGCTTAGTTATGTAGCATGAGGCTGTATATTCTTCAATATTTACATTTTTGGTAAACTCATTCAATGAATCCAAGCTCTGCAAGCTGAGATAACATGCACTGCATTGATGCATTCACACAATTTCACAGTAACTATGAGATAAAACAAAGTTCAGGAATATTTCTTTATCCCATTGTTTTGCAAATCTATGTACACTACAAACTGTATGATTGAATCGGTTCTGATATCGCTGTTTTACTAACCTGACAGCTTATTATTCTAAATAGGAAACCTCCATTTTGTTTGCAAATATTAAAGATTCTAACTACCAGCAAGAATAAGTCCTTATATTTAAAGAGCACCTGTCATTTCAGATTCATCATGGCAGTGCCTGTTAGCGGGCATCCACTCACCCACTGCTGCCACGTCCCTCACCTTGTTGTGTCACTGCCGCATCACCAGCCGTCCCATTAAAGTGAATGGGACTGTCGGTGAGCCAACAGCGGGTCAGAGGAGCAGATACTGCAGGACAGAGATGACAGTTGCTCTTTAAAAATTATGATTTAAATCGAGTTGATTTAACCCAAGCCTTTTTACTAGTGATTTAAACGACCCTGTTTCTGAAACTTACACAGCTCTGCCACACAGTAAATGGAGATGAGCACTAGTTTTATATCATTTAGGTGGTGAACGAGTGGCTTTAATGTAATATTTTTGTCATTTTCAGTGCTCCTATGATCTTTATTCCATCTGGCATTTCAAAAGTCTCGCTGCCTCTGCCTCATTAGAAAAAGATCATACAGCACATTACTGACCACAGAGAAAAGCTGGTGCTGGAATTCCCGTCTGCAGGAAGACAGACTCCTACGTGAAAGCGGGTTGAACAAAAATAAAGACTTGATGCCCCCATTCACACATTCATTGTGGAAGGGGAATCCCTCGCTGCTGAACTGTTGTATTCAGAGTTCACTCATCAGCACCTCTGTGTATAGCTGGTGGCACTGATCGAGTGAAACATTTCCAACAGGCTGGTTGTACAGAAGTTAATCAAGAGTTGAACTTGTGTACAATCAGCAGGGCCATCTTTAATATTGATTGGACCCTGGGCAAATATTTTTTTGCCCCCCCCTCCCCCCATGCAATTTCACTCTCCACTTGCTCTGAGACATACAATAGCAACTAGACTCAAAATCAGTTTACTGAATCAGATCAGCAGTGATTTTGATTGGTTGCCAGAGGTTACAGCATATCATTGCCATTTACAAACTGGTTGATAGAGGTTACAGCACACATTACTGCTCACTGATTAGTTGCTAGAGGTTACAGCACATGCTTTCTGCGTGTTTGGTTGCTAGAGGTTACTGCACATCATTACTGTCCACAGATTGGTTGCTAGAGGTTAGAGCGCATCATCTCCTCACTGCCTGCACACCATGGACTGGGGAGCGCAAAGTCGCTTTGCTGACACCACAGAAATGTGCTGCCCTTTAGCAGATACACAGCAGTGCCATCAATTATCAATGACACCCTCATGCATAGCTGACATGTGCTGTGGAATTTCAAGCATGCCTTTGTCTCCCCAGTGTGCAGCATCCAGTATAGGTGAATATGACCTCGGGGAGGCATGATATACATATGAATGCCACTCTTGTTTACATATCAGCACAGTTGGCCGCCACTATTTACATATGAATGCTGCCTCTATTTACATATCAGTGCCGGTTATTTACATGTAAACATAGGGTCTGCATCTGTACACAACAATAGGGCAGAGTTGGGCAGCTTTTGTAGCAGCGCTTAGATATCGGGACACAGCACAGGTCTAAAACTTCAAGGGACATGGGAATTTAAACCAGGATAGTTGGCAAGTATGAGGCAGCTGCTTTGGGCCCCACAACAATGACAGGGCCCAGGGCAGCTGCCCCTTTTTCCCTGCCTTAAAGACAGCCCTGACAATCAGCCTGCCCATAGATGGATCGAACTTCGGCAGTTCCATGCTGAACCAGCTGAATTTTGATCCATCTATGGCCGGATTAAAGAGGAAGTAAACCCAGATGGGGTTTACTTCCTCTACATTCCCCTGCAAAGTAGATGCATAATGCATAGTAGCCCATTATGTGCCACTTACCTGCAAACGAAGCTTGCAATGTCCAGCGCTGTCCCCTGTGCTGGCCGCGTCCATCTTCAGCCGTTCTTCCTTCCAGGGCTGTGACTCCGACTCTGTGACTGGCCGGAGTCATGTGACGTCAGCCGCCAGTCACGGCACAATCACAGTGAAGAAATGGAAAGGAGGCCGTTTCTTGAGTGCGCATGTGCCGCCATGACGTCGGCACATTTAGTACACTGTATATCTCCTAAACCGTGCAGGTTTGGCAGATATGCAGGGCACCTATAGGTAAGCCTTATCATAGGCTTACCTGTAGGTTAAAGTGGTTGTCACAAGTTGACAACCACTTTAAAAATGTACAAAATATGCACAGACTGAAAAACATAAGTTAGTTGCAGTTTGCATATTCACCTAGAGTTGGTCTTAACCACTTGCCGACCGCCGACCACAGTCTGACGGCGACAGAGTGGCTCGTCATCGATGACGGTGGCTGCGGAAAACTAGTGCTGTGAGCATGTGCGCGACACCGGAGGCACGCTCACTGTGTCCGGGGGGGGGCCAGGGAGTGGGTAGGGCGGACACGATTGCTGCCGGCTACCCGCGATGGCCCCCCCGCAGTGAGAGAATGGAGGTCCGTGTATGTAAACACGGATCTCTGTTCTCATAAAGGGGGAAGGGCAGTGATCACACCCTTCCTCTATATGGAAGCCGTGATCATCCCCTTTCCCCAGCCAGGGCAGCCCACATACAGTTAGAACACACTCAGGGAACACAGTTAACCCTTAGAGCGCCCCCTGCAGGTTAACCCCTTCACTGCCAATGGCATTTACACAGTAATCAGTGCATTTTTATAGCACTGATCGCTGTATAAATGCAAATGGTCCCAAAAAAGTGTCAAAATGGTCCGACATGTCTGTTGTACCGCTAAAAATCGCTGATTGCCGCCATTACTAGTAAAAAAAATAAATAAATAAAAACCCCAGACATGAATTCTCATCGTTTGTAAACGCGGCAACTTTTGCGCAAACCAATCAATAAGCACCGATTGCGATTTTTTTTACCAAAAATATGAGGAAGAATATAAATCGGCCAAAACCAATGGAAAAAATTTTTGTTAACTATTTTTTTGGATTTGTATTTTAGCAAAAAGTAAGAAATTTGGTTTTTTTTTGCAAAATGGTCGCTCTTCTTTTGTTTATAGCGGCGATCAGAAATGACACAGAGGTGATCAAATATCACCAAAAGAAAGCTCTATTTGTGCAAAAAAAAAGGACTCAAATTTCATTTGGGTACAACGTCGCATGACCGCGCAATTGTCATTTAAAGCGACGCAGTGCCGAATCACAAAAAGTGCTCTGGTCCTAAAGTGTGGAATCCTCCCGGGGCTGAAGTGGTTAAAGTGATATTGGTCTTGTTTAATTTTGTTTAACAATAATAAACATGTTATACTTACCTCCTCTGTGCAGTGGTTTTGCATAGAGCAGCCTGGATCCTCCTCTTCTCAGGTCCCTGGCTGGAGCTTCTAGCCCCTCCCTCCTGCCTAGTGCCCCCACGGCCAGCAGCTTGCTATGGGGGCACCCAAGCCGAGCCGCTGCTCTGTGTCCCCATTCAGACACGTAGACGCTGCTCGGCCCCACCCCTCTCTCTCCCCACTGGCTCACTGACTTTGATTGACAGCAGCTGCTGTGTCTCAGCCAATCAGGAGGAAGAGTCTCGGACAGCCAAGTCTTTCGTGCAACATCGCTGATCGAGAAGGGGCTCAGGTAAGTATTAGTGGGGCTGCTGCACACAGAAGGTTTTTTTATCCTAATACATAGACTGCATCAAAGCGGAGTTCCACCCATTTTTACTTGTTGCTTATATCAGAAAGCCCATCCGCAGTACAGTTATAAATGGCAATATTTTATTTTTTTATAAATACCTTTTATTCCTGTATACAGGCCACACTTTCGGTCCCGGCTGCCTAGGCGATTCCCAAGGACTCCTGGGATATCAGTGTCATCTATCCCAGGAGTCCTTGGGACGCCTAATAGTTAAATCTCACAGTATTTCGAGGCTCTGCCAGGAGGAAGTACAGGTGCTGTGTTCGGGACTCCGCCGGATTACTGCGCAGGCACGAGATCGGGAGTTGCATGCTGAGTAGCCAGCTGCATCTAATCCCGGAAATACACAGGAATAGACTTCAGATGCCCACATCCTCGATGGCCCCTGCCTGCTTCCAAGATCAGGTACCATATTACCGATTTAAAAGTAACAAGCATGAAGACTGGACAGCATCCAAATATCAGTGTACAAGAACTAACAATCATTGTGGAGCTTTTATAAAGAAATTGATTATGGGGACTGCAGCTGTGTTAAAGAAAAAAAACCCTTCTACCTTTAGAACTAGAGGCAGACCGATATATTAATTGGCATCGGCTGATTGTGCTGCAAATTAGGCCAATTAATTTATGCACTGAAGGCCGGTTCACACAGGGGCGATCCAACTTGCGGGGCAACTCTGCACAGCGCGACTTGCAAACAACTTCTGTAATAGAAGTCAATACAGGTCGCCTGAAGTCGCCCCAAAAGTAACGGTCCGGTTCACACATAGGCGATCCGGCTTGCAAATGACTTCTGTAATGAAAGCCAAAGCAAGTCACCTGAAGTCATCCCAACAGGAGTAAATGAACCTTTCTCTAAGTCGGAGTGACTTGAGTCGCTCCTATTAGACACCATTCACACAGGGGCAACTTGCGCTCCGACTTGAGCCGCCTCAATTTGCCCCAAGTCGCTTCACATCTCAAATCCTTGTCTTAATGTACGCTACTGAGTCGCTGTGACTTCAAAAAAAGGTACCTGCATGACTTGAAGGCAACTTCTATCCGACTTGTGCCCATAGGATTCAATAGAAGTCAGATAACCCATCTTAATGCAAGCGACTTTACAGTGAAAAGAATAGAATTTTATTTGGGGCAACCCCCTCCCTCCCTTCTCTGATTGGGTACAGGCAAAAAGTCGCCTGGCATAAGTCGTGTTGTAAGTCGCCTGAATTCGCGCCTAAGTTGTGCTGAAAGTCGCGCTGCAACTGCCTAATAAAGTTGTGCCGAAGTCGGATCGCCCCTGTGTGAACCCTGAGAACAGACAAAGACAAAAATCCGGGCAGCCTGCCAAGTCTGAGAACATCACAGATACAATGTTTCTACTTATCAAAGGAATGAACTCCAGTGTGTAAGGGCTCTTTCACACGAGCGGATCGTTCGGGTCCGCCTGTCAGTTTTTTAGGCGGACCTGAACGAATGCTCCATTGTTCTCTATGGAGCGACGGATGTCAGCAGTGACATGTCCGCTGACACCTGATCCGCTCCGATCCGCCTAAAACAGATGGATGGAAACCCTATTTTCCTTCCGTCTGGCGGATCAGATTGGATGAACATGGACAGAGGAGAATGGAGCTGTGACAGGTCAGTCTCTGCACCGAGTGCAGAGACTGTCCTGTCATCCGCCAGCTCAGCGGGGATAAACGGATGGATCCCCGCTGAGCAGTGAAGCCTGTCAAAATGGGCTCCACTCATGTGAAAGGGGCCTAAACGAGCTCAGTTTAACCATTTAAAGACTACATGTTTTCTGACATTTGTTGCTTACAAGTAAAAATCTGTATTTTCTGCTAGAAAATCACTTAGAACCCCCAAACATTATATATTTTTCTTTAGCAGAGACCCTACAGAATAAAATGGTGGTTGTTGCAATATTTTATGTCACGCAGTGTTTGTGCAGCAGTCTTTAAAATGCAATTTTTTTGGAAAAAATACACTTTAATGAATTAAAAAAAAAAAATACTATAACAGTAAAGTTAGCCCATTTTTTTTTCATCCAAAAGTTCTGATTACCTGTTTTTGTGTATTTAATATTTAAGATACATAGTTTTTTTTTATCTAAATTATACATACAAGTGCACTGATTGGAGGCTTGTTGTATTGTTTAATAAATGTTTAATTTAAGCAATTTTCTGTATCACTTTTTATTACTTAAAGTGTTAGTAAACCCTAAAAGCTGTTTTTACCTACAGGTAAGCCTATAATAAGGCTTACCTGTAGGTAAAAAGAATATCTCCTAAACCTGCATGGTTTAGGAGATATTCGCCCTGCATGCAGCCGCTGACATTAGCGGCGCATGCGCTCTGACGATCCGGCCGAGGCGGCCGGCATCTCAGAGCTGGCTGCCGGAGCGAAGAGCTCCCGCGTGCATGCGCGGGAGTGACGTCACACGGCTCCGGCCACTCACAGCGCCGGAGCCGCGTACCCGGAAGACAGAAGAGGACAAACATGTCAGCGTCCTTAGCGCTGACCGACTCGGGCATCGGGGGCCTCGTTCTAAGGTAAGTATTTCATAATATGTTAGTATGCATCGCATACTAACATATTATGCTATTGTCTTTCAGGATTTTTTTAATTTTTTTTTTTTTGTCAGCGGGTTTACTACCGCTTTAACTGTTAGATTTTATGAGATGAAGGGGAAAAAATCGGCCTAACTTATCGGCCCAAAAAAATCGGCATCATATATCAGCCATTGGTCGCCCCGATTTCTAAATATTGGAAAAACCCATATCGGTCGACCTCTATTTAGAACCACTTTAATTACCCCCAGATTCCTTGTCTACAAACTGGAGGTAATTCTATTTGAATTTGGTGCAACAATAGCGTCACTTTATAAGAACTATAAAAAGTTATTTTATCGAATGGGTAGTTGATGCTTGGAAAAGACTTCCAGCAGAAGTCAGTGTCGTCACTGAGATATAAAAAAATATTTACAAAAATGTGAGGGGTGTACTCACTTTTGTGAGATACTGTATCATAGACAGTACTCAATTGTGCTTACTAAATCTACCAAAACTGGAGGCAGGGCTTTTTGAATGTGGTGCAAAACTTTCAAAGGGCCTTGCAAGAAAATGTTGCCAATGCTTTATTGAATTCCTCTGTATTTATTACCACTATAAAACCATCAAATAAGAAATTAACAGAAACAATGTGTGTGCATGGACTTCATTATTGTGATAGAAAATTCATATTACCTAATCTGCACTCATTAACCACTTGCCGACCACGTATAGTACATATACGGCAGCAAAGTGGCACGTTCCCGCAAATCGGCATTTATAAATGGCAATCGCACATGTGCGAGTAACGGGCGTGCGCACGCTGCCGGTGGCATGTACGCGTAACCGCTGCACACTCCGTGAGCGGGGCCGCGGGTCGGGCAGACTCGGTGTCCGCCGGTGACCCGCGATCGCTTGTGAGAGAGCCAGAGCGGGGAGACGCCGATGTAAACACGGCGGTTCCCCGCACTGTGTGGGGGATATGACAGATCTACTGTGATCGGGATCAGTTAGATCTGTTATGCCCCTGGCAGCTCAACCCCATACAGTTAGAACACGCCTAAGGAACACAGTTAACCCCTAGATCACCCCCTGCAGGTTATCCCCTTCCCTGCCAATGACATTTATACAGTAATCAGTGTTTTTTTTTTAGATCTGATCGCTGTATAAATGTCATTGGTCCGAAAAAAGTGTCAAAAATGTCTGACGTATCCGCTGAAATATCGCAGTCCCGATAAAAATTGCAGATAACCACCATTACTAGTAAAAAAAAAAAATAGTAAAAATGCCATAAAGGAATTCTCATGGTTTGTAAACGCGGCAACTTTTGCGCAAACCAATCAATAAACACCAATCACGATTTTTTTTACCACAAATATGAGGAAGAATATATATCGGCCAAAACTGATGAATAAATTAGTTTTTTTATTTTTGGATATTTATTATAGCAAAAAGTAAAAAATATTGTTTTTTTTCAAAATTGTCGCTATTTTTCATTAATAGCGGTGATCAGAAATGACGCAGAAGTGATCAAATGCCCCCAAAAGAAAGCTGTATTTGTAGGAAAAAAAGGACGGCAATTTCGTTTGGATACAACGTCGCACGACCGCGCAATTGTCAGTTAAAGTGACGCAGTGCCGAATCGCAAAAAGTGCTCTGGTCCTAACATGGGAAATCCTTCCGGGGCTGAAGTGATTAAGTGTATTTGTGTTTCCTATTTTCCCATGCATAGTGCCCACAGGCAGGTCGGCATGACATGTTCTCCCTAGAATGGCATCACTCTTGCAGTCTCCTCCATGCACCAATTACACTAAAGAAAGACTTCCCTGAAAACAAACAGACTCCACAATATGAACACAGCAAAATACCCAACAGCCACCAGTAAAACAGGAAAAACAACAATGCAGAATGAATGACGGGATGGGTCTAGTAGGGACAATAGCAGTTTAAAATCATTAAGGAGATTTTTGGATTATTGAGGCTACTTTTTGGATTTCTCCCAATCACCCCTTGTATACAAAATAATCCTTTGAATGGTGAGATTTATATTTAATTGTCAGGCTGGTTTAATCCATTATACTAATCAGGGGCATCACAAAAGGGATTGCCTAACCCCTTACACTTTTTTAAGGTAAAATACTCTTTTTTTCCCTTTTATTCATGCTGTTTTGTAACTCAATACTGCTGCTCTCCAGGGGTATCTTTCTGTCTGTATGACTCTCGCCAGCATTGGTTGCGGGTCACTGCTCTGGATAAGTTTCCTGATGTTGACAACAGCAGCCCATGTCTCCATTATGTGTTGGCACTGGCACTTGCCATCTCCATCACTAGATCATGTGACGGGGTGACAACATAGAATAGAAGCACAAGTGGGAGACAGCAGTTGTCACCGCCTCCTTAGGTGACATTTTTTTTTTTTATTATTATTTTTTATTGTCCTTAGGTGTAATTTAATGAACGCTGTGGTTCAATATGATTGAAAATAACATTAACAGGTTAAAGCTTATATTACATTTTATTGATTGGGTTTAGATTTATTTATGGGGCTACCAGATTTCCATATACTGTATGTACTTCAATTTAAAAATCTGTCATCAATGCTCCCAGAAGATATTGATTCCAATATTTGTGGTCACACATCAAAAGGATGAACACCACTAGGACAGCCACTACTCCTGGAGCCACAGTAATACAAGCTGCAACAATACCAGATTTCACCAGCAGTTGGCCAACAAAATCTGGTCTACTGACAATGTGTCATGTGGTTACCATACTGCATGTTAACCACTTCAGCCCCGGAAGGATTTAACCCCTTCCTGACCAGAGCATTTTTTGCAATTCGGCACTGCGTCGTTTTCACTGACTATTGCGCGGTTGTGCGACGTTGTACCCAAACGAAATTGACGTCCTTTTTTTCCCACAAATAGAGCTTTCTTTAGGCGGTATTTGATCACCTATGTAGTTTTTATTTTTTTCAGCTATAAACAAAAAAAGAGTGACAATTTTGAAAAAAAATCAAAACAATTTTTTTTTTACTTTTTGCTATAATAAAATTTTCAAAAAAAAGTCTTCCTCAGTTTAGGCCATAATGTATTCTTCTATATATTTCTGGTAAAAAATCACAATAAGCGTATATTGATTGGTTTGCACAAAAGTTATAGCGCCTACAAACTATGGGAATAGATTTATGGGGCTTTTGTTATTATTTACTAGTAATGGTGATGATCTGTGATTTTTATCGGGACTGCGACATTGCGGCGGAAAGATCGGATACTTTTGACACTTTTTTGGGACCACTGACATTTATACAGCAATCGGTGCTATAAATTGCCACTGATTGCTGTGTAAATGCTCTGGCAGGGAAGGGGTTAACACTAGGTGGCGATCAAAGAGTTAACTGTGTTCCCTGGGAAGTGTTTCTAACTGTATGGGGGCTGGGCTGACTGGAGGAGGAGAGCGATCGTTGTTCCCTATCACTAGGAACAGACAATCTCTCTCAACTCCCCTGTCAGGACGGGGATCTGCTTGTTTAAACTGGCAAATCCCCATTCTGTCACTGTGGGAGAGCGATCGCGGGTGGCCGGTGGACATCGAGTCCACCCCACCTGCTGATTGGTTCCCCCGCTAGCCAGTGAGTGCGCGCTTGCCGCCCACAACACACACTCCTGCCATACAGCTACTTGCACCTACATGTAAGCTTACCATCAGGCCTAGCTGTAGGTACAATGAATATCTGCTAAACGTATACCGTTTAGGAGATATTCCCATCTGCAATAGCCGATGACATCACCTCATGCCTGCACAGTGATGCTCTGTTTTCAGGGCATGCAGTGTGGCCTGAAATGCAGAGCACCATGCTGTGGCATGACTCTCTGTCATTGGCTGCTGTTGGCGGGGGGCGGGACTACGGTGGACTGGCTGCCTGTGTGATTACTCACGCAGGCACAGCACTCCCCGGGACTTCCGTGCAGACTGCCAGCATGCTGCCTCTGCATCTCTCAGCTCGCTTTTCCGTATGCTGATCTCTGCAACACTGCCAGCCTGAGCCTGCCTATTAGATGGGGTAAGTGCAGGACTAGTTGAGGCTGGTGACTGTATACCCTACCTGGGGCCCTGTATACTGCTATCTGGTACCCTGTATACTGCTACCTGGCACCCTGTATACTGCTACCTGGCACCCTGTATACCCTGCCTGGCACCCTGTATACTGCTACCTGGGGCTCTGTATACCCTACCTGGCACCCTGTATACCCTACCTGGCACCCTGTATACTGCTACCTGGCACCCTATATAATGCTACCTGGCACCCTATATACTGCTACCTGGCACCCTATATACTGCTACCTGGGGCTCTGTATACTCCTATCTGGGACCCCTGTATACTGCTATCAGGGAGCCCTGTATACTGGTACCTGGCACCCTGTATACTGGTACCTGGGGGCTCTGTATACCCTATCTGGGACCCCTGTATGCTGCTTTCTGGGACCCCTGAATACTGCTATCTGGGACCCCTGTATACTGCTATCTGGGACCCCTGTATACTGCTATCTGGGACCCCTGTATACTGCTACCTGGGACCCTGTATACTGCTATCTGGGGCTCTGTATACCCTATCTGGTGATACTGGACCATATACTCCTGACACAAGGGGTGGAAAGTATAAGGGGTGGGGCTTATGCAAAGTGGGAGAGGTCAAAAAGGAAGGGCGGGGTCTGGCGCCCCCCATCCTAAAATTTCACCAGCCGCCACTGGTCACTTGCCATGCCAGCCAGTGCCACCAAATGCGCATTGTCGCTGCATTTGTGGCAGCACTGGTCCATTTTGCACAGAGGCAGGTGCAGTGGTCTGCTCTAAGTGAGTGCAGGAGAGTGATGATGTGGGGCGGGCAGTGAGAGATGAGGTCATCGCTTCTCATCCACTTCCTGCCCGCAGCTCTCCAATGCAGGCTGCCCGCTTGCGGCTCTCCAATGCAGGCCATCCGTGGCTCTCATATGCCACCTGCCCGCGGTTAGGAACCCCTGCGGTAAGAGACTTGGGGTTATGGGCCCCAGATTTGGGGCTATAGTCCCAAAAGCCACCCCCTAGCGACGCCCCCTGCTGTCATGATATGCTAGTATATGGTGCATACTAGTACATTATGACATAAACCTGCAGGGGACCAGGTTTTTTTTTTTTTTTGGCGGTTTACTACCGCTTTAATTGTGTAATGACTGAAGCTTTCACAATTTCATGCTGTATTCCATTATTTTATATCAGTATTAGGCCTTGTTCACACTTCCTCAAAATACTGATCTGCTGAACAAACACACCTATAGCGTTAAAGCGCATTGTTTGGCAAGTCTGATGAGCATTTAACGTGTTAAAAACGCATCCCAGGACCTTTTTTTTTTGGTGGACAAGGCTGAATGCTCCGCAAACTTGTGTCGGTATGTTTATGGCGCGTTACCAAAGGCTTGAATGGGAGGAGTTGCGATGCTTCAAGTCCTTCCAAACGCTTCATTTTTTAAAAATGTGAACAGCTCTGTGCGCTGTCTATATTATCAATTGCAGATTGCTTTATTAGGCATTTGAGGAGCATTAAAAACATTTGCTTTTAATGCCAATGTGAACAAGGCCTTATGATGTGTAAATGTCTTCACAGTTCTGACTGCAGACCACACCATGAATACATCTGCACCTATTTTGGCATTAGGTTTGGTAGTAAGCACACTCAGCCTGTGCCAAAAAAAGATAAATCCGGCAAAATATATTTAACACAGCACCAACATTTTACCATTAATTCAAAACAGGGTGAAATATAGAAGCAACGATGGAGCTCTACAGGGTTGCCAAATCATGTTTAATGACACATACTTTATACAGGTTAAGAAGATTATGGAAGCGCCTCACCTAGTTTTCATCAGTCTAAAACACGTCAAATTCTTATTTGTCTTGTATTTAGAAATAGGACTGGTCTCCACACCCATCAACATAGTTTTGATTATTATCAATTAAGTTACTGACTGAATCAAGAGTAGAATTGGGATCTGCAGTAGGTACTGCATATAGGTAGGTACAGACTACTTTCTCCACTGCAGGTGGCACTGCATAGGGAGAAGTCAAGACGAACATGCTTTTCTGGATCACTGGGGAAGTTATCGGGTTGGATGCTGCTGCCCCATGCGACTCTGGCGGCCATCTTGGATCAGGCAGAGTCTATTTAAGACCCTGGCTCCCAGTCTTGGTGCACATTTGGGTAAGTGTAGAGACATGTCACCTGCCTGTCAGGGACAGTATTAGCAGTAGGTAGAGGATCCAGATGAGCAGAGAAAGAGCAGAGGCACAAAAGCCTTCCTGGAAGCCCCCCCATTTTGGCACAGACCGTCCAGGCTGCATTTTATCCCTCAACACAGGCAATATCGGAGTGCTTATAAACCCTCAAGGCTTTTCACTTTAATGCATTCTATGCATTAAGATGAAAAACCTTTTCACTTGCAGCAGCCCCCCCAACCCCCCGAGCCGCCCTTTACTTACCTGAGCCCGAACCGATCCCGAGGCAGGGACGAGTCTTGGAGCTCACTCGAGCTGCTCCGGTTCTCATTGGCTGGATTGATAGCTGGGGATCCATTGGCTCCCGCAGCTGTCAATCAAGTCCAGTGACCCCGGAGTCGGGGGCAGGGCCGAGTCCCGCTGTTTGTGTGAATACAAGCAACGGCAGGTCTCGGAAGTGCGCCTGCACGGGTGACCCCAGGGAAGCATGGTGGTCACTCGAGAAGAGGAGGAGCCCGGAGCACCGCTGGAGGACCCCAGAAGACGGGGTTAGGGGCCACTCTGTGCAAAACTGCTGCACAGAGGAGGCGAGGATGACGTTTGTTATTTTTAAAAAACAAATGCAGCCTTTACAATCACTTTAAATTGCTTGTAAACCTCAGACATGAAATATGAACAAAGCATATCCCTCTATAGTGTGTACTTTTCTCTATTCAAAACATTAAGGGGTTGATTTACTAAAGCTGGAGAGTGCAAAATCTGGTGAAGCTCCGCATAGAAACCAATCAGCTTTCAGGTTTTATTGTCAAACCTTAATTGAACAAGTTGAAGTTAGAAGCTGATTGGCTACCATGCACAGCTGCACCAAATTTTGCACTCTCCAGCTTTAGTAAATCAGCCCCTATGTGTCATTTCTCTCTGCTGCCTCCTCTCTCTGCTATAAGCATGAGTCATTCTGACAAGTTTTCCTGACACCAAGAGAAAAAAGATGACGGGAGAGGAAGCTCCAGCACACAGCCTGTAATTGACAACATCAGCTCTGTTCCTGTGTGCTGTGTAAAGGGGGTGAGTCAGTTCCCTCCAATCAGCTCTCAGAGCTCTCCTCACTGAGCTATGTAGTGTGCAACTTCAGTTCTCCGCCCCTCTGCTTTCAAGACTGCAGATAAACAAGTGCAACATATGTAGGAAGTGTATCACCTGTGGCCAGTCACTTCACTGGGTATATGTAAGGGTTTACAACCACTTTGGCCAGTTAAAGCGGAGTTCCACCCAAAAGTTGAACTTCCACTTTAAGCACTCCTCGCCCCCTTACATGCCACATTTGGCATGTCATTTTTTTTGAGGGGGGGGGGAGAGTGTACCTTGTTTTGACAGATACCTCCTGTCACACTTCCTCCTTCTGTAGCCTGGCCGCCTAGGTGACTCCTCCTCTCCTCCTAGGCGGCCCCTCCCTCCTGGCAATGTTCTGGCACATGTCACAGCTCCCAGAAGATTGCCTGGCCACTAGGGATGTGCAGCGCGACTCGCACATGCACAATGCGTGCCCGGCCGTAAAGCTAGGAATGGCGGGGCCGTCGGGAGGAGACGAGCGAGGCTTCAGGCGCAGCCATCACTGGACCACGAGACAGGTAAGTTACTGTTTATTAAAAGTCAGTAGCAACACTTTTTGTAGCTGCTGACTTTTAATAAACAAAAAAAGTGTGGAACTCCGCTTTAAAGACCACCCCATAGCAGTTTTACTGCTACTGGTCGGCTCTCCTGTTAGAGTTGAATGAAATACAGTAAAGCCTTGGTTTGAGAGCATTTTGCAAGACAAGAAAAAATTTTAAATACAATTTGCCTTGATATACAAGCAGTGTCACAGCACAACTGAGTATAAAAGAGGAGAGAGGCGCCTCTAAGTGTAGCAATATGGTTACATTTAATGAAGGTACAACATTTATCAACTCACATGGTTGATGATTAAAACAGGCACATCTAATATGCAGGCATCCGGGGTAAAGATGTCCACATGGATCATCCTCCACACCGCCATCAACGTCATCCCTTCCACGCTGCGCTCCACGCCTCACTTGCTCTACTGCAGGGTAATCTTCCCGGTCACGATTGCAGACTGACAGCGGTGAGAGCCGGCGGTGCTGAGGACGGTCTATGACTCTATGTGGACAGCTTTACCATGGATGCCTGCATACTTACATGTGCCTGTTTTAATCTTCAACCATGTGAGTTTCATGAAATGTAACCATATTGCTACACTTAGAGGCGCCTCTCTTCCCTTTTATTTTCTGTAGCTCCTGCTGGATTTTTCTTCTAATCCCCTTGTGGAGGCGGCATTTGTGGATGGACATTTTATGGTTACACAACCTATAACATTGCTATAAGATTTTTATATGGACTATAAACTGAAGGATTTATGAATAAATGGTTGTGGAACAAATAACCTGAGTTTCCATTATCTTATGTGGAAATTCACTTTGATATAAGAGTGCTTTGGATTACAAGAATGTTTCCGGAACTAATTATGATCGCAATCCAAGGTTTTACTGTATCCTTTTATGACATTTCAACAAGGTTAAAGAAAGAAGAATTCAACACTGCAACGCCCACTGGACCGGGCCTTAAGGTCCATTAACTCTTATCCTGCTAAGCTGCAGGATGTAATCTGACGGGTACGCTATTTTCATATAAAGGAATCCATCATGGCAGCTGCCCGCCAACAGTGCACCATTGACTTTAATGGTGCACAAATCTCACTTCTACCTGATCTTTCTCAGCAAATGCTGGCCCTGTGGAGGGCTGTTAGAATGCTCTTAGGAACACTGAGGGACAGAGACATTCCCTACTGCTGCGGTTTCCCAATTTAACTTCAAGTCTTTTACAACTGGCAGTTGGTTATATTCCGGGACATAGATGACCTTCCTGGATAAATTACAGCTTCTTCCCATTGAACTTCCATAGCGGGCACAAGTCAGCTTCGGTCTACCTCTGAAACCTTCTAGACCTGCTTGAGGATCCCCTTCACATCCTACTCAATCATCATGAGACTATCCCTTCTGGTTAAAAATTTTCTGTATTTATAACAAGATCATGGATGCGTTATTACAACCTGATGGCATAGGCGTGTGCAGCCTATTGCATTAAGGTGTGCACCACAAAGCGCAAACAAACATGAGTGGGTGTATAAATGTCAGAAGGGCAGAGGATGGTGTCTGTATGGCAGAGATATTTTTATTTAATTTTATTTATTTTTTTACAATTTAGTTTTTTTATTATTTTTTTTACAATTTTGTTTTTTTATTACAGTATTTTTTTTATCATATATTTTATTCTTTTTTTTACAATTGTATTTAGGAGCTATGCTTTGGCTTTGGTGAAATATCAGGGGTCTAAAAAGACCCCTGATGTCTCTCTTTTGAGACAGAGAAAGAGACTGAGGACAGAGTTTCCCCAGTCCCTTTCCCTGCAGCCAGGCAGCAAGGGGGAATCTGCACAGTACAGGGTGATTAGGGTGTGCCCGGGCACACCTGCCACCCTAGGTGCACACGCCAATGCCTGATGGTCATATTTCTCTTTTGTAGATACTCCCAGGATCCTTCAAATCCATTCAGGAAGGTTTACAGCATCACAATTTTACAGCAGCCATAACCATTCTAGGTTTGTAACATGGGCAAGATGCAATCCATGGAACAGATGATAGAAGCCGAAGATGCATGGCTGCAATGGGAATGTTTCCAAACCTCAGCTGCATTTTCTGAATACCTGTGAGGGACAGTTGTCGTCTTCACCTCCTAAAACCTTTGGTCACATCCTCTAATCCTGAATGTGGAGCCCTGGATCACCCCTTCATACCCATTCCCACCCAGGGGTAGGCAACCTGGGGCCCTCCAGCTGTTGCAAAACTACAAGTCCCATCATGCTTCTGGGAGTACATGTAACTGCCAGCCTCGAAATGCCTCATGGGAAATGTAGTTCCACAACATCTGGAGGGCTACTGGTTGCCTACCACTGTTCCCACCCCCCTTCCTACTCGTCCGTACCCCCATTCTTTATTTTATATTTTTTTCTCTCTCTCTTCTCCATCTTTTCCTCCTACTTCTTCCTTTCCTCTTCCTTGCTCTCTTTCTTCTGTTTACTATTTCATGGTACCCACAATTATGTAGTAACTACCAACCAGAGGATGACTTCAAAAGTCACTGAACTATTTCAAGAATGGCTTCTGTTATTGTTATCACTCGGTTGCTATTGACATCTTTTAGGCCCCTTTCACACTGGGGTGCTTTACAGGTGTTATTTAGCTAAAAATAGCGTCTGTAAAGCGCCTCTCCATTAAACCCAGTCTGTTCTTTCACACTGGGGCAGCTCAGGGCGGCGCTCTTGCTGGAGATAAACTCCCGCAAGCATAATTTTTGGGGCGGTGAAGGAGAGGTGCAGAGGCATAACTAGAACCTTCAGGGCCCTGGTGCAAGAAATTATGAAGGGCTCCCCGACCCTGGCCAGGACCCTTCCCTCTTCCCACTGATCCTGGGGCCCTTTACTCCCATCGCAGGTCCCTTTATTACAGTACCGTGGTAGGGCCCTTTCACAAGTTCTGCAGCCCCCTTTCTGCCATCGTCGGGCCTCCCCATGATGGTGAAATGCCAGGGCCCGGTCACAAATGCAACCTTTGCAATCCTGATAGTTCCCTCACTGGTGTCAGTAGTTTTTTAATTTTTACTTTAATTTTATTATTTTTTTTACCACTTCATTTTATTTCTTTTACAATTTAATTTTTTACATTTTTTTAGGAGCTCTGTTGGGGGGGCTTTGATGAGATATCAGGGGTCTAAACAAACCTCAGCCCTCAATCTCCATCTGTGTAACCTCAGCTGCACAGAATGAATGGACAGGAATAGCTGTGCACCAAGCCTCCCATTCATTCAGAAATGGAAGTATAGTAAAAAACAGTTTACTATGCTTCAGTTGTGAATGAACCAATTGGTACCAATCACTGATTCTGTCCATTCAGAAAAGGAAGGAGCCGGTAAATGACAAATTTACTGACCCGTTCCCATCTCTCCATCATGACACATCTTCTACAGCAGCTGGCAGGAGAGAGGAGGGGGGAAGACAGCAGCTCTGTAGGGGGGGACCAAGGAAGCACACAGGGACCCTGGGAAAAGCAGAAGACAAGTAAACTGGATAGAGGAAAATGGAGGAGATTGGGTCCCCTAAATGCCACCCCCGCCATCCCTCCTATTCAGGCGTATAAGTGTGGCACATGGGCCCCCTGACCATGGGGCCTGGTTGCAATTGCAACCCCTGCAACCCCTATCATTACGCCCCTGGAGAGGTGTATACACCGCTCCTCCACCGCCCCTGCCATTGGAATGAACTTTTAACCCCTGTTTAACCCCTCCTTAGTGCCCTGCTGCCACCCGAATAACGCCACCAAAGCGCCGCTATTACAGCGTTAGGGCACCACTAAATTGGCCGCGGTTTAACACTGACGCTCGGGCGGTCCGAGTGTGAAAGGGGCCTTAGGTCACCAAAATACTCTAACGGGGTTTAGGAGATTTGATTTCGTCATGAAATGGGACTTGCTCTCCTGATGAACCACAACTTGATGTATTATTTCTCTTATGCTTTTGTACGTGACCTGTACCCTATAAGTTTTTTGCTCAATAATGTACCACGTTACTTCAAAAATGTTTAATAAGCAAATATTATACAGAAAAAAATGTGTGCCCTAACATCACATCACCCTACACGAAGCGCGCATGCGTACGTTATATGTCTAAAGCTTGTCCGCAGGTTGGAACGAGCTCTAATGCATATTTGTGAAAAAATATTCTCACCAGTTTAGCTGTCTCTCTGAACACATATGGGTGATATAAATAGACATGACACAGAAAAGTTGGAAGTAGATCAGTTTAAGGCATCGATCTCAGTCACTGCTCTGTTTAGCACCAGACAAGATTTATCATACTATACACAAACACATCAACACTTTCACTAGCATATAAGGCCTCATACACATGGGCATTATGAAAAACCAGCTGTAAAGCTAGTACTGACGCCAGGGAAAAAAGCTGCATTAAAAATGCGATTTTATCAGCAGTTTGCATTGGCGTCAATGCGCGTTTATCTGTGCTAGCTTTCAGCCGCTTTACTCTGTCTCTATTCAAAATCAATGGTTCCCTATGGGAAGAAGTCGCATCAGAATTCGGATCATGATTCGCTGGGAGCCTGAGCCGGCCGCTCCACCCCCTCCACAGCCTAGCGCTCCAGTGAATGCAGGGGGGCAGAGCAGAGAGCCGGTGACTGACAGCCAGCAGCTCTCTGCTCAGGGAGCTGTGAGAACCAAGCGATCAATGGTGTTTAATCGCTCAGTTCTCAGTGTTAGAGCCAGCGGGGGGACCTGCTGCATCCACCTAGGAAAATATGATCCTTAAAAAAATAAATAGAGAATTGCCACTTGGATTACCTAGGCGATCTGAGTGGAAGTGGGAGCGTGTACCTGTCAAAACCAGGTACCCACTCACCCCCACCAAAAAAAATTGCCAAGTATGTCGAAGGGGGGGGAGGGGGGGCAGAACCTCCCCTTTTGGGAACAAACTGCTGCTGGTATTAATTGCAGTCAGAGTTGACACCAATATCGTGATTTTCTATTTTTTGGTAAAATCGATTTTTTTAAAAATAGTAATAAATGCATTTGTGCTATACATGAAATATCCCTGAAATATCGAAATGATAGGCTGCCCAATATGCAATCACTAATAAAGTCAAACTAAACCAAAAGTGTGACCAACTTGGAACTACTTCCAACTGTCAAACTGCTGGGTTATGCTCATATTTTTTGGGATCTGTGTATCAATCTGACTGTGTGGACTTTTTTTAATGTGACTTACAGCAGGCTGACTCACTGCTGTATTCTTCTGCCTTTAGGCACACCTGCTGCAGGTGGCAATACATTGTTAACAGCACCCCAAAGCCCAAAATGGCACCCAAGCGCAGATTGAAAACACAGTGTATTTTTGGGCACCAGATCACATGGTACCACAGTATGATGCCAATTGGTGCTGCGTATTTTTTAAAAGTACTGCATGCACTACTTTTTGTGCATTCCGGTGCAATCTGCAGCCCATTCAAATGCGTGGGCTGCAAAATAGTAATGCAGGGGAACGCACAGGAATCATGTGCAATTCTGGTGTGAATAAGCCCGTAAAGCTGAAGTTTAGCTAAAACATTTCTTTTTTCTCTACAGATATAGTAACATTAGTTACCTGTAATGTCCCACAATGTGCAGGCTGCTGAATCTTGTTGAAATCTTCTACCAAGGGATGGCCTGTCCTCTTCCTGTCTATGACTTTTGCGCTGCTGTGGTTATTAACAGCTTCAGGTATCTGGGCTAAATTGCACTAGGGGTGATCTAATGGGGACACGCTCCCCTCCTGCCTCTTCCTCCATAGAGAAAAGTTCTTTCCATGGCTGCATTGCGGGAGTCAAGGAAAGTGCCCGCTGCCCCCCCGCCCGCAGGAGACGGCGATCAGTGGCCTTACCTTAAGAGGCCAATGCTGCTTCTCGCTCCTTGCTTGCTGAGGGAAGAGCTGGGGCCATTTTCCTCCTGGAGGAAGAGGACCTAATTGGCTGGGAGTCCTAAGAATCCCTTTTCAATCAGATTTCAGGACCGCTTCCTTATTGGCCGGGAGGAGAAGCAGGGAGACCTTAGTGAAAATTAATTCGCTAGTGTCACATAACTAGGTGGGCCTCAGGCTCTAATCATGTGCTTCAAAAAAAAAAAAAAAAACCTAATTTAAATCCATGCGCCCGGCTCCCTGCATGTAGATTAGGGGCCGGGCACAAGGATTAGGGGGGCGGAGCCTGTGCTCCTAAATGACGGGCCGCCACTGCCAGCGAAAGAATTTTTCTCAATGGATACGAAGGCAGGAGTGGACATGTCCCCATCGGGTCATCTTTACTGCAAACTGTTTAACCCCCACAATGCCAGAAGTTCAAAGACAGGAAGAGGACGGGGTATCCCTGCATAGAGGATTTCTTAAGAATCCAGCAGCCTGCACATCGTGGGGCATACTTCATTAGAAGTAAGCAATGTGATTAAATCTGTAGAGAGAAAAAAATGGGATTTTCTATCACTTCCTGTTTTGGCTATAGGACAGGAAGTGAAGGGAAATCTCCCCAGTGGGACACAGATGGCAAAAAACAGAATGGGGTTATAACCCTCTCTTATCCAAAATGGAAAAAGGTTTGCCTTTAGTTGTACTTTAATGGGTGGAACCTTTAAAGGCTGCCTATATATTCCACAGTATAAAATATATAAATATATATGGATATGAAACCTATACCATGTGCTACAGTTATATGTGAAGAATTGGGCCACAGGGCTCTATTCGGTAGATAAAAAACAGAACTTTTGGTAACTACAAAGTTGAAATACATATATATGACTTGCTAAAAAATATAGGTATGCAAACTGCTTTTAAACCCCAACTCCAGGACACTTAAAAGCGATCCCTTGCAGTGGGGCTGCACCTGCACTGCAATGGTTAGAAGCTCATTGAGGTCTAGGAGACCTAGCTACCTGGTCCTCTATTGCCTGCAGACGGATCCCAGAATCGTCTTCTGGGCCAAGCCCCAGCAATCTAAGGTCCTGAGGTCATCAAGGGTCCAAATTGGGTATGATGATGCCCAGGGACAGTCCACTGGCAGAGCAAGGGGGAGTGCCACCTGCTGTGGAGCGGAGAATCAGGTCTGTACAGACATGTTTCTTCACCCCGAGAATAAAACAATTACCTCTTCCAGTGCGGGCGCAACCCCACTGCAAGGGAAATTTTTTACATTTACCAGAGTTGGGTTTTAAATTCTTTCCAGCTTTATCTGATTCATACATCTCTGCAATTAGCACAGCCATGAGGGTGACACTTCTTTCTCTGTTAGGGAACACAGTGGTGTCACCTCTCTGCCTGGTGACTGGACACATAAGGAGCAGCAGCACCCATCATCTCGGCTTATTCTGTACCTCCTGTTAGTGTGTTCCCTGTTAGCACATATGCACACACCAGAACTGGATTGGCTCCATGCTTTGCCCCTCCCTCTCCCAGTCTGAGTGCTACTGTAAAAGGGATGACAGGAAGCTAAAAACAACATTCAGATTCTGTTAGTTGTTTGTAAAAATATATTTGCTGATTTTTAAAGTAAGGGCCCATTTACAGAGCTGCTGTGTCTTAACATGACATACGGGTGCATGTGGGTGCAGGTCCCTGAACTCACCCTGTGGAGTAAATGGTGTGCATTTTTTTTTTCGTTTTGGAGAGAGTGAAAGGGATTAAAACACCTGTCAGGTTTTATTGCTGTCTGTGACCGCTTTAGGGAGATTCACCCTCTCTTGTCCTGGTTCTGATGACCCAATTGACAACCAGGGATCCCCTCACTTTATAGCAGTGGTCTGCAAACTATGGCCTGAGGGCCAGATGCAGCCCTCTGCTTGCCTTTATCCGGCCCCTAGAGCCCTATTCCTCCTACTGACACCAACAATGGGGCACTATTTCTCCCACTGACACCAACAATGGGGCACTATTTCTCCCACTGACACCAACAATGGGGCACTATTGCTCCCACTGGCACCAATGATTAAGCACTAGTGCTCCCACTGGCACCAATGATTAAGCACTAGTGCTCCCACTGACACCAATGGTGGAACACTATTCCTCCCACTAGCACAAATGATGGGACACTATTCCTTCCACTGACACCAATGGCGGAGCACTATTCCTCCCACTGACACCAATGGTGGAGCAGTATTGCTTCCCCTACTGACACCAATGATTGAGCACTATTGCTCCCGTTGACACCAATGATTGAGCACTATTGCTCCCACTGACACCAATGTTAGAGCACTATTCCTTCCGCTGCCACCAATGATGGGACACTATTTCTTCCACTGACACCAATGATGGAGCACTATTGTTTGCCCCCACTGACACCAATGATTGAGCACTGATGCCCCCACTGACACCAACGATTGAGCACTACTGCTCCCCCTGACACCAATGGTGGAACACTATTCCTCCCACTAGCACCAATGATGGGACGCTATTCCTTCCACTGACACCAATGATGGGGCACTATTCCTTCCACTGACACCAATGATGGAGCACTATTGCTTGCCCCCACTGACACCAATGATTGAGCACTATTCCTTCCACTGGCACCAATGATGGCACACTATTCCTTCCACTGGCACCAATGATGGGACACTATTCCTCCCACTGACACCAATGATGGGGCACTATGCTTTCCGCTGGCACCAATGATGGGGCATTATTCCTTCCCTGACACCAATGATGGGGCTCTATTTCTCCCACTGATAAAAATGATGTAGCATGATGTAGCAAATGATGTATTCCTCCCACTAATGCCAATAATGGGACACTGTTTACTCTCATTGATGCCGGTATATTTTCTACCCACACTGGCCATCAAAGTCTCTTTAGAAAGTTTGAAGACCCCTGCTTTATTAGGATTTCCCCTCACTTCCTGTTGGGGTTATGGGACATGAAGTGAAGAAAAAATCTCCCTAATGGGTCACAGATAGCAATAAATAAATAAATGGCAGGGGTTATAACATTGTCGCATTCTATCCTAAATGGAAAAAAATTTGTAATTTGTGAAAGGGGAGTTTCATTTTGAACATTACACTACATAAACACCCGGCATAGTCATGGCCTAGTCTCCCGCGATACTGGAATTATTTTTTTCTTCTTACTGAATTACAGTTCTCATTAATCTCATTGATATGCGGAGAGCTGTGAAGCTGACATTTATAGTGAAAAAGAGAGAAAGGAGAGAACTTAGAGCTCCTACCCTTTTGGCCTGGTGTCCTCGATAGCTCGATCCAGAGGGATGATGTCACTCAGATAGACGTTAAAGTTTCCTTCTTTCCACCGCTTGTTTGCCTCTTGCTCCTTGTCTTTAGGAACTTGCAGAGGCCTCCCAAACTGGCCGGGAGCTTTGAGGTCTCTTGGTCTCACAGTTGCATCGATTGTTAGCACTTTGTGCATCCCTGTTCCTGCTACTCTGCTCTCCTGCTCATGATGGATTAACTGTTTATTTTCCACATCAGCCTTAATGGAAGAACCAATATTGACATTGGCCAGTTTATGTGTAATATTCTTTGTCAAGGTTCCTTTTACGCCCTCGTTCTCTGATTCTACTAAAAGCCCTCCTTTGAAACCAGTCCTAGAGTTTTTTACATCAACACCCGCGCTCTGTGTAGCTGGCAGCATGGCGCCCTTCGAAATGTTGAACTTTTTAACTGTCTCTTGAACTTGGGCCTCACCAATGGCTGCACCAGCTTTATTTATAATGATGACTGATCCATTGTTGGCAGGTAATGCATTAGGGCCGTCATCTACTACGTGGAACTTTTCAAGATGTTGGTTTTCTAAGCTTTGTCCTTTCAATTTGTCCGGTTTTAAAGTAGCAGAAGGTGGACCCTCTGCTTTGTCTTTTGAGCCTCCTGCAGCTTTGCCCTCTGCTGCAATTTTAGAGTCGAGTGCATTATTTTCCTTTACTATAACCTTAGAGACCTCTACATCTTTGCCTTTAACTACAACCTTAGAGCCCTCTGAATCCTGACCCTTGACTACAACTTTAGAGACCTCTCTATCATTTTCCTTGACTACAATCTTAGAGACCTCTCCATCCTTTTCCTTGACTAGAACCTTAGAACCCTCTGCATCCTTGTCCTTGACTTCAGCCTTAGAACCCTCTGCATCCTTGTCCTTGACTTCAACCTTAGAAACCTCTGCATCCTTGTCCTTGACTTCAACCTTGGAGACCTCTGTATCTTTGGCTCCTACTATAACCTTAGCAGCACCTACATCCTTGACCTTATCAATATCTTTGGAAGCTCTGATATCAGGCTTAAGGTCTCCTACATCTTTGGCCACCACATTATGTTCAGGAGCCCTTGCATCTTTGGCCTTTACTTCATCCTTGGATACTATAATGTGTTTAGGGTCCATGGTCTTCCCTACCTTTTTAGAGGCTTCTGCATCCTTGACCCCCTCTTGAACCCTAGAGTTCCCATCATCCTTGGATCCCACAAAATGTTTAGAGTGCATGGGCTCCCCTGCCTTTTTAGAGGCGTCTGCATCCTTGACACCCTCTTGAACCCTAGAAGGCCCATCATTCTTGGGTTCCACAGCATCTTTAAAGGCTCCTACATACTTAGCACCACCACCATTGCCCTCCAATGCATCTTTAGAGCCTACTGCATCCCTGCCACCCACAACATCTCTAGAGGCCCCCACATTTAATATTTTAGGATCCGCTAAATCACCAACCTTCCTTGTGACTTGCACTGATTCTACAGGTTTGTCCACATGCTGTACCTCCCCCTCACTCATAACAGAAGCTGTCACATTTTGCTTGATAACGAAATTCTCCTTTGCTGGCGCTTTTGACAGATGAGCTTTCGCCTCCAGCCTTTGTGTGACATTTTCTGCCTGTAACTTGTTATCTTGCTCCTGACCGTGCGGACCAAGGTCGAACAACTTGGTCCCAGGTACGCCCATCGGGGCGATCATTTTATCCAACGCAATAGGCTTCATGGTCCTTTTCCTCTGCCTGAACAAATTTGCATTAACTACCTTACCCAATTCATCTCCAGGAGGGTGGAATACCCCTTTAAGCTTGGTGGTGTCTTCGCTCCAGGGCTGCCCACCATTGCCCCACTTGCCACGGACCCTCCCCGGGGGCTTCCAGGACTCGGAGTCCCCCTGCTCTCTTTTGAAAAGTTCCTCTCTGTGCATCTTGTTGTTCATCTCATTAAAGGAGAACCTCAGAGCCACCATGTCAAAGATCAGCCAGATGACAGAGGCGACAAAGATAAATGCCAGGGCTCTGCCACTGCCACGGAAGTACTTTCTTACCCTGTGCATCCTGAGGGCTGCTGGCTGGCAGAGCCAAGGGTGCCACTACTGCTGGAGCTGGTCGCCTGGCTCACTGCTGCCTGCGTGGCATTCCTAGGACAGGCGATGGGCTCTCTGCTGCGGCGCTGCGCTGCGCTGGGCTCCCTCCTGCTGCGCTACTCTGCGATCCGCACTGCCCAGCAGCAGCAGCATCCCAGCAGCGCTGCCCTCAGCATTATTATCCCGGATCGCCAGCTGAGCGGAGGTGGCAGCCCGGCAGACGTGGACTCTCCCCACCCAGCGCACTTCTCCTATCCCTCCTGCTTGTAGTGAAACTTGAGAAGCAGCCACATATGAGGAAATGGTGTCAGTGAATGAGCCGGCAGAGCAGCCCTCACCTTGTCAGCCTGGGATGATAACTCTTTCCTTGCTGGAGAGAAGGAAGAACATGACAGCAAACTCAATGAAAGCTTGCAAAAAAAAAGAAGGCATTTTCATTAACCCCCTCCTTGCCCAATTCTGACACTTCTCTCATATATGCAAAATCTGTGCTTTTTTAATGCTAGAAAATCACTTAGAACCCAATATATATATAATATTCATAGCTCCCAACTGTCCCTGATTACCAGGGGCTGTCCCTGATTTGGAGCAAAGTCGCTCTGTCCCTCCTCATTTGTCCCTCATTTTGGTCTGATCTCTATAATTGTATATAAAGTGCACTTTTTATCTTTCAAAAAGTGTTTCCCAGTGCTGCACCTTTCATCCAATTTCTAAATGGCTGCGTTTGTAAATTTCAGAAGCCAATATAAAGGAATAGCAGTGGTAGAAAAAAAAGCACTTGTGGGTTTAACTAAACATTTTTTTGTATACTTCTCCTTTAAGCGGGCATGACAGGGGGTGTATCCTATGCCTACATGCTTTTGCTAATAGGTGTCCCTCATTGCCATCTCAAAAAGTTGGAAGGTATGTATATTTTAGCAGAGGCCCTAGAGAATGAAATATAATATAGCAATTGTACAGCATTTTTTTCTCCTCACGGTCAGCGTTAGGAGAAAAGAAGAAAGCTGGTAACTGGCTGCTGTTACAGGGACATTGGTCCCAACAGGGGAGGGCTGGCAGCCGTAGGCCTGGGGGGCAAGTCCAGTCAAGTGGCCCATTGAACCACCAAATCAGCTCACCATCCATGCCCACCCAATGGGCCTAGCGGGATCCATGGTAGGGCCGGCCCTGGTCGCCCCCCCTTTGCCTGCAGTTAGTTGGTGGCTGCGCCCCTGGGCCCTATTTCCTTCCTCCACAAGAAAAAAAAACTGTGAGCGGGCAGCAGCCATCGGCCATTTTAAATGTAAGTTAGGGTGGCCTGGGGGGCAATTGCCACCCTACCCCCTGGGCCAGCCCTCCCCTGGGTCCCAATCAGGTCCACCTATCAGTTCCCACCAGTGCTGCTAATCAGTGCCCACCAGTGCTTCCAATTAGTACCGACCAGTGCCACCTATCAGTGGCCATAAGTGCTGCATTATCAGTGTCACCTATCAGTGCCGCCTACCAGTGCACATCAGTGCCGCCTATCAGTGCCCATCAGTACCACCTCTCAGTGCCGCCTATTAGAGCCTTTCAGTGCCACCTCATCAGTGCCCACCGGTGCTGCCTCCAGGGTTGCCATCCGCCAGTAAATTTACTGACAATTTGTAAAAGTCAGTGATTTTTACAACCATCTATAAGTATCAGGGTCTGATAATTTGTCATGCTGTGCTGACTTTTTAAGTGTAAACCAGGCAAACTGCTTAATATGGATATTGTCAGTGTTTCCATGTTGTGTTTAAATATCTATTATCTTAGTTTTTAATAGGAGTTCTATTATTTTTCCGGTTGCCAGTAAAAAATGTGCTCTGCCAGTAAATTTTCCATGTTTTGCCAGTAAAAAATGCTGCAGGAGGTTGGCAACACTGGCTGCCTCACCAGTGTCCATCAGTGCAGCCTCATCGGTGCCACATCATCAGTGCCCACCAGTGCTGCCTCATCAGTGTCCATCAGTGCAGCCTCTTCAGTGCCCACCAGTGCTGCCTCATCAGTGTCCATCAGTGCAGCCTCATCAGTGCCACCTCATTAGTGCCTATCGGTGCAGCCTATCAGTGCCACCATATCAGTGCAGCCTATCAGTGCCCATCAGTACAGCCTCTACAGTGTCCATCAGCGAAGGAGAAACATTACCTGTTTGCAAAATTGTACAACAAACTATGAAAAATGTATTTTTTTTTTTTCAAATAGTGCTCTAGGTGAGACCCTGCAGTCTCTGAGCTGGGAACGTGCTGTGCCGGGAGATAAACATATATGCGGCCCCGCATAAAAAATCCCACATCCGCATATATATGTGTTACGTCAGTGTGAAGGGGTTAAAGTGGTTGTCAAGCCAGAAAAAAAACCCACCTGCAAGCCAAAGGCATAATGAGCTAGTATGCATCGCTTAATTTAGATCCACGCTGTTGCAGCGGTCCCCAAGCACCGCTGTGACCGGCGTCATGTCTTCTGTGTCTTCTTCCAGGATCGCAGGCTCCAGCCAATCACAGCATGAGCTCCAGCGCTGTGATTGGCCGGAGTCGCGATTACATCACTCCTGCACATGCCGGTTACGGCACATTCACAGAACAAACAGCACGCTGGGGCCATTTGTTCAGTGCGCATGTGCCAATGACGTCGGCACATGCTGATACGTTGAATATCTCCTAAACTGTACAGGTTTAGGAGACATTCTCAGTACCTACAAGTAAGCCTGATTATAGGCTTACTTGTAATTTAAAGTGGTTGTAAAGCGTTTATAACCACTTTAATTAATATACACTAAAATTTTCATGTTTTTACACATTTTAATTTTGTAATGAAGACTGTGAATATATTTTTTTCATTTATGTGTATGATCTTTTTGTGGTACATTAAGGCTCCGTTCACCAGTGTTGCCAACCTCCCGCAGCATTTTTTACTGGCAAAACATGGGAAATTTACTGGTGGAGCACATTTTTTACTGGCAGCTTGAAAAATAACAGAATTCATATTAAAAACTAAGACAATCGATATTTAAACACAACATGGAAACAGTGACAATACCCATATCAAGTAGTTTGCCTGGTTTACACTTAAAAAGTCAGCACAGCATGACAAATTAGCAGACCCTGATATTTATAGACAGTTGTAAAAATCACAGATTTTTACAAACTGTCAGTAAATTTACGGGCGGTTGGCAACCCTGCCGTTCACACATATGCCAACACAGACATCGCATTTGATTTGCATCGCATTGCTGTGCCGATCACATGCAATGTCTGTGCAATGGGAATTCAGCCATACAGTTTGTATGGCTGAACTCGCATTGGATTCACACAAAAAAGGTGCAGGAACCTTTTTTCCCCGCACTGGAAATGGATTGCATGGGTGTCTGAATTCACAGTTAACACTGCGATCTGTGAACCGATCTGGTGGTGTCATTAACCACTTCCTTACTGGGCACTTAAACCCCCCTCCTGCCCAGACCAATTTTTGGCTTTCAGCGATGTCGCATTTTGAATGACAATTGCGTGGTCATACGACGTTGTAACCAAATAAAATTTGTGTCCTTTTTTTCCCACAAATAGAGCTTTCTTTTGGTGATATTTGATCACCTCTGCGTCATTTCCGATCGCCGCTATAAACAAAAAATGAGCGACAATTTTGCAAAAAAGAACAATATTTTTACATTTTGCTAAAGTACAAATGCATTAAAAAAAATTATTCATCAGTTTTGGCCGATATATATTCTTCTACATATTTTTGGTAAAAAAAAAAAATCGCAATTGGCGTATATTGATTGGTTTGCGCAACATTTATCGCATCTACAAACTATGGGAATTGATTTATGGCGTTTTTATTATTTTTTTTTTTTTACTAGTAATGGCGGCGATCTGCAATTTTTATCGGGGCTGCGATATTGCAGCAGAAATGTCGGACATTTTTTACACATTTTTGGGACCAATGACATTTATACAGTGATCAGAAATTGAAATATCCACTGATTACTGTGTAAATGTCATTGGCAGTGAAGGGGTTAACCTGTAGGGGGCAATGAAGGGGTTAACAATGTTCCCTGGATGTGTTCTAACTGTGGGGGGGGCGGGGCTGGCCGGGACATAACACATCTAACTGATCCCAGTGACAGGGATCAGTAGATCTGTTATGTCCCCTGTCACAGAACGGAGAACCGCCATGTTTACATCGGCGGTTCCCGGTTCTGCAGCTCTGTCAGGCGATCGTGGGTCTTGAGCGGACATCGAGTCCGCCCGACCTACGGGCACGCTCGCGCAGCGTGCGGCGGGCGCGTGTGCGCGGGACCGCTGCCGCCAGGGGGGCGCGCCGGGAGTGCGCACAGGGGACGACATCCATGGACGTCGTCCCGGCATTTCAGATCCGCGCTGGAGCCGTACTTTGGCAATAGCACGGATCTGTAGGGGTTAAAGCAAAACGTGGAACTTCCGCTTTAAGTGTTGGTGACCCCCTGACATGCCACATTTGGAATGTCATTTTTTTTTGGGGGGGGGGCTGGTACCCTGTTTTCACAAGTAACCAGCTCTCACTTCTGCCCCTGGCACCACAGCGCCAGAAGGAAGTTCATCTCTCCCTCTCCCTCCCTGCAATCTTCTGGGACACGTCACAGATGACAGGTCCCAGATGATTGCCCAGCCATACAGAATGGGCAGCCCGGCTCGCGCCCACAGTTGTAATGCCGGTGCCGCGGAGAGGAGGGGGAGAGGAGCGAGGCATCGGGCGGCTGCATCGCTGGACCGTGGGACAGGAGAGTGTCTGTTTATTAAAAGTCAGCAGGTACATTTTTTTTGGCTGCTGACGTTTAAATGGGTAGAACTCTGCTTTAACTTTGTATTGACACCCGCAGCGGTTCGCAGAGGGCAGTGTGAACTGCCTGCGAGGATAGATGCGATATGAGAAACGGCACTGGAATCGCACTGTTTCCCACATCGTATATGTGTGAACCCAGGCTTAATGTCCCATAACGTTTTCTCCTCTATGCCTTTTGGACAGGAGGGTTAACATTGTTTGTTGTATTACCTCCCCACTACCTGCTTTACCCCTAGAACACCGCACTGGCACGCCACAACCGCATGCATTGCACATGTTTGCAGGGCACTTGCAGAGCTCCCCCATTCACTTGAATGTGTATTCACACAGCGGGTGCTGTGCCCACTGACAGTGTCAGGGGATATAATACTGCCACGGCTGTATAGAGACGCTTGGATTGAATTGATTTGGCAGGGCAGAAACCCCAAATTTTCTCTTCTGAGTGTAGCACCCTGGTCCTAAACAGGGCTGCTAACAAATTTAGTTGCGCTAGGTGGTAACTAGCCTGGCTAATTGGTAGTTGGATCTACTGATTTCTGTCCTACGCATTGCTGCCTTTGGCATTAGGATGATAGATCACAGTGAATTTAGGTTATGAGTAGATATGTTGTCTCAGCCAATCTGGAGGAGTTTTCTTCGGCCCCAGAGCATGCTGGGATAGTCTATATTTGGGAGGAGTCAGGTGATTGGGGTTCTTTCTGCCCCAGGCTTTGGCCTGGGGAGATGTGTGTGGAGCACCAGCAGAGGGTTAGGCCTGAGGTCTAACCACGTGTGTAGAGGTTCTGCCTGAGGGAGAGCTGGATCGGAGCCAGCGGTAAAGGAGAAGCAGTGGCCACAAAGGGACAACCACTCCTGTTACCAGAGGCAGGTGTAGAGAGGAGAAGAGGTCTGAAGAAGTACCAGAGCAGCCTTTTTCACTAGCCGGGGACGGTGGAGAAGTGGGAAAGCTTCAGTAGTCTCATCCAGGAACCCAGCAGATGGCGTGGGTGCACCTTAAAGATAAGTACAGTGGGTACAGTAGGGGTGAAGCTTGAGTAATCTACAGTGGGATACTGTGAGATATGAGTGAAAATCTACAGTGGATTCTGTGAGATGTGAATGAAGATCTACAATGGGATACTGTGAGATGTGAGTGAAGATCTACAGCGGGATATTGTGAGTTATGTGTGCAGATCTACAGTGAGGTATCGAGAGTGAAGTGTTGCTATAGGAGACAGCAGTTGCTACAAAAATACAGATTGCTGCATTCAGCTTAAAGGCCCTTTTCTGTAATGCTGTCGGCCTACATCTATTTTTTTCCGCGGAGTCTGCCCGTTTGCATATTGTATTTGCCTAAGGGTGTTCTGGCCCTAACCCTCTCTCCCCCAGTTCTTTTTAAGAGAATATAAATTTCTTTTTTTGTTCATTTCAAGAGTGACTGTCACCCAATTATTCCACCTATCACTACACCCACCTCGCCCAGTAACCTGCACCCTGAGGAGGAATGTCAGCTGGGCAGGCAAACTTTTGCCAAGGAACGTGGTGCACCTTAACAGTCCCTAGAGGCTTATCAATAAAGCTACTTAACAATTACTAGTTGCATGAATAAAATAAACCCTTATAACTTTAAGGTTATTCACTATGGAGGTCACCACTAGACCTCTGGAGGTCAGGGAAATCGCTACATGAGGATCAAAAACACTTACAGGTATTGTCCCATCCTATCAGCATGTTCATTGCATGGCAGCACAACTAATTGGTTCCTCCTTCTTCCAGTTTGAGCTCTGCTGTACAGAGCCTGCTAGAGGCAGATACCAGGTCAAATGCAGGTACTTTCGCTTCGCATGCACACATCGGCTAAAATAAGGAGGTGGGGGGGGGGGGTTAAGAGGCAGAAAAAGTCCCCAAAACTCCAGCTGCTGCTAAAAGAAGCGTTTTTAAATTGTTACTAATCCTAAAAACATTTTTTTTAACTTAATGCATTGTTTGCATTAAGGTAAAACGCGTTTTCAGTTTCCCTGTGCACCCCTTCCTGCATGAAAAGTAGGAGGAGCAAAGACTGCCGCCGGGGACCCAAGAAGAGGAGGATCAGGGCCACTCTGAGCAATGCCACTGCACAGAGCAGGTAAGTATAACATGTTTGTTATTTTGATATAAAAAAAAATTGACCTTAGTAACATCTTGACACTCCGAGTGCATGAGGCCTTGGGACAGTGGTTGTCAACTCCTGTCCTCAGGACCCACCAACAG
>BLSH010288734.1:981406-993468 GCA_018402905.1 Glandirana rugosa
AAATGCAGGTACTTTCGCTTCGCATGCACACATCGGCTAAAATAAGGAGGGGGGGGGGGGGGTTAAGAGGCAGAAAAAGTCCCCAAAACTCCAGCTGCTGCTAAAAGAAGCGTTTTTAAATTGTTACTAATCCTAAAAACATTTTTTTTAACTTAATGCATTGTTTGCATTAAGGTAAAACGCGTTTTCAGTTTCCCTGTGCACCCCTTCCTGCATGAAAAGTAGGAGGAGCAAAGACTGCCGCCGGGGACCCAAGAAGAGGAGGATCAGGGCCACTCTGAGCAATGCCACTGCACAGAGCAGGTAAGTATAACATGTTTGTTATTTTGATATAAAAAAAAATTGACCTTAGTAACATCTTGACACTCCGAGTGCATGAGGCCTTGGGACAGTGGTTGTCAACTCCTGTCCTCAGGACCCACCAACAGGCCAGATTTTAAGTGTTACCTTGGGGAAATGCAGACTAGAATGCTGCAATCACTGAGCAGCAAATTATATCACCTGTGATTCATTTCAGTTATCCTGCAAACCTGGCCTGTTGTGGGTCCCGCGGACAGGAGTTGAGAACCACTGCCTTAGGAGCAGGATGGCGGTCAGGGCTGGCCCAAGACATTGTGCTGCCTGGGTAAAAGAAAGAAATGCTGCCCCCCCCCCAAAAAAAAAATCACGTCCACCAAAAGGCCCCACATCCATTCATTTATATAATGATAATAAAACTAAAATTAAATTTATCAAGAAGTCAGATTTACAGGCAACAGAACCTTGTCTAAAATTATATGACATACCATTATGTATATGGACAGGCTAGGGTAGTATATGGACAGGCTAGGGTAGTATAGGGGCAGGCAGAGTGGCCCGGGGGGCAGTTGTCCTCATGACACACAAAACTGCTGGGAAAAAAAATCTTGGTGGTCAATATGCTGAGTAAATAGAAGAGAAGGTGAGGTGGCCATAGTTCAATTTGCTGCCCCTCTCAAAGTTCTGCCTGGGTTCATTGGACCCACTGGGACCCATGGTAGGGCTGGCCCTGATGGCTGTTAAAGCGGAACTTCACCCTAAAGGTGAAGTTTCTGCTTTATGCCCTCCACTGCTCTCTTCTTCTGTTTTCTGCACTTTTTTTTTGAGGATCCTGAAGTCCAGAGCAGAGCAGGCAGATGTCAGGGTCCATGTCTGCTCAGTTTTTGCAGAGTGGACAAAGCATAGTTGCCAACAGTCCCTATTTGACATTCAGGGATATCAGACCAACGTCCCAGTCTGACAGTTTCTCTGGCAAAATGCTGGAAAATATGCTTTGTCCCAGGCAGAGGCGGACTGGGCTGGGAGGTCTGATCCCCAATAATAAAGCCGCACCGCTCCGCCGTCACGTGAGCATGGGCAGCAAGTGTGTTGTCCAGGACCGCCCACATAGTAAGCTGGGTGGGCTGGGTGATGGAAGAAGAGGGAGGGATGTCACGGAAAACTTCAGCTAGCTACTGGCTGAGGAGGTAACAGGAGATGGGCTGCACCACCTCCCAGCCAATGGGTGCACTGTTCACTGCCCTGTTAATACCAATTTACACAGGGGCGACTTGCGCTCCGACTTGAGTCGCCCCAAGTCGCTTGACATTTGAAATCCCATTGAAATGAATGGGAGCATTCTTAATGTACTCTACTGAAGTCGGAGTGACTTCAGAAAAGGTTCCTGCACAACGTCTAGGCGACTTCTATCCGACTTATGCCCATAGCATTGAATAGAAGTCGCCTCCAAGTCGGTTCCCCCTATCTAAATGGAAGCGACTTTACAGTGAAAAGAAAATAATTTATCCAGGGCAACCCCCTCCCTCCCTGCTCTGATTGGCCACAGAAAAAGTTGCCTGGCATGAAGTCGCATTGTAAGTCGCCTGATGTCGCGCTGAAATCGTCTAGCAAAGTCGCACTGAAGTCGGATCGCCCCTGTGTGAATGCAGCCTTACTGGCTGTGTTGTGGCATGAAGCTGCCTTGGAAAGAAGCCAACTGTGTTACTGATTGAGGTGAGCAAGAACAAAGAACAACATTTATTATGTTTATTATGGCTTAACTGTAGTAGAATCTCGCTCTGCAGTCTGCAAAGAACAAAGTGCAATATGGCCAAGAACCCATCTCGCTCTTTCTCTTTCTCCTTCTTTCTCTCTCTCCTTCCTTCTCTCTCCCTTCATCCCTCTTTCTTTCCTTCTCTCTCCCTCCATCCCTCTCTTCATTCTCCCTCCATCCCTCTTTCTCTCTCTCTCTCCATCCTGCTTTCATCTAAGATTATTTAACCGCACCCCCTTTAAGCCATACCCAATATTTAGTATAGTTTAAACCATGCCCATTTTTTGTCGCTGCTTATCTCCAGGGGTCTCCAAACTTTCTAAACACAGGGCCAGATTAACATCCTTCAGACTTTAGGGGGGCCAGACTGTAGCCAGTGGGAGTAGAAGATGTTGGAGTGTCATGTAAACATTGCTCCGTCTTTGGTATCAGTGGGAGGAATAGTGCCCCATCATGGGTATCAATGGGAGGAATAGTGTCCCATTGTTGGTGTCAGTGGACAGAAAAGTGCTCCATCATTGGTTTCAGTGGGAGGATTAGCGCCCCATTGTTGGTGCCAATGGGAGTAATAGTGTCCCATCATTGGTGTCATTGGGAGGAATAGTGCCCCATTGTTAGTGTCAGTGGAAGGAATTGTTCCCTATCATTGGTGTCATTGGGAGAAACAGTATTCTATTGTTTTTGTATGTGGCAGGAATTATACCCCAATGTTGGTGTCACTGCATGTGATAGTGCCTCAAGGGCCAGATAAAGTCAAGCAAAGGCCCAAATCTGGCCCCCGGGCCACAGTTTGGAGACCACTGTGCTAGACAATGCCTACAGATGAATGCCCTGCCCCTAATTTAAATAATGCTTAGCATTATTACAGACAAAAAAAGGGTCCCTAAAAATGTTTTGTGTGTCAGGAAGGTGTCAAGATTCCACCTTCTGTCGTGGATGAAAAAGTGTGGCTTCACATCTAAATGCCCATGAGGGGGTGGGGGAGGGACAAGAGCTTGGATGTGAGAAGTATGAGTAGGCCTTTAATCACCTAAAAGCTATCATCAAATAGTATTGTCTGCAAATGTATTAAAAAGTATAAAAAAATCAAAACTTTTTTTTAAAATTTGTTAACTCCTGGAATAAACCAGGATGAGGTCAAATCCCCTGCAGGCGCTCACATGTTGTGGGTCTCTGCCAGAGTGCATGCAGGACATCCCAAAAACTGCCTCCCGCGGTGTATGATATTTATTTTTTTATTACCGATACTTACATAGCACTGACAATTTAAGCAGCGATTTAGATATACCTTGGCAATTTATGATTTCTTGGCCATTTTTCAGAGAATATGAATGATAACACAAACACTTTTCTTTCACTCACAGTTAGTGTTTGGCTGAAGCCATTTATTATCAATCAACTGTGTTTACTCTTTTTAAATCATAAAAACAACAGAAACTACCCAAGTGACCCTGATCAAAGTTTACATACCCCACTTCTTAATAATGTGTATTGCCCCCTTAAACATCTACGACAGCTTGAAGTCTTTTGTGGTATTTGTGGATGAGGCTCTTTATCTTCTCAGATGGTAAAGCTGCCCATTCCTCTTGGCAATAAGCCTCCAGTTCCTGGAAATTATTGGCAGTCTTGCATGAACTGCACGTTTGAGATCTCCCCAGAGTGGCTCAATGATATTGAGGTCAGGAGCCTGAGATGGCCACTCCAGAACCTTCACTTTATTCTGCTGTAGCCAATGGCAGGTCGACTTTGCCTTGCGTTTTGGGTCATTCTCATGTTGGAATGTCCAAGTACGTCCCATGCACAGCTTCCTGGCTGATGAATGCAAATGTTCCTCCAGTATTTTTTGATAACATACTGCATTCATCTTGCCATCAATTTTGACCAAATTTCCTGTGCCTTTGTAGCTCACACATCCCCAAAATATCATTGATCCACCTCCGTGTTTCATTTTAGGAATGGTGTACCTTTCATCACAGGCCTTGTTAACTCCTCTCCAAATGTAGCGTTTATGGTTGTGGTCAAAAAGCTCAATTTTGATCTCATCACTCGAAATGACTTTGAGCCAGAAGGTTTGAGGCTTGTCTCTGTGCTGTTTGGCGTATTGTAAGTGGGATACTTTGTGGCATTTGCGTAGTAATGGCTTTCTTCTGGCGACTCGACCATACAGCCCATCTTTCTTCAAGTGCCTCCTTATTGTGCATCTTAAAACAGCCACACTACATGTTTTCTGAGAGTGTTGTATTTCACCTGAAGTTATTATAACTTATTTGCATCCCAAAAAAATTTCCTGGCAGTTGTGGCTGAAATTTTAGTTGGTCTACCTGACCGTGGTTTGGTTTCAACAGAACCCCTCATTTTCCACTTCTTGATGAGAGATTGAACACTGCTGATTGGCATTCTCAATTCATTGGATATCTTTTTATATCCCTTTCCTGGTTTATACAGTTCAAATTCCCTTTCCCACAGATTCTTTGACAATTCTTTTGCTTTCCCCATGACTCAGAATCCAGAAACGCCAGTGCAGCACTGTATAAAAGACGCAAGGGTCTGTCAGGAGTCCAGAAACTCATTGACCTCTAACTCACATTCATATACACACACACTAAGTCCTTTTAGACAGGAGCCAATTAACTTACCAGCCTGTCTTTGGAGTGTGGGAGGAAACCAAGTAGGCACAGGAAGAACATGAAAATACCATGCGGGTACTGTAGTGCTATGGTTGGGATTTGAACCGACGACCCTAGTAATATAGCCATACCAGTAATGTTTACAAAATGTATCCGTCCACCCAGCTAAATTAGTGTGCCATCATCCCTGCAAATTGAAGAACAAACAAAACCCTCTAAATGGGACTATTATGGGCACAAAAGTAAACACATCTATGTATGTATAATTTTTGCAAATTTTATTAAGTTACATGAAATATTTAAAAAATGCCAGACATAGGCAATAAAGTAACACATTTCAGGCTGTTTTATTGCCTATGTCTGGCATTTTTTAAATATTTCATGTAACTTAATAAAATTTGCAAAAATTACACATACATAGATGTGTTTGCTTTTGTGCCCATAATAGTCCCATTTAGAGGGTTTTGTTTGTTCTATAGCCATACCAGGAGCCATTTGTGCGATGTTGCGCATGCGCAGACACACCCCAAAGTCTTTCCCAGATCTGGAGTGTGTCTGTGCATGCATGGAGATCTAGTGCATTAGCAGTAATGCCATGGGGGTTTGTTAGCAGCATATGCTGAATCTCCATTAATGATAGTGGTGCTGGAGAAGAGGGGCAAAAGGATAACTTTCACTTCAGGCAAAGCAACACTGGACTTAATGGTCTAGTAAGTATCATTTTGTTATTATTTTATTTTAAGACAAGAACAAGTACTAGGGATTTCTTTTTCTTTGGGAGGGGGTGGAGGTTAAACAGAGTGCAGTTTCTATATAATATTTATCTGGCATCTACTTCCCTGAGTCCCTTCAAACATTTGAAAACTCAGCCCTAATGAAGCGGGAGAGTGTTTGCCCTGAATTGTGATGGAAGTTATATGATCATTTTATGAACAACATGTTTTTGGATGCCATTGGAGTTACTTTGCACTGAAGGGAAGCCTTGTTTTGCATGAGCAACCTTATCAGAGTAAGTTAGTTGAAGGATTATAATATTTCCATGTCCTGGAAAGAATAAGCTTTAACGTCCCAGTGCCTCTTTGATATATCTTTTTTAATCCTTTTATTAGGCCTGAGAAAGTTCTTCCACCGTTATGTGACAGAGCTTGGGCCTAACAATTGGCTGCTTAAGGACCAAAAAAACTGGGACAAGTATAAAAAAGCTTGTTCAAGACAGAAAAAGTACATAGCTTACCTATAGCTAGTATAGATTTTTTTTCCATAAGTAGAGTGAGGCTGGCCATACACTACAAAACTCTCCAACCTCTTCTAGATCCACCTTCCACCATGCAGTGCAAGGGTGTGCCTGATTTCACACAAATTACTTGGGTTATGTTTGATCTCACACCACATGGTTTTGGTAACCTAAAAGAAAGCCGAACAAGAACTACACAGTGCAAGGCCAGTCCCAGACCCCGATAGCCAACATGCAGCCAGCCAGGTGCCCACATTCCACCGCAAGCTACTGTGGAACTCAGACATCCCAGCTGCCATATTGGGATCTGTACAATCTAGAGAAACATCACTGAACAAAGGAAGATGCATTACAGACAAAAAAAGGTAAAATTAGCCTGCACAGAGAGAGCAGAACCATGCCATGCCCCCTGCTAATAACAGATCTAACCCACCATTTAGGTTGCATGGACTTGCCCAGGCACCAGGGTGCTCCTACAGGAGAGGGTCTAGCTCTGTCCAGGAGCCTTTCACCTGGCGAGGCTAAACCAGGCGGAAGAGGGAGGAATCTTCAATACTTATCATTTCATAGTAGGATCATAGTGGTGTTGTCTCCGGAGGACAAAAAAGGAACGTAGGGGGTATAGAGAGGCCCTCCTTTTATTCATTTAGTGGGTTGTCCTATGGGGGTCAGAGGAATAGTCATAGTCATACTCTGACACGATGAGCTCCTGGAAAAGTATTTGCTGGGATTCTGGCGGTGGGGTAGCAAAGTAACTGGTGCCCCAGTTATGAGGTTTGGTTTGTTGTTGGTTTTCATTTAGGTTAAATTAACCCAACTTGAATATCCTTAATTCCATATATTATTTACCCTGACTGGAATATCCTTAATTCCATATATTATTTACCATATAATATATATTATTGAAAATACATTGTACAGTTACAAGGTATATACATGTGTTTAAGTTAATTTAGAGTTTTATATTTTGCTGTGTAATCGGTGATACGGTTTGTCTGGGAATGGACACTAATGCAGCTGCAGCCTTGGGTCAGTTCTTAAAATCTTAAAAGCACATTAATAATGAATTTTATGTTGTCATCATCTGAGCTCAGGTCTACAGTAATAGCAGCATCTGATAACAACAGCAGTCTTCCCCAGGAAAACATCTCTTCATAATATAATAAGTATATATACAGCTCATCCTCCAGTTATAACCTTTGGTATCACTTGACCGTCCCTCTTAGATTGTAAGCTCTAACAAGCAGGGCTCTCTGATTCCTACTGTTTTGAATTGTACTGTAACTGTACTATTTGCCCTAACATTGTAAAGCGCTGCACACACTATTGGCACTATATAAATCCTGTATAATAATATAATAATAATAAATATATATACTGCGTATATTACCAAAAGTATTGGGACACCTGCCTTTACACACACATGAACTTTAATGGCATCCTAGTCTTAGTCTGTAGGGTTCAATATTGAGTTGGCCCACCCTTTGCAGCTATAACAGCTTCAACTCTTCTGGGAAGGCTGTCCACAAGGTTTAAGAGTGTGTCTATGTTAATGTTTTACCATTCTTCCAGAAATGCATTTGTGAGGTCAGGCACTGATGTGGATGAGAAGGCCTGGCTCGCAGTCTCCGCTCTAATTCATCCCATAGGTGTACTATCGGGTTGAGATCAGGACTCTGTGCAGGCCAGTCAAGTTCATCCACCCCAGACTCACTCATCCATGACTTTATGGGCCTTGCTTTGTGCACTGGTGTGCAGTCATGTTGGGACAGGAAGGGGCCATCCCCAAATTGTTCCCACAAAGTTGGGAGGATGAAATTGTCCAAAATATACTGGTATGCTGACGCCTTAAGAAGGAGCCAAGCCCAACCCCAGAAAAACAGCCCCACACCATAACCCCGCATCCACCAAATGATTTGGACCAGTGCACAAAGCAAGGCATGGATGAGCGAGTTTGGGGAGCCAGGCCTTCTCGTCCACATCAGTGCCTGACCTTACAAATGTGCTTCTGGAAGAATGGTCAAACATTCCGATAGACACACTCCTAAACCTTGTGGACAGCCTTCCCTGAAGAGTCAAAGACTGGGATGCCATTAAAGTTAATGTGCGTGTAAAGGCAGGCATCCCAATATGTTCGGTAATATAGTGTATATATGTGTGTATATATATATATATATATATATACAGTACATATATTACAGAAAACGTAAACCCATTAAAAGGTTGTATACTGTACATAAATAGGTAAATTAGAATACAAAAATAAGTAATATAAGGTATTCCAAAAAGCAATAATGCTCAAGCCATGATATATTAATATTAATAAATAATAATAAATAATCTTAAAGTTATATAGAGGAATCAATCATTTCTATTCACGTGTGTACACATTAATATAGAAGAGGGAAATACTAAACCCCACAATTCATTCCACCATAAAACATAATAGACAAAGATACACAAAGTGCAACCCGAACTCATTAATGACAGAAGTCCCCGGGCGATCAAACTCTGCAAAATAAATGACTAAAAATAAAGTGAAGTCCACGGTACAGCTCAAATCCTAATGCTACAGTACCAACTACATATCCTAATTATATAGACAAATAATTTAGTAACAAGGATTAAAAGAATAACATAGCATGAGAAAAATACCCAAAATTTGTAGACAATTGCCACCTGGGAGATGCAGCTCTACATTTGCACAGAGGGTGAAGCATTTGTTGGTGGGTACATAGTCTCTCAGGGTGTCCCTGGAAGCTCATGCAGGTTCCAGGGCTCTCCATCTCTGTGAATTCTAATACCAATACTTGCTGTCCCCCCACTGCGCCCCTTCTTATTCTTGTGTGAGCAATATTCATGATCTACCCTTGAGTCTTGAGCTGACACTTCCCCGAAGTAGAACCTGTCTCCTCAAAAGACAACTGGGTAAGTAACCCACTTACTGTTAGTATGCATTAGCTTCTCAACTCGAGAATAAGCCAATGCTGTTTTCACCCTGAGATAAGCCAACACCTGAGTGCTCCCAATTACCCCCTACACAAACCAAACATTAATGTTCACTTGATTTGTGGCACGATTGCTCATTGGCCAGATCGTGCATGCAGAGGTCCTTTGGTGCCTAAGGTTGCAGCAGCCCGATCCAGCACCAGTTCTCTCTGAATTAAATGATGCCCACAGTTATCCAACTTATTTTCTGTGAGCCTCAGCCACCACAGACACGCCCAGGGGTTCATCAGGTCACCAGCTCACAGTAGCCCAGGACAGCATAGCACATCATTTGTGAGCATTGCATTGTTCAGAAGTAAGGACTTCCCAACACTGTCGCTGCTAGGGAAGAGGAAGTACATATTACATCACCAGACCAGCCTAAAGCATGCAGAAAAAAAGGGACCAGCTTAAAAGGAATGGGGAGAAGTGCGTGTGTGTGGGGGGTAGTTAGGGGTGGTTTGGGATAAAAAAAAAATGGAGTTGGGCTTTACATTAGATGTAGATGGCCAGTAATCAAGAAACATAAATGCCTTATCCATGGAATGTCTCAAGGCCTTGGTCATGTTCATTTTGATTGTACTGAAAAATCATACAGTCCCAGATATGCAGAGTTCTTGTGAAGTAGCTATCTAGCCCTAGTTCTTCAGACAGCTAGTGTAGGGGCCCAGTCTTTACAGTGGTGCACATGAGTACAGTCCCAGTAAAGTCTGCATGAAGTAAATAATGCTGCTAATTAGATAGCCAGTCCCTATGTGCTGCTAGCAGCAGCAGGTTAATGACAGTAGTGTCTTCTCATCAGTACCATAAGCAACAAGGGTCCTGATGTTCAGATGTCAGCTCACTTCTGGATCTGCCTGGAAGGACTGCAGTTCACAGCATACAGCTGCAGACTTCTAGCAGGTTGATGTGCACACGGGAGAAGTGATGCGCACACCTCAGTGTCCTCACAACAAAACGAGAGTCCCTTTGTATTCAGACTGTGCAAATACAGCTCTCTCTCTTTATACCTGACTCGCATTGGGAATTGTAGTCCAACCATCTGTTAACTGCCATAGTAATGTTTCTTTAGGCCCCTTTCACACTTGTGCGACTTGTCTTGCAACTTAGGACTGCAAAGTCGCTTGACAAGTTGTACCCCATGATTTCCAATGAGTACCATTCATATCTGTGCAACTTCAAGTTGCAGCGACTTCAAAGTAGTCCCTGCACTACTTTGGTCCAACTTTGATACGATTCATAGACCTCAAGATTACACAGGCATTGCTTAGTCGCATCAAACTCGCGGCAAAGATCACGGTGAAACCACCGCAAAATAGCGCGACTTTCAGGTCGCACAAGTGTGAAAGGGGCCAAAGGCTCCATTTACACGGGACGCTATTTCAACCTCCTTTGAACGATTTTTTTTGACAGCTAGAAGCCAGAGTCTAAAACGTCCATTTTGCCGCGTTTTGCATGATGCGTTTAGCTGCGTTTTGCTGCGTTAAATGGAAACGGCTGTAGTCCGTTTACCAGCAGCAGTGTAAACGAGGCCTAACTGAACTTCATCTCCCATGATTTAGTACTGCAAACCATTGAGCTCCTTATGCTTGTCAGCTCGTTGTTTTTAACCCATTCAGCTGAAGTCTACAAAAGACACAGAAAGCATTGCAGCACAGTGTCCTAAATCTCTGTCTTTAGCCAAGACCCTGACTACATAAAGAATTCAATCTTTATACAATGGTCACAGGCAAATATGCACTGAATTTAAAGAAGATCTCTACAAGGGCATATTCATCTTTATGTTCCATAGCAGTTTTGTAATGTGTGGAATATATAATATAGAAGAAAATACAAATAGTGAAAGCAACAGACCCTCCAAAGAAAACAAAAAGAATGAATGCTCAACACCTCTGTGTGGTCTGGTAAACAAGTTCATATACTATAAAACAAAACAACAAAAAAAAAGGCAACATGCAAGCATAGAATTTTTTAAACATAAAATCAGTGCACTCACAAACTGGGAAGAAACAATGCATACAAAAACTTGGTGGAGAAATGTTCTCATTGTTGGTAATTCAGAATTTTGGGTATTGCTTCAACACGTTAGGGCAGTGGTTCTCCACCCCTGTCCTCGGGACCCACTAACAGGCCAGGTTTGCAGGATAACTGAAATACATCACAGGTGATATAATTTGCTGCTCAGTGATTGCAGTATTCTAGTCTGCATCTCCCCAAGGTAATACTTAAAGTCTGGCCTGTTGGTGGGTCCTGAGGACTGGAGTTGAGAACCACTGTGTTAGGGGGTATTACTGCTATACCTAATAAAAGGGGCATGGCCCTGAAATGCGTTAACGATTGCCAATTCTGTGTCAGTTTCTGGTAAGCAGGTGCAAGGTTTTCCTCATTTTCCTTTTCCTTATTTATAAATGTATCTCTTTTATCATTTATATCTATTCATGTTAAAGTGGTTCCCCCCCACTGAAAAAGTAAAAGTCAGCAGCTACACATACTTTAGCTGCTGATTTTTAATATTAGGACACTTACCTGTCCTGGAGTCCAGAGATGTCGGCAACCCAGCCGATGTTTTCCTCGGCTCTCGGGTGCTGCCATCGCCATAGCCTGTAAGGGAAGCTGGCAGTGAAGCCTTGCGGTTTCACAGCCAATTCCCTGCTGCGCATGCGCAAAGCGCGTTTCGTTTTCTGAATGGCCTGGCGGAGGGTAAGGAGGAGGGGGAGTTGAACTTCTCTCACATACCTTGACACGGCGAGGTCCGACGAAAGTGGGGACAGGTACCTGTCAAAAACAGGTACCCGCTCCCCCTGAAAGGTGCCAAATGTGGGGGGGGGGGGGAGTAGACAAGTAAGCGGAGCTTCCGGAGCTTCCAGTTTTGGGTGGGACTCTGCTTGCTTTAACCGCTTAACAACCGCCCTATAGACAATTGATGTCTACAGGGCGGTTGCTTAATTCTGGGAGGACGTCTATTGACGTCCTCCCAGAATCGCGGTTCCCGCGCGCCCCCTGGGGCGTGCACACGGGAACATCCGTGACCGTCGGGTCCGGGGGACCCGACTGATCACGGATCGTGATGAATGGCCGCTGTGCGCGGCCTTTCATCACGTGATCGCGCCGTCAAATGACGGCGCGATCACATGTAAACAAGCCGGCGCTTCCGCCGGCTTCT
>BLSH010288734.1:1001466-1013948 GCA_018402905.1 Glandirana rugosa
TGGTGGAGGGTGGGCCGGTGACGTATATATGCCGGCTCACCCTCGAAGGGGCAGCTCCCACTCGGCCGTATATATGCAGTGGCCGGGTGGGAGGTGGTTAAAGAGGTGTTTCCCCCCCCCACCAAAAATTAAAAGTCAGCAGCTACAAATGCTGTAGCTGCTGATTTAGGGCTCTTTCATACACACGGATTGTTTGGGTCCGCCTGTCAGTTTTTCAGCGCGGACCCAAACGGACACTCCATGTACTTCTATGGAGCGACGGATGTCAGCGGTGACATGTCCGCTGTCACCCGATCCGCTCCGATCCACCAGAAACAGACGGATGGAAGCCCTATTTTCCATCCGCTTGGCGGATCAGATTGGATGAACACGGACAGACGGTCCGTGTTCATCCGATTCTCCATAGAGGAGAAAGGAGCTCTGACAGGTCAGTCTCTGCACAGAGTTCAGAGACTGTCCTGTCATCCGCCGGCTCAGCGGGGATAAACGGATGGATCCCCGCTAAGCAGTGGAGCCCAACAAAACGGGCTCCGCTTGTGTGAAAGAGCCCTTAATATTAGGAAACTTACCTGGCCAGGGTTCCCGCAATGTTGGTACCCCAGCCACTTTTCGGATCGGTTGTCGGGCACTGTCGCCACCATTCCTGGTAATGGAAACCGGCAGTGAAGCCTTTCAGCTTCACAGCCAGTTCCCTACTGAGCGAATGCGCGACGAGCGCTGTGCTTTTCTTTCTAATTGGCCCGGAGGTGGAGGAAGGAGAAGGGAGGCCAAACTTCTGAGGGACCACGCGTGGCGCCGTCTCCCAAAACGGGGAAGGGATACCTGACAAAAACAGGTACCCGTTCTCCCCTCCCCCGAAAGGTGCCAAATGTGGCATCGGAGGGGGGGGAAGAGACAGATAAGCAGAAGCTCCACTTTTGAAGCGAACTCCGTTTTAAAGAGTCGTAATTATTTGATGAAGATTTTTCTTTTGTTTGTTCACTTTGACACATTCAAATCGAAAAAAATATAACATTTTAGATTAGACAGATTTGAAATTTATCTATTTGTTCATTTCGATTAAAGAGAAACAGTAAATTCGAAGAACAAATCAACTGAATTTAACTAAATAACTAGATTAATGAATCTAAACAAAACAAAACAATTTTTTTGTCATGCACATGTGTAATCAGAAGACAGCGGCTTCTTCTGGGTTCAGGCAGCCAGCTGGTGGCTGAGGGTCACTACTCCTGCAACCTCCTGGAATATGTGGTGTGGAATCCCAGGAGGCTGAGGTAGCAGGGAGATATTATTCTGACCTAGGCAAGAATGGCGGTGGGTGGGTGCCAGGGCTAAAGTAAAAATGGAACCATATTCATTTGCAGTCCAGCGATGCAACGTCCCCAGAGCTCCTCGCCAGCAGCGGCTCCCGGGAATCGATCGCCGGCGCTGCCAAACTTGTGTAATGAGCTGCACATGCATAGCTCACTGTACAGGGCCGGACAGGCAGGTAAGGAACTTTATTGCAGAAGAGACATAGCACGTCTCATCTGCTTTAAAAATCCTGCCTGTTCACCCATTTTCTAAACATTTCACAAAAAGTTTCAATTTAACAAAAAAAAATAAAGAGCCAAAAAAGTGATTGACTGATTCAAATTGCGGAAGGTGGTGGCTGTGCACAGAGCCTTTCTAGATCTGGGGAATGAAGCCCCCCTTTAATATACTTTATGTACAGATGAGTTGGGGCATCTCACATCTAAGCTCACCCTTGCTTGAAAACTCTGTTTTCAAAATTTGCGGCCTCCAACAATTATATGGACTATGCAACTGCATATTTATTGATTTTTGTTGCTTCAAGTGGTATTAAATCCAAAAACAAAAATGTGTGATATTGCAACCTACCAACCATTATATGTGGTGCCTGCATTCGTTTTCTTTCTTTTTTTTCCTTTGTTTTCACCTGGTGATCTGGTCAGTAACAGTAACTATCTGTTCAGGTAGTGTTATATGTACTAGTAGATTTAGATTGACTTGACTAACAAATTAAAGCCGAACTCCAGCTAACACCTTTTAACCACTTCCCGACCGCTGTATGACTATAAGCGGCAATGTCCGCTGGCGGCTCGCAATGCCCTGTTACAGAGCCAGAACGGGGAACCGCCGATGTAAACACGGTGGTTCCCCGTTCTGACAGACGGCATGTCAGAGATCTACTGATCCCTGTACTCGGGATCAGTTAGATCTCTGGTGCTCCTGCCAGCCCAACCCCCCATACAGTTAGAACACACACTGGGAACACAGTTAACCCCTTCACTGCCCCCTTAGTGTTAACCCATTCACTGCCAATGACATTACATTAATCAGTGAATACTTAAATTTCTGATCGCTGTATAAATGTCATTGGTCTCAAAAAAGTGTCAAAAATGTCCGACATGACCGCTGCAATATCACAGTCCCAATAAAAATTGCAGATCGCTGCCATTACTAGTAAAAAAATAAATTGTAAAAACTCCAGAAATGAATTTCATGGTTTGTAAATGCGGCAAACCAATCAATAAACGCCTATTGCGATTATTATTTTTTTCATACCAAAAATATGAGGAAGACTATAAATTGGCAAAAACCAATGAATACATTTTTTTTTAATATATATTTTTTGGGGGATTTGTATTTTAGCAAAAAGTAAGAAATATAGTTTTTTTTTATTCAAAATTGCTGCTCTTTTTTTGTTTATAGCGATGATCAGAAATGACACAGAGGTGATCAAATACCACCAAAAGAAAGCTCTATTTGTTGGGAAAAAAGGACGCAAATTTTGTTTGGGTACAATGTCGCACAACCGCGCAATGGTCAGTTAAAGCGACGTAGTGCAGAATCTCAAAAAGTGCTCTGGTCCTAACATGGGAAATCCTTCTGGTCCTTAAGTGGTTAAGCAATTACAACAGGGCTCAACCAATTCCAGGTGCCAGGTCGCCACGGTGACTAGAAATTGTGTAGTGGCGCCTGGGCTTTTATCAGTCCATTCACTGTTGCAGGCATTCACAATTCGTATCGCCCAACGCCCGGGACATGCAGTTCTGGGAACCAGGCAGGTCGTTTTTATCTACATTTAGCCCTGCTGTGGGCAAGCAGCAGGGCTCACTTGTGAGGTGGCAGCATTTGGGCCGCTCCGCTGCTGCCCGATTGCGTCCACACATGTGGGTAAAGTGGCGTGCCCCACGCGCGCCCCCCGCTAGCCTATCTGTGGGCCTGGGATCGGCAGGTCTGTAAAGAGGTCTGTAAAAAATGTTTTAAAAATCTGCAGGATCAACAGCTGAAAATAGAGTAAAAAATAAAAATGGAAAGGATTGCAGCCATCACATTGGATCGGAAATAAACTCATTAATTTAATGGTTTCCCAAAACACACACAATTGGTCCTCCATGCAAACTGCAAACAGTGTTTAGTTACAGTGATAGTTGCACCATAGCAGCTTCAGATGCCACTTGTAGAAGAAATCCCAACAGTTTATCTTTAAATGAAATATTTTGTTTTTGCATTCTTTGTGCTGCTTATCAAGTAATATTTTCGTAAGAATCCGAAATAAATTCAACACGCAGAAAACTGGGAAAAATAACAAAGGTGATTACCAGGGGAAGTTGGAACTCTGGAGGTGCATATTATTTTATGAACAGCTCACAACTGATTTTCCAATTCAAGTCAATTGATTAAGTCAGGAACAGGGCACAGCGTAAAATGTCTTTTATTGAACAATATCTAATCAGTAATTACTAATATGTAAAGGTATAAGCACCTAGAGTTTAAAGGGAATTAATTTGCGATTGATTTCTAGTTTAATCAAATTTTATTAGAAGAATGCAAACAATTTATGCCAACAAAACAGAGACAGATCTTGCTTAGGCAAATATGATCAAATATTGACAGCTCAGGATTAGGACAATCGGAGTATAATGCACATTGGAAGATAGTGTTACACATTATTAGCAGAGCATGCATATAAAGTACATTAACAATGAAGACAATAAAATAATATTCCGCCCCCTACAAAAGTCTTTACTCAGCGCCGTGGATGATGCAATAACTCTTCTTAAGGATGAGAAAGCAGCCGCTGATAAATTATGCAAATTTAAAAAAACACAGTACACTGATCTCTACAGTCTCTGCAGCAGCGCTAACGAGTGATCATCAGCAATCCTCAAATTAAGAGAAACATCATAATGGAACTCTTGCCACCACCAAAAAAGCACCACGTGCAAGAGGATAACGTTCCCTTAGGAATTGCACTTACCAGACCTAGGTAAGTATCTCGCCTGTATTTAGACTCAGCAAGTGTATTCAATAGGTGTAACCATCCTTTTGCCGTCTCCAACATGAAGTCCTCTTCCACTGCGGGTTACCCTCACATGTGCGGATGAAAAAAGGACGGAATGCCAACATAGCGTAAAACCGTCATGTTTATTGGTCACCCATCCAACCCATAAAATAACACTCACATGAATGCAAATATAAAATCGCTGTATGAACACAGAGAAACTCGTTGCAGTAAAACTCTCCGGTAGGACTTGAGAGTTTTACTGCAACGAGTTTCTCTGTGTTCATACAGCGATTTTATATTTGCATTCATGTGAGTGTTATTTTATGGGTTGGATGGGTGACCAATAAACATGACGGTTTTACGCTATGTTGGCATTCCGTCCTTTTTTCATCCGCACATGTGAGGGTAACCCGCAGTGGAAGAGGACTTCATGTTGGAGACGGCAAAAGGATGGTTACACCTATTGAATACACTTGCTGAGTCTAAATACAGGCGAGATACTTACCTAGGTCTGGTAAGTGCAATTCCTAAGGGAACGTTATCCTCTTGCACGTGGTGCTTTTTTGGTGGTGGCAAGAGTTCCATTATGATGTTTCTCTTAATTTGAGGATTGCTGATGATCACTCGTTAGCGCTGCTGCAGAGACTGTAGAGATCAGTGTACTGTGTTTTTTTAAATATAAAGTACATTATCCAAACCTTTTAGGTGGTTTATATTAAATAAACAGTGCCAGATACACTTGAAAAATGAGGTCTTGTAGGTAATACGCAATAAGGCCAAACTTTTAGCAAGGACATAAGGAGAAAAGTAGGAAGGAGGATATAGGAAGGGGTAAATAAGAGAGTATGTAGAAAGGGGAAAAGAAAAAAAAGAGAGGGGAAGCAGATGGGAGGTTATCAGAAGCGACTAAAGCCTCGTACACACGGTGCAATGGTTGTACAACCGCAAGTTCAACTTTTGCCCAAAATCGGCTGTTAAAGGTTAGGTTGTGTCTAGAGTACTGACATGAGTCAAGTAATCGTACAACAAAGAACGTAGTGATGTGTTAAGAGCGTATAAAGGGGAAGTTCAGGTGAATGTGATTTGTGAATTAGGAACGTAGGTTTCCCAGAATGGACACTTCCGTCCATTCCTGACTTCAGAGCATGCGTGTTTTGCACATACAACTTTTGTTGGGCCAACTTCTGTACACACGAGTCAACAGTCGTACAACAGCTTGCTGCACAACAAAAGTTTTCTAATCTGCTCAGCCAACTTCTTTTGTACGACTGTTGAACGTCGGCTGTTGTAATCGCGCTTACTAACGGTCGGGTTATCGTGCAACAAGCTGTTGTAAGTCCGTTGTTGTACGACCATTGCATCATGTGTATGAGCCTTTAAGCCTCATACACACGGACGTTTTTTGACGCCGGCGTTTTCTGGCGTTTTTTGCAGCTCTCCATGTTAGTCAATGGCCCCATAAAAACGCCGACGTTTTTGAGCTGTAGATGGCGTCGGCGTTAGTGAGCTGAAAGTAGAACCCACAGCCAGCGCGTTCTGAGGCTGTAACGTTTTGGCATTTTTTGACGCCGACGCCACAAAACGCCAACAAACGCCACCTAATATTATACCGGCGTTTTCTGGCGTTTTTTGACGCAGACATTTTTAGGTTGAAAAATAGCAGAGGGATGATTTTTTTAAAAAACGCCTATTGACGCCGACGCTCACTAACGCTCAAAAACGCAGATGCATAACGCCGAAAAACGCCGACTTTTTTCCCTTGACGTCGGGCCCGACGGTTTGTTTATTTTTTTAGAAACGTCCGTGTGTATGAGGCCTTAGAGTTCACATTTTTGAGATGAATGAGTCAAGCTCAGAGGAGTATCTGAAATGAGACCACACTGTCCACATACGATTGTAGGATTCAGTTTTATCCTCATCCCACGCAATTATACCTTCCAAAAAGTCAATTTTATCCATTTCTCAAGCCCATTCAGCCAGCGATGGTGCTTTGACTTGTCGCTAGTGTCTTGCAATTACTGAGCGGGTGATGAAAAGCCTAACTTAGCTTTTCTTAATTTGTTTATAGGAGCCTGGCAGCATTGAAAATATAGTGATCTGGGGTTTGTTGAGAATTTTATTTCCAACAAGTTTATCAAGCAAGAGTAAAATTTTATCCCACAATTGTCATGGTGCCAGGAGCCTCTGAACACCGCTAGCCTGTCACACATGGCGTTTTGCTTTTAGGCCAAAAAGTTCAATTTTGGTCTCATCTGACCAGAGCACCTTCTTCCACACGTTTGCTGTGTTACCCACATGCTTTTTCACATACTGCAAATGGGACTTCTTATTTCTTTCAACAGTGGCTTTCTACTTGCCGCTCTTCCATAAAGGCCAGATTTGTGGAGTGCAGGACTAATAGTTGTCCTGTGGACAGAATCTCCCACCTGAGCTGTGGATCTCTGCAGCTCCTCCAGAGTTGCCATGGGTCTCTTGGCTGCTTCTCTGATGAATGCTCTCCTTGCCCGGCCGGTCAGTTTAGGTGGACGGCAATGTCTTGGTAGGTTTGCAGTTGTGCCATACTCTTTCCATTTTCGGATGATGGATTGAACAGTGCTCTGTGAGATGTTCAAAGCTTGGGATGTTTTTTTATAACCTAACCCTGCTTTAAACTTCACAACTTTATCCCTGACCTGTCTGATGTGTTCTTTGGCCTTCATGATGCTGTTTGTTCACTAAGGTTCCCTATAAAACCGCTGAGGGCTTCACAGAACAGCTGTATTTATACTGAGATTAAATTATACACAGGTGGACTCTATTTACTAATTAGGTGACTAAAGGCAATTTGTTCCACTAGATGTTAGTTAGGGGTATCAGAGTAAAGGGGGCTGAATACAAATGCACACTTTTCAGATATTTATTTGTAAAAAAAATTGAAAACCATTTATCATTTCCCTTCCACTTCACAATTATGTGTCACTATGTGTTGGCCTATCACATAAAATCCCAATAAAATACATTTACGTTTTTTGTTTGTAACATGACAAAACGTTTAAAGAGCATTGATAATCCTGTGCTTCCCCTAAAAATTGTGCCTGCGTCAAGATCCTTTGAAGTGATCATATGGTCAACTAAAATCTGGTGTTATTAAAGTGGGAGTAAAACTTTTACCTATAGGTAAGCCTACAATATAGGTAGTGTAAATATCTCCTAAGCATGCACCGTTTAGGAGATATTTACTGTAAATGCAGCCGGTGAAGTCACCGGCCCATGCGCTCTGAAGGAACGGCTACCGGGACCATTCCTTCAGAGTCCTTTGCCGTAAACGGCTCCCACGCGGGAGTGACATCATTGCAGCTCCGGCCACTCACAAAGCCGGAGTCCGCAAACCTGGAAGAAAGACCGGGTGAAGATGGGAGCGCCACTGGAAGGCTTTGCTTTTAGGTAAGTTTGATATGATTGTGCTAGTATGCGATGCACACTACCGCTTTACTACCGCTTTACTACCGCTTTAAACTGCAGATAGACTCCTTTGAGTCAGCTGTATAAGACAACTTAGCTTCAAAAGCAGGTGTTTCATGAGTGTATTTAAAGCTCCGCAAATGCCTGTCAAAATTGTGCGCATTGCAGCGTCCAGCGTTGTTCTCATGGTTGCATCAGCATTGCGTTACACCATGTCAAAATCGACCCGACGTGTCATTTGCCAGGCTTTGCCGCTCCCCAAACGCTTCCATTGACTACAATGAAAACCCACTGCAAACACGTCACAAACGCCCCTATGGCGTTTACAGCACATTTGAGATGCGTTGAAAAAGTGTTGCTAGCTAAGAGGATAATACAACATTCCATACAATAAAAAACCAACACAGAGGAGACGACAGGCAAGTTTTTTTTTAACATAAACCAAAAGGCATTAAAAAATGCACCAAAAACGCAGCTTTAACGCATTTGGTGCGTTAATGGGCTCTCAAATTTCCTTGAACATCTTAGGGTCCATGCACTCTAGGCAGCAGAAAAAATGCCAGAACTGCTGGCAAAAAAAAGCTGCATAAAAAAACCCTCCCATGGTGCATATTGTACATGCATTTAGGTGCATTTGCATTTATAAGCATTTTCCCCCAAAACACTAGAAAAAATGTACACTTGAAAACCCTTGACATACCTAAACATTGCATTTAGGCTTAAAAAGCTTTTTTTTTTTTTTTTGCCAGAAAGCAACCCCCCCCCCATTAAAGCGGTAGTAAACCCGCTGCCAAAAAAAAAAAAAAAATAAATCCTGCAAGACAATAGCATAATATGTTAGTATGCATCGCATACTAACATATTATGAAATACTTACCTTAGAACGAGGTCCCCGATGACCGAGTCGGTCAGCGCTAAGGACGCTGACATGTTGGTCCTCTTCTTTCTTCCAGGTACGCGGCTCCGGTCACTCACAGCTCTTCGCTCCGGCAGCCAGCTCTGAGTTGCCGGACGCCTCGGCCGGATCGTCAGAGCGCATGCGCTGCTAATGTCAGCGGCTGCATGCAGGGCGAATATCTCCTAAACCATGCAGGTTTAGGAGATATTCTTTTTACCTACAGGTAAGCCTTATTATAGGCTTACCTGTAGGTAAAAACAGCTTTGGGGGTTTACTACCGCTTTAAGCACTTGTGATAGTTTTTTTTTTTTTTCAGTTTTTTTAAACGCTCTGCATACATTACAATCTGATTGTACCTGAATAGATTGCTAGTGATTGTATAATCAGAATGTAATGTGTATGGCTAGATTCATTTATATTTTAAGCCAAACCTTTGTTTTTAATGCTGGATGGAGTAGTGAGGGGGTTAGAAGCCCAGTTCGTTTTTTATTGTTAAAGTGTAAACGTCTGATGTATGGGATCTTCTGTACTCAATGTTCCTGTTTTGTAAAAGACCAATTCATTGTGTAGAGTTGACTTGCTCTGGTGAGGCTGTGCTCATGAAACAAGGAACCCCTGAGGAGGGGGAGGTGGGGTCCTGGGAAAAGTCCAAATATTAAAAAAAACTAATAGAGCCCCACAGCAATAATCAGTCTCCAAAGAAGACTCTTCTGATTTAAATACAGCGTTATGCATTGACATACTGTACCTCCTTTTTAGACCTTGGACTGACCGGCCAGTGTGGTCACCTGCAGAATAGGCACCCTCCACATACAACTTATCCATTCAATACTACACAGAAGTTTAATCCAACTTCTTAGCAAGCAGTACATGGAAAAGTACAAAGACACAATAATCTTCTTGGCCTTAAAGGTGAAGTTTATGCATGGCAATTGTTACATGTTTGCATTGGATTGCATTAGGTGTGCATTATTATCTTGGTGCTGACATCTCGTGGCATTACTACAACTTTATTACTGCATTTTTTAGGAGCCTGACCCTGTCTTGCCTCACTATTGAGGCTGGTTAGTTTAGTCTTTTAGACAGACCCTCCCTTCTTCTTCATGTCCCCTCAGTGAGCTGCAAGCCTCCATAGCAGACTTAAAGCTGAAGTTTAGGTGTGACAATTTTACATTGGTCCAGCTTGTAAGTACAACGTATGCGTGTGCCACTGTAGTAAGAATCGCTACTTAGTGAACACGGGGGTTGCTTGCTCGGGTCGGACGCCACTAAGAGAATACTTTGCAGTCTCTCAATGAATGCAAAGCATTTATTAATTAGATGAGGTGGATCTCCAATCAGAGAACAGGACCTGGAAGCTAGTGGAGATCACTGTAGCAGCTGTTTCTACTACAGTGATTTCCAGCTTCCATGGGTGTCCCACAGGTACTTACCTTGGTTCAAGCTTGAATGATGTAACTATAGAAAAGTTGCCAACTTCAACTTTAAGTCTTCTATGAAGGCTAGCAAGTCAGGGGAGGGGGGATGGTCTATCTAAAAGACGAAACTTACTAGCTTTAATAGAGAGGGGAGCAGGGTCACACCTCTGATAAATGCAGTAATAAAGTGGTAGTAATGTTGAATTGCCACTAGATGTCAGCAGCGCCAAGGTATTAAAATAAGGGTGTCAAACTAGAATTCATTTGAGACTACATCAGCATTATAGTTGCCCTCAAGGGGCCGGTTGTATCTGTAAGACTATAATTGCCTCTGCATTCAATTATTACTGTTTTTAGTGAAAATGTAAGTAATAACTAGCTTTGAAAGCAAAAGCGTAGCAAAAACAATGCAAGTAGATATTCAAGTGAACAACTATTGTAAAATGTATTGAAACTAAACCCCACTCCCCTTATATCAGATGTCAAGAGGTTTTATGGGTGTGCTACAGAGTGCAGGGTTTATGCATGTGCTATGTACAGAGTGCAGGGTTCAGGAGTATGCTATGTACAGAGTGCAGAGTTCAGTGGCGTGCTACATACAGAGTGCAGCGTTCAGGGGTGTGCTACATACAGAATGCAGGGTTCAGGGGTGCGCTACATACAGAGTAAAGGGTTTAGTGGTACGCTATGTACAAAGTACAGGTTTCAGGAACACGCTACATGCAGAGTGCAGGGTTCAGAGGTGCACTATATAGTGAATGTAGGATTCAGGGGTGCTTTGTGTACAGAGTGCAGGGTTTAGGAGTGTGCTACGTACAGAGTTCAGGGTTCAGAGGTGCACTATATACTGAATGCAGGGTTTAGGGGTGCGTTATGTACAGAATGCAGGATTTAGGGGTGCGCTATGTACAGAGCTCAGGGCTGCACTACACACAGAGTACAGGGTTCAGGAGTTGCGCTATGTACAGTGTTCAAGACTGCTCTACATACAGAGTGCAGGGTTCAGGAGTGCGCTGTGTACAGAGTGCAGGGTCCAGAGGTGCACTATATACTGAATGCAGGGTTCAGGGGTGCACTGTGTACAGAGTGCAGGGTTCAGGGGTGCACTATGTACAGAGAACAGGGTTCAGGGGTGCAATATGTACAGAGTGCAGGGTTCAGGGCTACACTATGTACAGAGTGCAGGATTTAGGAGTGCGCTATGTACAGAATGCAGGATTTGCACAGAGTACAGGTTTCAGGGGTGCACTACACACAGAGTACAATGTTTTGGGGTGTGCGTTATGTGCAGAATGCAGGATTCTGGGGTGCTCTATAGACAGTGTGCAACATCTCATTTCCACCCCTCCTCCTGGGTTCTGACCTCTGCACCCACAACTCTCCCCCCACCTCTGCACACATTTACCGCCACAGCCCTCATCCACCCCAATCTGTGTATTCAGCATTCGGCTCCAGTAACAGTGAGTTCATTTCTGGTGCCTTGCAAGGAGACACAAGGTGGGGGAGAGCTACATGGTTCAGGTCTGGTCACTGACCTGCATACAATAGGTATGCACACTGCTACACCCTTCCCAGCAAACTATGTGATGAAAACCTGAAGACCTGAACCTAGTCGCTCTCCCCCACCTTGGGTCTTTATGCCCCAGGTTGGTGGCGGTGTCCACTGTAGCATTTGCAGTGGCAAGGCAGTGTAAGACTGACCACAAGAGGGATTACTTTGACAGAGTTGGTCAGCTTAAACATGTATGTTAATATATGTGAACTAAATATCCCTGTTTTTCATTGCATAGCTTGCTGGAAGGGTGCATAGCAGTGTGCGGAGGGTCCATCCAGAATTTGTAGTGTTAACATAAGTGATAAGAGGCATGGCGGAGCTCAGCTATGAGGAAAGATTAGAGGAGCTGAATTTATTCTCTCTTGAGAAGAGGAGATTAACCATTTCAGCCCTGGAAGGATTTGTCCCCTTCCTGACCAGAGCATTTTTTTCAATACAGCACTGCGTCTCTTTAACCACAACAGTACCTGGCACGAAAACCCCCTTCCTGTCCAGGCCATTTTTCAGCTTTCAGCGCTATCACACTTTGAATGACAATTACTCAGTCATGCAACACGGTACCCATATGAAATTTGCGTCCTTTTTTTCACACAAATAGAGCTTTCTTTTGGTGGTATTTAATCACTAGGAGGGGATTTATTTTTTGTGCTATAAATAAAAAAAGATTGAAATTTTTTTGAAAAAATGCCTTTTTCTTTGTTTCGGTCATAAAATTTTGCAAATTAGTAATTTTTCTTTGTAAATTTTGGCCAAAATTTATACTGCTACCTATCTTTGGTAAAAATAACCCAAATAAGTGTATATTATTTGGTCCTTGTGAAAGTTATAGAGTCTACAAGCTATGGTGCCAATCATTGAAAATTGATCACATCTGAT
>BLSH010288734.1:1015311-1031349 GCA_018402905.1 Glandirana rugosa
TCCCCACTTGTCGGTAACCAATACCGACAAGTGGTGCACTAGCCGACACTGCTTCAGTGTCGACTAGTGTTTGTCGTGCGGGCGGCAAGCGTGCCGCGTACGCGCGCTAGCCCTCGCGCGACGCGCACGCACAGCCACCGCCGCACAAGGACCCCTTGTGACGGACAGTGGCTGTGATCATAGTCGGCGGCCGGCCCCCGACTAATGAACACTAGCCGACACTAGATGAAGTGTCGGCTAGTGTATGTCACATTTGTCTCGCCATTTCTCCTCACACTGGACACTGTGTGAGGAGAGAAGAGCTGGTAACAGTGAGTTACCGCTCTGTTTACACTGTATGTGATCGGCTGTGAAGTAGATCACAGCCGATCACAAGTAATCAGCCCCCGGCCGGCGGCTGATACTAGTGTCGGTGACAGGCAGTGTTCCCCAGGAACACGCCGCCACCGACACGCACGCGCAGCGCGCTCCCGATCGCGCGCATGCGCCGTGCGAACGGCGGGCGTGCTGTTTGTGATCAGCTGTGACTTCGTCACAGCCGATCACGTGGTGAACAGCCATAACCAATGGCTGTTCACCCCTGTCGGTGAAGCGCACAATCCCGGCTTAAAGGGAGGACGTCAGGACCGCTCCGCCGTCATTTGACGGTGGGCGGTCCTGAGGCGGTTAACTGACAATTGCACGGTCACGTGACATTGTACCCAAACAAAATTGATGTCCTTTTTTCCCCACAAATAGAGCTTTCTTTTGGTGGTATTTGATCACCTATGCTTTTTTATTTTTTGCGCTATAAACAAAAAAAGAGAGACAATTTTGAAAAAAACACAATATTTTATTATTATTAATATATATTTTACTTTTTTCTATAGTACATATCAACAAAAAAAAAATAAAAAAATTTCTTCATCAGTTTTGGCCGATCTATTTTCTTCTACATATTCCTGGTAAAAAAAAAAATCACAGTAAGCGTATATTGATTGGATTGTGTAAAAGTTATATATAAATATATATAAATATTTTTTTTTTACTAGTAATGGCAGTGATCTGCTATTATTAGCTGGACTACGATATTGCTATGGACAGATTGGACACTTTTGACACTTTTTTGAGACCATTGACATTTATACAGTGATCAGTGCTATAAATAGCCACTGATTACTGTATACGTGTCACTGGCAGGGAAGGGGTTAACACTAGGGGGCGATCAAGGGGTTAAATGTGTTCCCTGTCAGTGTGTTCTAACTGTGTGGGGGCTGGGATGACTAGGGGAGGAGAGAGATCACTGCTCCCATTTACTCGGAGCATACGATCACTCTCCTCTCCCCTGTCAGAACGGAGATCTGCTTGTTTACACTCGCAGATCCCCGTTCTGTCACTGCGGGGGATCGATCGCGGGTGGTCGGCGGACATTGAGTCCACCTCACCCGCTGATTGGCCCCCGCTAGCCAGTGAGTGTGCGAGCGTGCCTCCCGTGCCCACCGTCATATGACGGCAATTTGTGAAGGAGAGCCGACCTGCTACCGCCAAACGACGGCGGCTGGTTGGCAAGTGGTTAAGGAGGGGATATGTTTTGTTGTTTTATTTAGGAGTTAAACTTGGATAGGGATTAGGGATGACTGTGGGATGCCCAGTAATTGAACATGGGACCTTACTATATACACCTCCGGTATATACACTTCTTCTCCTCCAGCACACTACTTGCTGACCGTTACTCTTCTCCTTTCCTCTCTCCAGCACACACTTGCTGACCATTACACTACTTTCTCCCTGGTTCGAAAGGAAATTTATCAGACCTCCGTGACACTTCCTCTTCACCACAGCTAGCACATGGTGAGGCCTACTGCAGCCCCTAGCAAGGCCTCAGGACCAACCTTTGTGAGTAAGAATCGCAGGTTTCCATCCGTGAAACCATGGGCCCTCCCTTGTATAGCTAAGTATGTTGGTGCTAGCTGGGCCTTGGATGAACTACAACTCCCAGCCCATCCATCTTCCAGACCCATCCGGCCTCTCCTGTGGTTTAATGGCTCTCTTTCCCCTTGGTTGGCTCCTCCCGGCCTCTACAGACTGCTTGCTCTCCTCCCAGACTGTCTCAGCCTTCTGATCCAACTCCCAGGGGGCGCCACTCACCCACTTTATGGTGGATTCTTTAAAGAGTCTCCTTCCATGTAGACCTCAGCTGCTCTCCTGCGTCTCCTGTACCGCTCCCGGCTGCACCCATGCCCCAGGTCTCAGGTTCACCCCCCCGGGCGAGGCCTGATACGCAGCTCCAGCTACATCCTCATCTCTTCCACCCGAACTCTCCTGACACCTGCTGGCAGATCGCTGTATTTAGGGAGGCCTGCCCCCTGACAATCCAATGTGAGGATTGGTCAGAGCTCCTTGTCATACATCAGGAAGTAACACCTCCTCGTCCATCCCCCTTCTAGAGCTTTCCCAGCTCAAGGGAAGGAAACTTCAAGGGGTGTCCCTTCCCTCCATCTCCAGGCCCTCCCCTGAGCCACTCCCCAGCCCAGATCAAAACATTCAGGCCTGCACCTACAGTCAAGCCTGACTAGATTTTTCCTCTCCTAACAAAAAAATCTACAAAAGTAAAGCACCTACACTATGGGGGCACTACACACTTTAAGGTCATCACAGGACAAGGGGGCACTCTATACATCTAAAAAAGATTTCATCTCCAAATATGGAAAGGCTTCTTCACAGAAAGAAAATGTGAAATACTCCCTCAAGAGCTGGTTCTATCCAGCTCAGTATATTACTTTAAAAAAGGCCTGGATTATTTCCTGAATGTACATCATATAACTGGATACTCACATTTATAGGTAAAGTTGATCCAGGGAATATCCGGTTGCCTCTCGGGGGATCAGGAAGGATTATTTTACCTCTAGTGGAGCAAGTTGGATCATGCTTTGCTGGGTTTTTTGCCTTCCTCTGGATCAACTGTTGCTATAGGATTGTATATAGAGGTTTTCTATTTGTGTGTGTAGGTTTTTTTTCTATGTTGGTTGAACTGAATGGACATGTGTCTTTTTTCAACCAGACTAACTACAGTATGTAACTATGTAACTGTGCAGTTTACAAGTTTACATGCACCTCTCCAAGTGCAGCTACCCCTGAGTTTAGTAAATGAGGTAAAGCTTCACTTTGCAAAGTATACCCAATCACATGCAAGAAAAATAAAACAACATTTTTTTCTCGCACATGATGGGTACATGGAAGTCAGCAGAGCTTCCCCTTGTTTACTAAGCTCTGGAGCAACTGCACAGTCTATATGTCTTTAGTAAATTTACCTCCATTGTCTGGAAAAGAAAGAAGTGAGGATCAACCTGCCCAAAAGGACACAGACAACATAACAAGGGGTTTTACATCCAATTAAACAAGTGAAGCCAAGTTATAGCACAATTACAGCAACCGTTCAGAAGTCCCGGGGCAAGGTCATCCAGATGCCACCCTCTCCCTTCATTATTTATGAGCTTATGAGGAGGAGGGGGAGAGAAAGCACATCGCACACCTCCTCCCGGCTCTCTCCTCCTCTTCTTGCTGCTTCCAGCGATGTGCTGACAGAAGTAGTGATGTCGCTATCACTACACTTATCAGCCTTATGGAAAGAACGTGTAGTGCCCCCATCCCCCCAATCAGGGCCGCTGATAAGGCTGTACAGCTGGCCCTAGGGTTGCCACCTGTCCAGGATTGACCCGGACAGTTCGGGTTTTGAATCATGTGTCCGGGTTTCAGTCCACTTGAAACCCAGACACATTATTCAGACAGGAATGTGGATCGGAACAGGGCTTGGCAGGAGGGTGAGGGGGCACTATGTGTGCCACATTACTATTCTCTTTGAAGCGCCCACGGGTGTTCTAGGTCTGTTACAATCCTATAATGTATACTAAAAAAAAAAAATACTGTGCACCTCTAAAATGTTCGGGTTTGGCTTGAAGAAAAAGTGGCAACCCTAGCTGGCCCCCCTGTACTGGTCCCATCAGTAGGGATGAGCAGGAGGGCAGGCTGTACTGCCTTACTGAAGGAACCAATATGTGGTTCTAATATTTGTGCCCCCACCCCCTGCTGTCTAGGGCCCCCTGTGTGCCCCCCTTCCCTGCGGTGCTGTGTGCTTCCCTCCTCTCCTCTTCTGCCAGCAACTGCTGCAGCATGCCCACAATACAACCCTTCTGCCCACCCCTTGTTCTGGATTTGCTGCTCAGAGTTCTCATTATAATTTCGCACTTTATAAAAAGATACATTTGATTAATTGCTAAGGTCGCCTAGCCAATATATTGCCCCTTGTCTGTACATCAAGCAATAGTCCAGTGTTCTCCTGTAATTGCCTTTTTCCTGCAGTGAAAAGCGTGAATTATTCTCAGTGATCATACAGTCATCTATTCAAGTTCATCAGTCAGTACCGCGAATAACAAAAAACGTACAGTCACCTTATCATATGCGCAGAGGTCATGTTTAGTTACTTAATATGTAGAACAGACAGCACATAAAAGCCAATGGGAAAATCTGACACAGTGACATTCTCTAATTTCAAATTACACACACAGTGATCATTAAATTAATTAGCAAGTTCATTAGCAAAGAACAGCAAAAAGAAAGAAAAACAGTTATCCCTATGTAGTGTTTAAGTAGGCAGGTCATTGTCTGTAATTGTTGTGTCATTCCTTGCATAAAATTATGCTTAACTAATCTCCAGAAGTACAGAATAGTGTTTAACCACTTGACCACTGGGCACTTAAACCCCCTCAACAACCAGACCAATTTTCAGCTTTCAGTGCTCTCACATTTTGAATGACAATTACTCAGTCATGCAACATTGTGCGTATGAAATTTGCGTCCTTTTTTTCACATAAATAGAGCTTTCTTTTGGTGGTATTTAATCACCGCTGGGTTTTTTATTTTTTGCGCTATAATTAAAAAAAAATTTGTAAAAAATGAATTTTTCTTCGTTTCTGTTATAAAATTTTGCAAATTAGTAATTTTTCTTCATAAATTTTGGGCAAAATTTATACTGCTACATATCTTTGGTAAAAAAACAAAACAAATTAGTGTACATTATTTGGTCTTTGTGAAGGTTAGAGAGTCTACAAGCTATGGTGCCAATCACTGAATATTGACCACACCTGATATACTGACGGCCTATCTCATTTCTCGAGACCCTAAGTACAAATACACCCCAAATGACCCCTTTTTGGAAAGTAGACATTGCAAGGTATTTAGCAAGAGGCATGGTGAATTTTTTGAAGTTGTAATTTTTCCCAAAATTCTTTGCAAAATAAAGATTTTTTTTCACAAAATTGTCACAGGTTAACCACTTGCCGACCGCCGACCGCAGTCTGACGGCGACAGAGTGGCTCGTTATCGCAAACCGCCGTCATATGACGGCGGCTGCTATAACTAGTGCTGCACGTGCTCGCTGTGTCCGGGGCTGCCAGAGGGTACGGCGGACTCGATCGCCGCTGGCTACCCGCAATGGCGCCCCCCGCAGTGAGAGAACGGAGGTCCGTGTAAGTAAATCTCCGTTCTCATAAAGGGGGAAGGGTGGTGATCACAGGCTTCCTCTATATGGAAGCCGTGATCATCCCCTTTCCCCAGCCAGGGCAGCCCACACACAGTTAAAACACACCCAGGGAACACAGTTAACCCTTAGAGCGCCCCCTGCAGATTAACCCCTTCACTGCCAATGGCATTTACACAGTAATCAGTGCATTTTTATAGCACTGATCGCTGTATAAATGCCAATGGTCCCAAAAAAGTATCAAAATAGTGCGACATGTCCGCTGCAATATACCACCAAAAGAAAGCTCTATTTGTGTGGAAAAAAAAGGCCACAAATTTCGTTTGTGCACAATGTCGCACGACCGCGCAATTGTCAGTTAAAGCGACGCAGTGCCGAATCGCAAAAAGTGCTCTGGTCCTAAAGTGTGAAATCCTTCCGGGGCTGAAGTGGTTAACAGGTTATTTCTCACACCCAGCATATGTATACCACAAATTACACCCCAAAACACATTTTACTACTCCTCCTAAGTATGGCGATACCACATGTGTGAGACTTTTAGACAGCCTGGCCCAACATGCAGGGAGCACCATCAAGCGTTATAGGAGCATGAGTTACACATATAATTTCTTGACTACCTCTTGCACTTTTTAAGGTCCTGGAACACCAGGACAAAGGAAACGCCCAAAAAATGACCCCGATTTGGAAAGCAAACACCCCAATGTATATTCTAGGAGGCATTATGAGTCTTTTGAACATGTCATTTTTTTCCACAAGTTTTTGGAAAATGCGGAAAGAAAATGAAAATGCTTTTTTTTTTTTTACACAATGTTGTCCATTTATACAATATTTCTAACACACAGCATGTACCTATCAAAAATTACACCCTAAAAATATGTTCTGCTACTCCTCTGGAGTATGGCGATACCACATGTGTGACATTTTTACACAGCCTGACCACATACAGAGGCCCTGCATGCAGGGAGCACCGTCAGGATGACATGGATGGGCAGTGTAGTGGCATGGATGGGCACTGTAATGGCATGGATGTGTCATGGATGAGAATTGATGTGGTACGGATGAGCATGAATGAGGCACAAATGAGCCATGGATGGGGATGGATGAGCCTTGGATGGGGATAGATGAGCACGGATAGGGATGACTGAGCACGGATGGGGATGACTGAGCATGGATGGGGATGGATGAGCACAGATGGGGAGACTGAGCACGAATAAGGATGAATGAGCATGGATGGGGATGACTGAGCACCGATGGGGATGGATGAGCAGGGATGGGGATGACTGAGCATGGATGGGGATGGATGAGCACAGATGGGGATGACTGAGCACGGATGGGGATGGATGAGCATGGGCGGGGATGACTGAGCACGAATGGGGATGGATGAGCACAGATGGGGATGACTGAGCATGGATGGGGATGGATGAGCATGGATGGGGATGACTGAGCACGGATGGGAATGGATGAACATGAATGGGGATGGATGAACACGGATGGGGATGGATGAGCACCGATGGGATGACAGAGCACGAATAAGGATGGATGAGCACAGATGGGGATGACTGAGCACGGCTGGGTGGGTGAGCACAGCTGGGTGAGGATGGCTGGATGGGTGAGCATGGATGGGTGGCTGAGCATGGATGGGGTGAGGATGGCTGGGTGGGTGAGCATTGCTGGGTGAGGATGGCTGGATGGATGAGCATGGATAGATGGATGGGTGGCTAAGCATGGATGGGGTGAGGATGGCTGGGTGGGTGGTGGATGGATGGTGGGGGTGCAGCCTGTCCCCCACTGTCACTTAGCAGCGCTGTGGGCATTACACATTGCCCACAGTTCTGCAGCACGTCCTCCCTCCCCCCCCCTCTCCTCTCACATTGCACCGATCGGTGCAGGGAGGAGAGAAAAGCCGGCGGAAGCGCCGGCTTGTTTACATGTGATCGCTCCGTCATTTGACGGAGCGGTCACGTGGTGAAAGCCTGCTCACAGCGGCCATTCACCGCGATCCGTGATGCGCCGGGTCCCTGGACCCAGCGGTCACTACTGTTCCCATGTGCATGGCCCAGGGGGCACGCAGGTAGCTCGATTCTGGAAGGGCGTCAATAGACGTCCTCCCAGAATTAAGCGACCACCCTGTAGCCCGCATTTGGCTATGGGCTGGTTGTTAAGTGGTTAATCGTAGCTTTATTCACTATTCCCTCCTAGATTACAGATCGGAGAGCAAGTCTTTAAAGGGGGTGACTTAAGGCTCAGTTCACACCATGGCTTTCTGGATTGTGGACAGAATCACTGCAATTCTGCCCGCGATCCTGAATCATCGCAAATTGGAATCCTCTGTCCATCGTTGTGTAAAAAGGCTGTTTGATCCTGTCTTCTCTGATCCTCACCTATCTCCAGTGTCTCCAACTCATCTCCAGATATTATAGAGGCCAGGGGACAAGCTGCACATGCTCAGTTTGGTGTGTATTGCTAGAGAGTTTTTTTTCTTGGGAGGGTTCATGTGATCAGCACAGGGCCAATCAGCACTGTCCAGACAGAAGGTCCGAGGTCCTGCAGCCTTATAGGACAGTCAGAGTAGAATGAAAAGCTTTAACCAGACACTGATAGAAGTCACAAGACTGCTATGTACTGCTGATGAGAAAAGGTATTTAGCAGTTTATATTTACTAAAATTATTGCATTTCCATGTTCTGTGTACTGTGGGAGACCAGATATAGTGAATCCCGGGTCCTGGGTTTTGTAACACTTTAAGGGCTCATTTACACTTCTTTGGCTTCAGCTCACATTAACCTCTTGCTTATTGGGCACTTAAACCCCCCTCCTGCTCAGACCAGTTTTCAGCTTTCAGCGCTGTCACATTTTGAATGACAATTGCGCGGTCATGCTACACTGTACCCATATGACATTTTTATCATTTTTTCCCCCACAAATAGATCCTTCTTTTGGTGGTATTTAATCACTGCTGGGTTTTTTATTTTTTGCTAGAAAGACAAAAAAGACTGAAAATTTAGAAAAAAACAAAACAAACTGTTTCTTAGTTTTTTATATATTTTTTCCCTTCACTGATGGGCACTGATAGGCTGCACTGATGGGCAGCAATGATGGGCACTGATAGGTTGCCCTGATAGGCTGCACTGATAAGGTGGCACTAATGAGCACTGATAGATGTCACTGATAAGCACTGATGGGTGGCACTGATGGGTGCCGATGGTTGGCACTGATGGGTGGCACTGATGGGCACTGATCGGTGACACTGAAGGGCGCTGATAGGTGACACTGATAAGCGGCACTGATAGGTGACACTGATGGGCACTGATGGGTGGCACTGATGGGCACTGGTAGGTGACGTGGATAGGCAGCACTGATCAGTGGCACTGATGATGCGACACTAATGGGCATTGATTGGCAGCACTGGTGGGCAAAGGTAGGTGGCTCTGTGGAAACTGGTAGGTGGCACTGTGAGCACTGGTAGATGGCACTGGTGGGTACTGGCAGGTGGCTCTGGTGGGTAATGATAGGTGGCACTGGCAGGGGGCACTGGTGGGCACAGACGAGCCATGGGCGGCTCTCTGTGTGAGTGACCGATGTCCCTCTGACAGACGCCGGGGATCGACTTCTTTTTCCCCTCCTGCTGACAGCGCGAAGGAAAAGAAACGCCGATCACCAAACTGTTTACATCATGTGATCAGCTGTCATTGGCTGACAACTGATCACGTGGTAAGGGGCGGGAACACCCCTTCCTCCGATCTGTGATCAGCTGAGCCTCATGGACTATGTGATCACAGTGCGCACTGCACGCGACCCGCAGGAACGCGCTGACAGCGCATGCTCAGGAGGACATACTTGGACGCCCTTCCGGCAATTCAGGTCCGAGCTGCGGACGTCTTTCGTCTATAGTGTGGGTGTGAAGAGGTTAAAGCTCCTACTGCTTCAATAAGCTTTTATAATGTGTTTTTGAGGCTTCGGTGGTGCTTCAGTGATGTTGAAGCTTCGCAGATGCATACTTGCCAATAGTAACAAATTTCCCAGGACATTCCCAGGATTTAGACCTTTGTCCTGGTCTTACCGAATCCCGGGAAATGTCACCAGAAATTTGTGTTTTCTGACTGTCCGCCGCTGCCGCTAGAGGTCCATGGCTGGAACTGCTGCTTCTGTCTCTGCCGCCATTTTACAGAAGCCAGTTTGTGAGGTGTAACAAGAGGCGGAGCCCGGGTGGCAATGGAAGTGGCTGCCAATAGAAATGAAGCTCCATTTCTACTGGCAGCCGCTTTTCATTGCCACCTGGGCTACGCCTACAAACTAATGCCCCATCCCCTAATTATAATAAGGCCCTGCCTACAGGCAAAAAAGTGTCCCTATACATTTTTTGAGAATATTGGCAACTATGCAGATGCCCTGTGTGTTTGTTGATATCTCACACCTGCAATTTCTCCAAAACAAAGCGAAGCTAAAGCTGAATTAAAGCCTCTCAAAAGCCGCAGGTGCTTCAAGCGAGCTTCAAACAAGCTTTGTCATAGGCTTTGAAGCACCACTTTGGCCTCATGCACACAGGACCTTTTAAAAACGTCAGCGCTAAAAACCTCAGTTTAGCCCCGTTTTTACATTAGCGTTATTGCGCGTTTTCCCACGTTAGCGTCTTTGGGCGTTTTTTCATTAACCAGTACAGAACTGCGCTATAGCCGAAAGACGGCTACAGCGCGGCTCTGAAATTCCGGGCGGACGTCCATGGACGTCCTGCCTCGTGCGCGCTCCCCGCGCACACTCGCGGTCTGTGGTGGCGCGCTCTCGCGGCCGCCGCATGCTGCGTGGGCGTGCCCGGGGGTCAGGCGGACAGAGACCCGCCGATCACTTGTAGCAGCCTGAGAACGGGGAACCGCCAATGTAAACACGGCGGTTCCCCGTTCTGTGAAGGGGACATGACAGATCTACTGATCCCTGTCACTGGGATCAGCGAGATCTGTTATGTCCCGGCCAGCCTGCCCCCCCCCCCCCCACAGTTAGAACACACCCACAAAAATGTGTCAAAAATGTCCGACATGTCCGCTGCAATATCGCAGTCCTGATAAAAATCGCAGATCGCCGCCATTACTAGTAAAAAAAAAAAAAAATAGTAAAAACGCCATAAATCTATTCCCATAGTTTGTAGACGCAATTGCTTTTGCGCAAACCAATCAAAATACGCCGATTGAGATTTTTTTTACCAAAACTATGTAGAAGAATATATATCGGCCAAAACTGATGAATAATTTTCTTTTTTATATTTTTTTTTGGATATTTATTATAGCAAAAAAGTAAAAAATATTGTTCTTTTTTCAAAATCATCGCTTTTTGTTTGTTTATAGCGCAAAAATTAAAAACCGCAGAGGTGATCAAATACCACCAAAAGAAAGCTCTATTTGTGGGAAAAAAATGATAAAAATTTAGTTTGGGTACAACGCCACACGACCGCGCAATTGTCATTCAAAATGGGACAACGCTGAAAGCCTAAAATTGGTCTGAGCAGGAGGGGGGTTTAAGTGCCCAGTAAGGAAGTGGTTAAAAACGCTCCCTATAATGTAAAAACGCCTAAAAACATCAAGCCGTATTTAACTGCATTTTTGCAGTTTTTCATTTTTACAGCTCGTTTTTACTGCTCCTGGAAGCACAGGCTGTCAATTTTCTACTGCACCTAAATGCTTATGCCTCCAAACGCCTCTGACAGTTTATGGGTGCATGGGCACATAGGCTAACATGAGGGGCTTTTAGAGGCAGCTAAAAAAAATGTCAAATGCCCCTAACAGCGGCTGTAAAAACGTCCTGTGTGCATGAGGCCTAAAGCTATGTGGGGTATCATTTTTGAAGTGCGGCAAAGCAAGGCAAACACAAGGTGTAACCAGGACTGTAAGCTAACCATTATATTTAGTGACAGGGACTTTGACTGGTGTTAAGAGAGCTTTAGACCCCTTTCACACTTGTGTGAGTTGTCCTGCGATTTGGGACTGCAAAGTCGCATGACAAGTCCTTACCCATTATTTCCAATGAGTACCGTTCATATCTGTACGACTTTCAAGCCGTGCCGACTTCAAAGGAGTCCCTGCATTAATTTGGCCCAACTTTGATGCAACTTGAGGTCCATAGACTTCAATGTTAAACCCTCAAAGTCTCATGCAAATCGCACCTGAATAATATAGATGCGATTTCTGTACTACTTCTGTACGACTTTGTAATATGCTTTCATTGAGCCAAAGTTGCAACAAAGTTGGACCAAAGTCGTACTGATCCCAAATCATGTCAAAATCGCAGCATACTTGCGTCAGAATCGCGGTAAAAAATTGTGGAAAAATCGAGTCGCGCCTGTCTGAAATTGGCCTAAACAAAGCGTGTCTGAAGTCCTGTTTTGAAGCAAGTGTAAACTAACCCTAAGACCTCTTTCACACTTATGTGACGCGATTTTACCGAGATTTTGTCGCAATTTTGCAGCGATTTTACAGCGATTTGGGATTAGTGCGACTTTGGTCCGACTTTGTTGCAATTTTGCCACAAAGAAAACATATTACAAAGTCGTACAGAAGTAGTACAGAAATCGCATCTATATTATTCAGGTGCGATTTGCATGCAACCTTGAGGGTTTAACATTGAAGTCTATGGACCTCAAGTTGCATCAAAGTTGGGCCAAAGTAATGCAGGGACTCCTTTGAAGTCGGCCCAACTTGAAAGTCGTACAGATATGGACGGTACTTATTGGAAATAATGGGGAACGACTTGTCATGGGACTTTGCAGTCCCAAATCGCAGTGCCAGTAAATTTCAATCTGGTAGGTTGGCAACACTGTTTACCAGCAGGAGAACATATTGTTGAAGCATGAACATTTATTAGACTGGATTGGAAGTGTTTTAGGGACTTTAGTTGCACCATTGTGGATTCTATGCATGTTGGCTTATTCACACTTGATGTATGCAATGTATTTTTTTGGATTATGTTACACCTATAATGACACATTTTTTAATTTTTTTTTTTTATTTCAATTTTATCAACAGTGTGACACATGTTTCAGTTTTAATTTATTAGATTGCGATGAACACACATAAAGAGTGATTGCTATTTGGCAGCGCACGTGTTTGATCATTCACTGTCAGTGGTCATAAAGTTTTGGCTGATCAGTGTATATTTCTGTAGTACTTATTTTATCACAAACCACTTTATCTGCTGTTGGGACAGATAATGAGCCATACTGGACACACTTAGAAGAGTATCATACTAGGGCCAAGTTAGACAGGAGCTAATTTACCTGTGAGAAGAAACCCATATAAGCACAGGGAGAGCATGCAAACTCCATGCATTCCTGCCAAGACATTTAACCACTTGCCGACCGCCAACTGCAGGTTGACGGCGACAAGATGGCTTTGCTAGGCAAATCGCCGTCTATATGGAAGCTGTGATCACTCCCCTTCCCCTGCCAGTCAAACACTAATACAGTTAGAACACGCCCAGGGAACACAGTTAATTCTTAGAGCGCCCCCCCCAGGTTAACCCCTTCACTGCCAATGGCATTTACACAGTAATCAGTGCATTTTTATAGCACTGATCGCTGTATAAATGCCAGTGGTCCCAAAAAAGTGTCAAAATGGCCCGACATGTCTGCCGCAATATCGCAGTACCGCTAAAAATCGCAGATCACCGCCATTACTAATAAAAATAAATAAAAACCCCAGAAATGAATTATCATCCGTAAACACGGCAACTTTTGCGCAAACCAATCAATAAACGCCGATCGCGATTTTTTTTTATCACAGATATGAGGAAGAATATAAATCGGCCAAAACCGTTGAAAAAAAAATGTTTTTTTTATATATTTTATTTTGGATTTGTATTTTAGCAAAAAGTAAGAAATTCGTTTTTTTTTGCAAAATTGCCGCTCTTCTTTTGTTTATAGTGGTGATCAGAAATGACGCAGCGGTGATCAAATACCACCAAAAGAAAGCTCTATTTGTGGGGAAAAAAGGACGCAAATTTCGTTAGGGTACAATGTCGCACGACCGCTCAATTGTCTGTTAAAGCGACACAGTTCCGAATTGCAAAAAACGTTCTGGTCCTAAAGTGTGAAATCCTTCCGGGGCTGAAGTGGTTAAGAGGCGTGTTCTCTGTGACACTCTGCAGGGGTGTCAAACTGGTGGCCCTCCAGCTGTTGCGAAACTACAAGTCCCATCATGCCTCTGCCTGTGGGAGTCATACTTGTAATTGTCAGCCTTGAAATGCCTCATGGGACTTGTAGTTCCGCAACAGCTGGAGGGCCGCCAGTTTGACACCAGTGGACGGTCTAGTCTATATGTGTGTGCTACTAGTAGTGAGAGTAGAAAAAACGTAACTGGCTCTGGGTTAGACCTGAGCCATTAAATTTGGGTCAGGGGTACTAGAGGCCAGGGCTAAATGACTCATCCTGGCAGCTCTCTGATGCCTGCCCCTGTTTCTAGAGTGTTGGAGAATATTGTAGAAAATAGTGGGCGGTAGCTAGGAGGAGCGGCTGCCTTGACTATTTATGGTCTCTCAGCCAAGTGGGCCAGCAGTGAAGTCGGGTGAAAGATGGAGAAGCAGTGCTGAGGAGATGCTGACGGTGGTACTTGAGGAACCCCTGCTGAGGAGGAGGTTTACCTCTGGCTGGAGCTCGGGAAAGCTGGCCTGGAAGGATCCCACCACAGGAGGCAGTTGGAGGGATTCATTCCGGAAGAGGCAGCGGGAGAGAGCAAGCAGAGACAGTGAGTAATATCAGCACAGTGCAGGGACAAGACAAGGGGAGAGACTGTCAGCTGTAACAGCACTATTTTGAAGACCATGGTGTGCCAAGTCTTCATTCACCGTGCCCTGGGGAGTCTCCATGTGTATGTGCCAGTCAGGAGGAATGGGGGAAGCGAGCAGTCGGGTGGGCTGGTATTTCTGCAGTGGTAGAACTGGGCTCTGTGTCTACAGGGAATCAGAAGGAGATGCTGTTCACTCCACATGTGCTACTGTATCCAATAAAAGGACAGGAAGGTCCTACCCTGTGATGGACTGCTGCTGAATTAACACAGAGACTGGTAATTACCCTGGAGTGATCAGCAGGTGCTGTACTTAGAGGAACCAAGTGTGTGCAGGAGGAAGGAAGAAGAGGATTCTTTGTAAATAGGGAGGAATGACAGCTGGGAAGTGGTTCAGATATCCTGACTGGGCGTCATATAACGTCCAGCAGGATAACAAGCCGGCGCGCACCTGCGGGGCCGCGCAGCGTGGCGATCGTGGTGTTGTGTGTCAGTCTGACACACCACATCTCCAATCTAAGTAATGGGCTTCTGTCAGAAACTCTTTACCATGTGATCAGCCATGACAAATCATGGCTGATCACAGTGTAAACAGGAAAAGCCGCATATCGACTTTTCCTCTACTTGCGTCTGCAGACGCGACTAGATAAATGCCGATCGGCGGCTCTCCTGACAGGGAGGGTCTGCACTGATTGTTTATCAGTGCAGCCCCCCTAGGATCGCCACCCAGGACCACCAGGGCGCCCACCCAGGGACCACCAGGGAAGCCCACCCAGGACCACCAGGGAGCCCACCCTAAGCCACCAGGGTGCCCACCCAAAACCACCAGGTAAGGGGCACACAAAGTCCAATAAGGATGGCACTGTGCCCATCTTTGATGCCTGCCAGTGCCTCCTTTTAACTACTGCCTATCAGTGCCATCTATCAGTGCCGCCTATCAGTGCCCATCAGTGCCACCCATCAGTGACCACCAGTGCCACCCATCAGTGCCCAGTGTCGCTTATCAGTGCCAATCAGTGCTGCATATCAGTGTCACCTATCAGTGCCTGTCAGTGCTGCTTATCAGTGCCGCCTATCAGTGGCAATGAGTACTGCCTCATTAGTGCCCGCCAGTGTAGCCTCATCTGTGCCCATCAGTGAAGGAGAAAACATACTTATTCACAACGTTTTGTGACGGAAAAAAAGAAAAAAAAATTCCCCAAAATTTTCGGTCTTTTTGTATTGTCAAATACCACCAACAGAAAGCTCTATTTGTGGTAAAAAAATGATAAAAAATTTGTTTGGGTACAACGTTGCACGACTGCGCAATTGTCATACAAAATGCGACAATGCTGAAAGCTGAAGATTGGTCTGGGTTGGAAGGGGGGTAAGTGCCTGGTATTGAAGTGGTTAAAGGAGTAATGGCTGGTCTTATGGTATGTTTGTATTTTCTGCACACATATAATCCTGAAGAAGTAAACTTTATTCATAAAACACACAGAGAAAAATGTATTTACAAGTGAACAGTAAATGAAAAATCTATGGATATCTATGCTAAAGTGATATTAAACCCAAAACCAAAAATCAAATGTATTGCAGACCACTCAATAGATGTGATGGCTATGTTAGTTTTTTTAGGCTTTTTTTCCTCCTGTTTTCCCCTGGTGATCTGGCCAGTAACACACCTCCTGTACTAGAGTGCCCCCACTCTGGTGGAAGGAGCACAGGGGGCTTAGAACAGCATCATTGTCAGTCGGGGGGGGGGGGGGGGCTGGGGAGT
>BLSH010288734.1:1058419-1077916 GCA_018402905.1 Glandirana rugosa
TATAACCGCACTGACCTCAAGTCTGCACACGAGAAGGCTAGATTTACGTCCTTTGTAGGAAATTTTAGACTTGAGTTACCATATATTGTGGATGCTTTTATTTCTCTACCCGTGGACGTCTTAGTCTGTTTACGACCTCTACGGTATTTCTCCACCCTTGGAAATAAGTGTAAACCACCAGTAATCACAACTCGCTTGGGCCTGACATTGCAAGCCCAGGCATGGCTTGAAATCCCACAGGCACCGTGCCTGGGCCTGGGCCTGTAAAGTTTTTAGCAAGCCCAAGCCAGGCCCCAAGACGATAAAATGAGGTGCACAACTCTTCGACGTCCCGTCGGTTAGTTGTTCGCAAAGTGACCAAACGGGAATCTTCGGTAGTGTCGGTACGGATGATTACCGTACCGACACTAACCGGCCACGTAGTACACTGGGTCGGAGAAATATTCGACCTCAGTGTCACGACGTCGAACGATTTTTGAAATGTCCGGGTCCGGGTCCGTGCCACGGACACCCTAAAGTTCGGTACGGACCCGAACGTTACAGTCCGGGTTCGCTCAACACTAATGACCACCAAATGTGAATAAAGGTTCCCACCTCTTTATGGCATCTCCAGCATTTGTCTGATTCTGCAGGTGCCCATCTCTTTATTTTCGTAGGTGTTATATACCATTGAGTTCAGATTTTAAAGGATGTTTCCTGCATTTGGGTGCTTAATGAGCATTTATCTATATAGACCAGACAAAAATGAGGGACAAATGAAGTGGAAAAAGAGGAAAAAGGGAAAAAATGTCACTTTGTTCCAAATCAGTCAGTCCCTCGAAATTAGGGACAGTTGTGAACTACACTATATTACCAAACGTATTGGGACTCCTGCCTTTACAAGCACATGAACTTTAATGGCATCCCATTCTTAGTCTGTAGGGTTCAGTATTGAGTTGGCCCACCCTTTGCAGCTATGACAGCTTCAAATCTTCTGGGAAGAGTAACACTGAGTGACCTTTGGCAGCCATCTTTAATATGGGCAGTGTTATTAAATATCAGTGCCCTGCTAGAATTGGTTCCCATTTGCGAGTGGACAGGGTAGGGAAAGGAACCGTGCTTGATAGGGACAGAGAGATAGCCTCAGGGAAAAGTTCCTGTTGGAATAGGGTGATACCGCTGAGTGCCTTATTACTTTTTGGTCCCCAGAACTATTGGTTAGGACCTGTACAGCTCCCTGAAGTGCTGCTAGTGCTGCAAACCTACCTGTCAGCCGCACCTCTTGCAGAGGGCGCCCTGGCAATGTAGGCTGCACCTGTGTGATACCTTGTGGTGCTGAAGATATTCAGTTGTACTTCTAGCATTACTGTGATTGCTTCTATCAGCATTATTGCAATGTTACTCAATAGGGTTTGCTACCACAAGAGTGTGCAAAAACTATGTGGTCTGCTGCAATTGCTAAAACCTTATTACTAGTGTTAGTGATTGCAGATTGCCCTTTAGCTTGTTATCTGTTTTATCTGCAACTCATCAATACAATAACTGTTCAACCTTTTTCTGTAAATTGTGTGCCATTTCTTCAACTTGGATTACAACCTTATGGCCCCGCCCACAAGTGGACAGGAAGCAAAGGAAAATCATCTCCCCAGTGAGACATAAATTAAAAAAGAAAACCTAATAGGGATTTTATTTTCTAAAGATGGCTGTAATGTTATGGATTTATTAAACATGTGCAAGTTAGAATTTGAAAACATTTAATCTTATTTAGTCAAAAAAGAAAAGTGCATTTTATTGATCAGAAGCATTTTTCCACTTGTATGACTTTGATAAATGTTACTAAGTTATTTTCTGTCCAGGTCAAATGTTTTTCATTGATTTAAAACTGAAAAAAATGCATTTGGCTACCAGATGGTGTTAAAGTGATTGTAAATTCTTCTTTAGGAATAATAAACATGTTATACTTACCTGCTCTGTGCAATGGTTTTGCACAGAGCAGCCCAGATCCTTCTCAAATCCCTCACTGGCTCTCCTGGCCCCTCTCTCCTGTCGAGTGCCCCACAGCAAGCAGCTTGCTATGGGGGCACCCAAGCCGAGCCAGAGCTCTGTGTATCCATTCAAACACAGAGCCGTGGTTCGGCCCACGCCCCTCGCTCTCCTGATTGGGTAACTGAATTTGATTGACAGCAGTGGGAGCCAAAGGCACTACTGCTGCGTCTCAAGCAATCAGGAGGGAGAGTCCGGGATGGTAGAGACACTCGTGCAACACCGCTGGATAGAAATGGAGCTCAATTAAGTATTAGGGGGGCTGATGGGGACTGCTGCATACAATGCATTAAGATAAAAAAATGTCTGCCTTTACAATCACTTTAAGATATGAATGCCCTATGATACTTAGCGCCATCTAGCAGCCAAACGTGGTATTTTCCATTCCGAAAGTGCATGCACATGCACTTTCACTGGGGGAATTGTCCTGCATTTTTTAATAAATACAATCCTTAGTGTAGGAGCAAGAGGTTGGAAAAGTTTTGAGCTAATATCTCTATTTGTATCTGTCACAAGTGATCATTTTTGTACTTCAAGTACTGCAATGTCATTGTGTAAATCGTATTAAATCATCCTGAAAATTGGTGTGTGGATAGCTAGCTAAACATGTTTTAAAGCTGTACTGGAAACAGATATAATGCAATTACCAATAAATGCAGCTGTGTATTCATTAAAATGCATTCATTTTAAAAATGCAAAAAGTGCCTCATTTAAATTTGGCCTTTGCCTTTAGTTTCATCCACAGTAGAACTTAGACAGTGGTTTAGGGGGCATGAACCAAACAGAAGTACTGCATTAAAATATAAAATTAAAAATTAAAAAAAGGGGTTTGGCAAATCTTGGTTGAAATTCAGCAAAACCAAACCAAAGGCAAATCATAATAAAGTCTTTGGGAGACAAATTTTGTTCTTCAATTCTGGTCATTTTTAAGGCTAGTAGGCAAACAAAAAAATGAAAAACCCAAAATATCAACCCTCTAAAAAAGCAATTTTTTTATTATTTAAAGGGAAGCTTCGCAATAAAAAGGACACAAAAGGCACAAACGAGCTAGAAATCAGAATTAAAGTACAGTTTCCTAACCGACCCTCATTTTTCCCTTGATTGGTCTATCGGCTTTCCCTGTCCTTTGCCGATGACAGCTTGCAATTCACTGAAACTATGGCTGCTCTGTACCCCCCCCCCTTCATTTGAGGGGAGTGGCTTAACCAAAAGACCTCAAAGCCTTCTGACCATAGTTGGTGGTTTAAAAAAGATGTCTGTTTTTTGGCTTCAGGTATGTCTCTGAATCTTAAAGGAGGAATTGACTACCTCCAGGCATACCTGACTTAATTTATTCATTGCTATATAGTATATGTACCAAGAGCTCTCTAAACTAGAGTTAGGGACCATGCTTCAAATTGGGATCCTGCCGGGACAATGTTGCAAGTTTTCAGCAAAACCTCTGTTTTTAACACAAATTGTTAGGCAGTGTAAAGGTCTTTTTTCTTTTTTTTTTGCTGGCTAACTGGTAAGTTTGCTGGAAAATGTTTTGTTGTGCTTGATATGGAAAGCCCGTCCACTTGCAACCTACTTTAAAAAACGAATTATAATTGCATTAGACCAGTTGCCATTTTTATTTAGCTTGCTGGATTTGGCTTATGGACACACTGGATTCCTCAGCTGCCATTGTGCAGTAAGATGGGATGGGCTACCTGACCTCAATTTATTCATTGCAAAAAATGTATTGAGATGGAGGCTCTCAGAGACTAGAGTAGAGGAGTAGACTTCAAATTGGGGCACTGCAGAGACAGTTTGGCTTCCACATATATTTGTGTGGGAGCCGCTGGTGAATACAGTCCTATCTCCTACTTAGAACACACACAGCCAGGCACACAGCATTTTGCTCATTCTTCAACTGGCTCAGAAAACAGTCTAGGGTTTTTTTGGGGGTATTTATTGAAATGATGAACTTGGATAGAGAAAAGGAACATGAGATAGCCCCAAATTTGTAGAACTGGATAACTTGAGGACTCCTCCATTTCTGGCTGCACTGCATAAAACCATTGGCTGCATTATATAAGGCTGAATGTCCCACAGGATCTCTATGCTGCTGGTGACCTGTACTCCTTCCAGTGTTAAAAGCTACACTCAGTCACTCTTCTCCAGCATTGGGGTCTTCTACTCACATAGCCACAGGATCATCGGTTGCCTCTGATATCCACCAGGGTCTTCCTAGTGAGGGAGATGTAGACTCACACCACCATCGGACAGCTGGACTCTTTACCACCAACTTCCGCCTGGCTCTCTCCAGTGAGCTTCCTCCAGACCCAACTGGATTCCCAGGCAGAGATTGGCAAATAGGTCCCCCAGCCAAACCTAGCTGAGACCTCAGCGTATTCCTCACGGCATCCTGGGGGGGTTGCAAGAGCCCCTTGACGGGGATCTCCTCCTGCAGGAGTGGACCCAGAAACACTGCACTTGCTGCTTAGACTATTTATGGGCTCTCTCACTACATTCTGGGCACACTTCCCCAGGGATTAGTTGTATTTCCATAAATATTCAGGCTGCCTGCTCTGTTCTTCCTCCCACTATACTTCTAGAGTCATCTAGAAGACAGGGGTAACAGACCAGAATTCCTAATTAATCAACTCCGTGCTCCATTGAATACAGGGGAGCCAAACGAAATGTACCTAGCAGCCCGCTCCACACTAGGAGAGTGCTAAATTTGCAAATTTTAAGGTGTCTGTACTTACGTTTAAGATCGTTTCTATGCCATAGCTAGGAAAAAGAAAAACTAAGTTTTGATTTCCCAAAAATTAGTGTAAACACGGAGAGATTTCAGTAAAATTTCGACATTTTGGCTAGGGGCTGTTGCACATGGTTGGCTGAATTCAATCCATGTAAACATCTTTCCCCCACCCAGAGAGCCCAGATGCAGTATGCAACCTCCCAGTCGTGTCTCTCGGAGGCTGTATGCTTCATGTGTTCTTCCCAGGCGGGGAAAGATGCTGGGATTTACCTTGAAAGGGCTAAGCTGCACCATGTGCAGGAGGCTTAAATAAAGAAAATAAAAGATCCTCCATATACAAAGTAAAAAAACACATAATCTAAAGCAAATTTTAGCTAAGCAATCTAATTAGTAAAATTAATAGTTTCCACTTTCTGGTGAAATTTTACTGAAGGATAAAAATGGTAATTTTTTCACCAAATAAATTTTGGTGAATTCCCTCTACTCATTTCTATCAATAGCTAAGGGTTTTTCCAGCTTCTAGCACCTGTACACCATATCATCCTTTGACTGCTATGGCTGTTTCATCAAAGTTTATCCCTCTAAATTTCCATCTAACAGAGGACACAGAGGTGTGTAGTATAATAAACTATACACACATAAATATATAACCCCTACGCGCTCCTACATACTGCTAGCAAGCCCACCGGAATCGTACATCTCTGCCTGCTTGTAAAGGCACAAATAATGGATGTAATGTGGTAATTAACTGTGTATTATGCTAATAGTACAACAAATTGTCCTCTTTCACAACAGATTTATTTCTGTAAAAAATAAATGAATCAAATGGCGCCCTTTTCAACATTTCATAATGAGTCAGACATTTCTTAACAGACCAAATGTCTTTAATAAAACATTTAACTGGCACTAATAGAAATGTCCTTTACAATATAAATGTGTCCTTTATGTGACTTTACTGACCTGTTCCGTAGGCTTATTACTTCCCCATAACGGTGTGCCTCTTTTCTGGCGCGGCTCCATGTTCATATTCTCTATGCCGTGTTTGCTCGTCGTGAAGAGGAAGCCCACAGTTCCTGCACTACTTTGGGAGTTTGCCTTTGCCCTTAAATGACAGGTTGTGTGCAGTCTAACGGTTTTATAAGCGTTTAGTCACGTGCAATGTTATAATGACTTTTTGTTAAAGTAGGACCCCTGTCAAAATAAATAAATAAATAAATAGCCCATTAAAAGATAAAATAACAAAACCAGCTTTTGCTATAATATTCAGCTTCAATCCAGAGATCTCCCCTGTAGTACTTTTGTTCTGCAGCTAGATGTCCCCAGTCTTATGGCCAGCATGATTCAACCCACTTCCTCTGAGCCCAGTTCATCATGGACCCACCCCAGCTTTTGACTGGACAGGAGAAGTAGCACAGTGATGAGCTCATATCTCTGTCACTCTACTGTGCTTTCTCCTGCTTTCAGCATGCTTTTTATGAGCATATGAACTGATTAGCTTCTTGTGTTGTTTTTTTACTTTAATACTCATTCCAGCAGTGCTTTACAGGGGCTGCAAGAGGATGATGTCAGGTCAACATACGCAGTCATTGTATGCTTTTAAAAAGTACATGTAGGGTTTGCGTTTGCTGCAGATGGGCGCTGGTTCTAGAGCTCCGGAGCAGCGAGGGGGAAAACTGCGACGGAGACCCGAGGAAAGAAACAAAAAACATATTTTCCTACAGGCTATACTTCGCTCATCACCCAAGGATGTTGCAGAAGAGGAAGGGGGGGGCTCCGCCCCTACAAACAAACAAAATTATTTTTTCAGTCCTCACATGGCGGTGGCAAAGATGGCTCCGGCTCCCTGGACCACGGATCTCCCAGACGAGTTGCAACACACCAGACCACCTGGAGCTATTTCACCCCGCTCGTCATCTCCTCCGACGAGCCCACACTGCATCAGCCCAGCTAAAGCGCAGATGCGCCTGGGTGATCAGACCAGCGGCCTGGTGAGTCAGGGGGAAACACTCCCCATTCCTAGCAGTTCACTAAGTGACTCCATTGCCTCCTTCCCCACCTGCAACCAGCCAGTAATGGATATGTTGCTTAAGGATATGCTTGTGGCGCTGCAGAAAGTCTCAGCAGAAATCTCCTCCTTAGGAGGAAGGGTGAATGTGGTTGAGAATGCGGTCAGCGATATAACCAATACAGTAAACGACTTGGTTGACGCTAGTGATGATGGCATAGAAGAGAGACACTGGCTGCGAGCGAAAATTGCAGGACTGCTCCAGGTGCAATAATCTAAAGCTAAGAGGGTCCCCGAATCAGTGTCAACCCAAGATCTAAAAAGTACATTTAGTGATGTATTAAAGTATCTGTGAACCCGTACCATTTAAAATAGCCAATTACATTTAAAAAAAATTAAATATTAGTGTATACACTGGATTGTCAAAAGTATTGGGACACCTGCCTTTACATGCACATGAACTTTAATGGCATCCCAGTTTTAGTCCATAGGGTTCAATATTGAATTGGCCCACCCTTTGCAGCTATAACAGCTTCAACTCTTCTGGGAAGGCTGTCCTCAAGGTTTAGGAGTGTGTCTATGGGAATGTTTGACCATTCTTCCAGAAGCGCATTTGGGAGGTCAGCCACCGATGTTGGATGAGAAGGCCAGGCTACCAGTCTCCACTCTAATTCATTCCAAAGGTGTTCTATTGGGTTGAGGTCAGGGCTCTGTGCAGGCCAGTCAAGTTCCTCCATCCCAAACTTGCCCATCCATGTCTTTATGGACCTTGCTTTGTGCAGTGGTCCAAATCATTTGCTGGAGGGAGGGGGGATTATGGTGTGGGGTTGTTTTTCAGGGGCTAGCCTTGCCCCTTAGTTCCAGTGAAGGGAACTCTTAAGGCACCAGCATACCAAGACATTTTGGACAATTTCTTGCTATCAACTTTGTGGGAGCAGTTTGGGGATGGCCCCTTTCTGTTCCAACATGACTGTGCACCAGTACAGAAAGCAAGGCCCACAGAGACATGGATGAGCACGTTTGGTGTGGAGGAACTTGACTGGCCTGCACAGTGAGTCCTGACCTCAACCCGATAGAACACCTTTGGGATGAATTAGAGTGGAGATTGCGAGCCAAGCCTTCTTGTCCAACATCGGTGCCTGACCTCACAAATGTGCTTCTGGAAGAATAGTCAAACATTTCCATAGACACACTCCTAAACCTTGTGGAAAGCGTTCCCAGAAGAGTTGAAGCTGTTATAGCTGCAAAGGGTGGGCCAACCTGATATTGAACTCTACAGACTTAGACTGGGATGCCATTAAAAATCATGTGCGTGTAAAGGCAGGTGTCCCAATACTTTTGATAATATAGTATATACGTATATATATTCTTATCTGTCATTGGTTGTTAAGAAAGTGGCCGGTGTTGGTACCCATTTCAGTAAGCCATTTGCAGATTCATAGAAGCAGAAAGTTAAATTAATGGGAAAATTCTATACTCACAGTACAGATTATACCAAAAGTTTTCCTTAATGAAGGAATTTGACATTTGTTAACACTTCTAGGAATCACAACTGCAAAACCAAAATGAGTTGTACAGTAAAAGTGTATATGCGTATATATATATATCTATACATTTTATTCCTTTAAATTCTCATTATTTCCCATAAAAATCTTCTTCCTAAAAGGTCCAGTTTACCAGTTTAAATTCTACAGCTGTCAGTTCAGAACTTGTCCTTGAGGTCTGTTCTCTACCATCAGTTTTAAACTTTGCAAGACACTAATTCACTCTTTGAGAAGTCATTTCATTTTTAAATAATCGTCAGATTCCTTAATTCAAAAATGTAAAAATGTGCTGCACCGAGATTCATGACATTCTTGAAGGTTAATAATTATGGTCAATGTATTATAAGGGAATTAAACCTGATTACTGGAATGATGCATCAACATGATAACTGCTTAAAGAGTATCCAAACACAAGAACAAAGATTGCATGTATTGTAGCTTACTAGCATTTGGATGTTGGACTTCACTTGACCTCTGAAGATATGCTTTGGTATCTGCCTTCACCGGCTTGCCTTCTTCCCATAGTGCATCCTGGTGCCTTTTCTTCCCCAGGTAAGTGACACCTTCCACATGATATAAAAAAAAAACATAATTCATCAGACCAGACCACCTTCATTTTTGCTACTCTATGGTCCAGTTCTGATGCCCATTGTAGGTGTTTTTGGCTGTGGACACAGGTCAACATGGGCACCCTGACTGGTCTGCAGCTGACACCTTTCCATTGAAACCAGCATTAGCTTTTTTTTGCAATTTGAGCTACAGTAGCTCTTCTATTGGATCACACGACACGGGCCAGCCTGCTTTTCCCACATGCATCAGTGCAGAGGCGTAACTAGAACCTTCAGAGCCCCGGTGGAAGAAATTATGAAGGGCCCCCTGACCCCTGGCCAGGGCCCTTCCCTCTTCCCTCTAATCTTGGGGCCCTTTACTCCCATCACGGGTCCCTTTATTACGGTACTGCAGCGTGGCCCTTTCACAAGTTCTGCAGCGGGACCCCTTTCTACCATCTTCGGGCCTCCCCATGGTGGTGAAATGTCAGGGCCCAGTCCCAATTGCAACCTTTGCAATCCTGATAGTTCCCTGGCTGGTGTGAGTAGTTTTTATTTTTTATTTTCATGTTATTATATTTTTAACTGTTTAATTTTACTTCTTTTACAATCTTATTTTTATAATGTTTTACAATTTATTTTAGAAGCTCTGTTGGGGAGCTTTGATGAGATGTCAGGGGTCTAAACAAACCTTAGCCCTCTATCTCCATCTGTGTAGCCTCAGCTGCACAGAATGAATGGACAGGTATAGTTGTGTAGTGAGCCTCCCATTCATTCAGAAATGGAAGTATAGTAAATACAGTTTACTATGCTTCAGCTATGAATGAACCAATTGGTACCAATGGTAAATGACAAATTTATCCACCCGTTCCCATCTCTCCATCATGGCACATCTTCTACAGCAGCTGGCAGGAGAGAAGAAGACAGCAGCTCTGTGGGGGGACCAGGGAAGCACAAAGGGACCCTGGGAACAGCAGAAGACAAGTAAACCGGATAGGAGGGGCAGCTGGGGCAGCATATAGAGGAACCAATCTCCTCCATTAGGAGGAAAATGGAGGAGAATGGTTCCTCTAAATGCTGCCCCCAACATCCTTCCTATCCAGGTGTACAAGGGAGGCACACGGGCCCCCTGGAGCATGGGGCCCGGTTGCAATTGCAACTCCTATCGTTACGCCCCTGCATCAGTGAGCCTTGGCCACCCATGACCCTGTCATGGTTTACCTGTTTAACTTATTTGGACCATTTTGGTAGGTCCTGAGCACTGCAGACTGGGAACATCCCACAAGAGCTGCAGTTTTGGAAATGCTCTGACCCACTTGTCTAGCCATTACAACTTAGCCCTTGTTAAAGACGCTCAAATCCTTATACTTGCCCATTTTTCCTGTTTTCAACAATCAACTTTAAGCACAACATGTTCCCTTTCTGCCTATTATATCCCACCCACTTTCAGGTGCCATTGGGACAATATAATCGTTGTTATGCACTTTACCTGTTGATTCTCATAATTATGGCTGATCGGTGTAAATTAGACTATAGTTCAACTACCATCTACTTATGTTTGACCCAACAAGACCCTCAATGATCATAAAAGAGAAGCAAACAAACAATATAATTTTTCAAGGATGATCATCTGTTACATACAGTAATATAATGTATGTGGTTCAAACGTGCTCATATTTTCTTACCTTTTTACATATATTGCATGTCATGATTTCTTTATCAAAAGTGGGTCTAGGGTATAAAAATAATGATATATAGTTGTGGTCAAGTTACTGGTGGGTCTAAAATTTTCAACTTGTAATGGTTTTAGACAAGTCAGTGGATATACTATCCAACGCTAGCCAGAAGAAATTAATTAATAAATATTTAAAAAATGTAAATCTATGGTGGACATGTAACTAATTCCAAATTATACCTAATCATGTGCACCAATCAAGAGCCTACTTTTACAAGAAGCCAATGAAACCTTCACTTTAGGTCTACTGCTGGATTTACCCATCAGTTCTTTAGAGTCGCCCTTAAAAAATTAACTCATTTTGAAATAGGGCCTTTCAACTTGTTACTCTAAACACAGTCCAATGATTGCTATTTGCTAAATATGCTTTGCTTAAAACCTAAAAAAGTGAAAGGCAGTTGCTCTGCAACGGTCTTTTCCATTTCAGTGGCTTGGTTCTCCCCAACTTATGAGGGCCTATATCAGGCTATCTTTCCCACTTTATTGAAAGCACTGTCAGACCTGTTGCTGTCTTGAAGCCACCTTCCGCTGTCATGGTTTGGCAGAATTTATGTGGTTAAGATGATGTAACTACCTAAACTGTTGTATGCTTTCCGGGTCTCACCGATGCCTGTGCCTCCCCATATACATCTAATCCACCAACAGAAAATTTTAAGTTTCATTCTTCCCGGCCTAGAGTCAACAAGCAAATTTTGTTCCTCTCAGTTCCTAATCTTCAAGCAGCTAAGCTTGTTCCTATTTCTCACTTACATGTGACTTACCACTTACCGTTATGGGCCACTATTGATGTGATAGACTCACATCCAACCCCCCTGTCTTCTTTACCATAGCACTTTTTTTTAAAGCATATGCAGGTTGTGTCCACATTCTACAGGCATAATCTCTTTGATATATGGGAGCACTAATTAGAAGTGGAGTTGGCACTGGAAAACTGGCAGATCATGTTTCAAGCTTTTTCAAAGAGTTCCAGAAATGGCACCACTTTAGAAAATGCTCATAAGGTCATATACCACTGGTACTATCCTCCAGCTCAGCTGGCTCACATAATTCCCCAATATCCGTTGACTTGCCTCTGTGGGTCCACCCAACCTAGGACAATGGCCCATATCTGGTAGTACTGCCCTATGGCGACTAGACTTTGGATCTAAGTTTATGCACTATTGCGAACATTCACTCAGATGTAAAGAAGAACCCCTGTTAAGCCCTTCTTTTTAAACCATTATTATGGGCAGAACGCAAACTGGCAACCCATCTCTTTCTTGCAACTAAGCTCACTATAGCAAGGGTCTGGAAAAAGGCTCTCAGCTTCGAAGCAGTTAAACATTGCATGAACGATGTTATGATCAATGAGAAATCTATACTGTCTGATTCCCATGACCACTTTCTGTGTGTTTTTTTCTTCTTTTTTTTCTCTGTATCTAACCCCCTCCTTCTTAAAGCCGACTTCCGGCTGGGTAGACTATGCCCAGTTTTCTACTTGTGCAGCATCATTTTCTTACTTTGTGAAGTTCCTGCACAACGCGGTTATCTCCAGTGTGGGCATCTGAAGCCGCAGTGTCCTTCTTCTTAGATTCCATGCGTGCTGACTATCCAACATGCATCTGCCGATCTTGCGCATGTGCAGTGCGGTGCAATCTTGGTCAGATTGGCACGGCACAGCCATGCTAAGCTGACCAAGATTTTCCATAGACGCAATGCAAAATGGGAGAAGTGCCGTGCCAAGCTGACCAAGATTTTCCATAGACGCCAATGCAAAACAGGAGCAGTGCCATGCCAAGCTGATCAAGATCTCCCAGGAGCCAATGCAAAACCAGAAATGACGTCTAGCATGACGGCCCCTAAAGTAGGAAGTGAAGTTAGATACAGGCATAAATCAGGTAAGTGAACAGAAAATAAATAAATAAAATGCCAATTCATTTTAAGGATGCACATTAGAGCTGCATGGTGAAGAGTGTGGAAGGAACTCTTTAACCCGAGTGGTATGCTTCATCCCATATATATTTTAGTATACCTCAGTTGACTAACATTCCCCTGGCTCAATGACTGAGAACACGTCGTAGGTCAGATGTCTTTCCCAAGGTTCTTGAGATTTGGCCTCCTTCAGTATTTCTTTTTGTTTTTTGTTACTGCCGATAACTATGTTCTACCTTTCAGGAACATTTGAACATCACACTTATAATGTGGATTGGTTTAATTATTTCATATTTTACTTATTGTAACTTTCATCTATCCTACTGTATTTTGGAAATATTCTCTGAGTTATGTTGTGCACTCTGGATAACTGTCTCAGTCAGTTGGCTCTGTATGTCTTTACAATCTCTTATTAAAAATCTTTGTAAAAGAAAAGTGAAAGGCACCTTTAAATGAAACCTGTGCAAAGGAAGGATGCAGGCTGCCATTGTTAATACTGTATCTGCTTTTTTATATCATGCAGTTATACTGATGATCTAATACCTTTACTGTTTTCAGAATCTCTCTGACTTTCCTTATCTGCAGACTTGTTCTGGGTCAATGGATCAAAATTAAATGGAAACAGTAAAAATGGAACTTTATGTAAAAGAAGCCAGGCAGGCTTTTCATTGCAGAGACATACTATGTCCCTTCTGGAATAAAGGACTCTTACCTGCCTGTTTGCTTTCTTTCTGGCACAGCCAACCAAGATTGTTGAAGATCTCAAGCCAGAAAGAAGACCAGACGGTGCAGACGGTGTATCGATGGCGGGTAGGTGAGTATAATTCCGTTTTCACCATAACAACATTTTCGTTCTGTTCATTTCTTTATTTTTCATGGAACATCGGGAAGTCAGAAACTCGGAAATTCCAAAATTTCAGAAATTCAGAATTCGAAAATTCGGAAATTCGCGATTTCGGCAATTTGGGAATTCGAAAATACCGAAATTCGAAAATTCAGAAGTTTGGAAATTCAGAAATTCGGAAGTAAAAATGCAGAAAATTCGGTAATTCGGAAGTTGGAAGTTTGAAAATAAGAAAGAACATTTGAAATAAAAGCTAACTAATAAATAAATATTATATTATAGGTATTGGAATTTCCTTTCAAATTTGGCTGTTAGTGAACTTAAATCTGAAATGTATCACTAACAGCCAAATTTTCAGGGAAATTCCAATATCTATAATTGAATAGTTATCGAAAGTGGAGTTCCACTCGTTTTTTAGTTTATTAAAAGTCAGCAGCTACAAAAAGTGTAGCTGCTGACTTTTAATAAACAGTAACTTACCTGTCTCGCGGTCCAGCGATGGCTGCGCCCAAAGCCTCACTCGTCTCCCCCTCCTCCCTGTGGCGCCGTCATTGCAAGTGTGGGTGCCGTGCATTTTAGTGGCCAGGCAATCTTCTAGGACCTGTGACGTGTCCCATAAGATTACCAGGAGGGAGGGGCCGTCTAGGGGGAGAGGAGGAGAAGCCTAGGCGGCCCAGAAACAGAAGGAGGAAGAGGGACAGGAAGTGCCTCTGAAAACCGGGTAAACACTCCCCCCCAAAAAAAATGACATGCCAAATGTGGCATGTGAGGGGGCGAGGAGTGCTTAAAGTGGAAGTTACATTTTTGTGTGGAACTACGCTTTAAGTAGTTAAGTATAGTTAAGTTATTATTAGTTAGTTATTATTTCCGATATTCACATTTTCGAATTTTTGATTTTCGGCTTTTCCGAATTTCCGAATTACCGCAATTCGGATATTCCGATTTTCGGATTACCGAATTTTTGAAATCGGAAAAATTAAAATTCGGAAAGATTTGGAAATTCGGATTCGTCCAAATTGCCGAATTTTGAAAAATTCTTTAAAAATTCATATGGAATGGAACGAATTACACAAGCCTAGCCTTCATTTCTTTCTCAGGATAAGTTTACTTTAAAACCTAACTCATCCAAAAAAATATTTTTAGATTTTTTTGACACTTGTTCTAGGACATGAAGGCATGAGCAGCTAAAAAAATAGTCAAAAGTTCTAACCCTTTCATACTTCACAAACTTCAAAAAGTTGGGATTTAAATAGAACGGAGTCCTCCATACTTGCATTGTCCCATAAAAACGTAATAAGTACACTTGATAAAATCTGTCTTTTGTTTAAAAGGAAGAATACCTCAGCTTCCAGATAGGCCAGGAGATAATATTTTTGCCGGAGGTTTGTTTGTTTGATGCCAATAATATATTTCCCTACTACAGCACATTGACATTTGGTGAGATTAAATGAGACAAATTAGTATAAATGTTCTAATCTGTTTTCTATACCTTTACTGTATACATCTGCAAATATGTGCGATCAAACCGCTGAAAAATGTCACAGAATCATGTGCAGAGAGAAAAGAACGTTGAAAATGGCCCATTAATGATTTGCAAAACAGATGTCTGCAAAAATGTTAGGCTCGTAAGAGCATAAATTAATAGACAGCGCTATGAAGTGCACCAAGGAAGCACTTGCAGTTAAAGTAATATTATGAAATGAAAAATGTGGAACAAGTGAGCAGGATGGTGGCAGGTCACATCGATGCTGAAAATGAAGACATATTTGCAGAGAATCGAGTGCCAACGATTTTCTTTTGTGTTTAATGGAATTTTAGACTTATTGGTCCAATGTTTGGTAAGTTCCAAAGCTTGAGTGATGGTATTAAATTCTAACTCCAGGTTTACTATGAGTTTAAATAGTTTGTTTGAGCCAAATTGACCCAAACTAACATTTTTTTTTATATAATAAATTTTTATTAATTTTCAAGACAAAAAACACACACACAAAGTTACATATAGCCATATAGGGCAAAGGCGATAAAACAAGGATACATATACAAATACAAATGTGTCTGACCTATTTTGAGACGTTGTCCCGCCACAGGTACCCATAAATGACCAAAGTCTGATGGTTATCTAGGGGCAGGAGGGTCCCCCCCGCTGGCACCCCAACCGGGAGCTAACTGTGCCGGGCAGGGGGGGGAGCTGCCCCCCCTCCATAAAATGTCTTCTTTGTTGTGACACCACAGCGGTCAAGAGAGAATGTTAATTGTGGCTATACAACGGTCAGATCAACCCAAACTAACTATTTACTTTATTAACATATACGCCCACTGGGAGCTCTGTATAAACTGTATGTAACATCAGCCACACAGAGTATACATCAGCACTGTGTTCTGGCAAAAGGGTGGGGACTTCTCGTCCCATTCTTGAAACAAAATTCAGTGCCACTGTATGCATTCCTAAAATACAAAGCTGCCTATGAATGGATCAGCAGTGCACAGGCTGACTCAATTTTGTTCCGGAAATGAGATGGAAAGTCCCCACCCCACTGCCAGTACACAGCGCTGCATACTGTGTGTAGTTGATGCTACATACAGCTTATACAGCACTCCTAGCACACACATTAGTTAGAAAAGGAAACTGTGCTAGCTTGGACCAAGTTAACTAATTAGTCATTGTAAACCTGGAGTTAGGCTTTACTTTCCGCCCCCTTGTTGAAATCCCCAAATAAACACACAGACTACAATACACGGGTTTATACGGCCACAGCAGCCCTTTATTTAACCACAAAACAATTAAGAGCCGGTTCTCACAGGGGCGGCTTCAAAGTTCAGATTCTTGTCTGACTTTAGAAGCCATGCAGCGTGATTTCAGTGCGGCTTGCAAACAATTCTGTATAGAAGTCAATGCAAGTCACTTGGAGTGGCCCCCAAAGTGGTGCAGGAACCTTTTTTGAAGTTGGAGCGACTTGAGTGAGGCGACTAGGTACTAACAGTTCCAAATACCAATATCCAAATAAAAACATACCAATAAATAATATTATAACTGTTGGTTACGAGAAGGGGTCTTTGGTGTCATCTAGCCTAAATAGGCTTTACTAGCCCATCAGGCTTTGACTATAACCAAAATATGATTTTTGTTTAGCTGACTCAAGAGAATATGTCATCAGTAAGAGTTTCAATTTGCTAATTATAATCTAATTAATTAATTAGTATCTAATAATAAACACTTTGAGTACATAAGTTCTTGAATAATTATCTGCATCAACTAGGTACAATGCTGAGACATTATAACTCTTGACTCCATTAAGCTTTCTTTTACTGAGAGACAGATTTAAAGTGGCCCTAAAGTCACATTTTAGGTTAACTTTAGATGTTACAAAGGCAGGCCTAATGGATCCCAAAAGGTAAAAACATACCCGCTGGATGGAAAAAGCAGGTCCTACAGTATTCTGGTTACAGTTCACATTGCAAAGCTGTGGCCAGGGGCGTTGCTAGGTGGGAGAAAGACCAGGGGCTCCAGCCTGAAAAAATGCGGCATGGGAAGCACGCTGTGGTGAAAAACGGACGTGGTTTAAACAAAATAGTGGATGTTGCTTAAATGGAGGCATGGCTCAAAGGGGTTGTGGTTTGAGTCTGAGATGAACAAGGGATGGAGGAAGGAAGAAAGAAAGCGATAGGGAGGGAAGGAGCAAGAAGGCAGGAAAGAAAGACGGATGGAGGGACAGCAGGCCCAGATCCTACACCACAATAGCAATATGTGTATTCCAGAAAATTTAACAATCAGCAGATAAAGATATTCCAAACACCTGGTGTTAGCGCTTCAATCATCCCGACACCATGGTTGTCCTTATATCAGACATTCCCAGCAGAGTCCCTCCATACATCAGACATTCCCAGCAGTATACACAGGCTAAGGCAGTATATACACAGGCTAGGGCAGTATACATAGGCTAGGGAAGTATATACACAGGCTAGGGCAGTATATACACAGGCTAGGACAGTATACACAGGCTAGGGCAGTATACATAGGCTAGGGAAGTATATACACAGGCTAGGGCAGTATATACACAGGCTAGGACAGTATACACAGGCTAGGGAAGTATTACAAGCTAGGGCAGTATATACACAGGCTAGGACAGTATACACATGCTAGGGCAGTATACACAGGCTAGGGCAGTATAACAAGCTAGGGCAGTATATACACAGGCTAGGACAGTATGCACATGCTAGGGCAGTATACACAGGCTAGAGCAGTATATACACAGGCTAGGGCAGTATATACAAAGGCTAGGGCAGTATACACAGGCTAGGGCAGTATATACACTGACTAGGGCAGTATACACAGGCTAGGGCAGTATACACAGGCTAGAACAGTATATACACAGGCTAGAGCAGTATACACAAGCTAGGGCAGTATACACAAGCTAGGGCAGTATACACAGGTTAGGGCAGTATATAGAGCAGCTGCAGGTGTCGGCCAGGTGATCCAAGGACCAGAGCAGGTAAAGGGCCATGGGGCCAGAAGGAAACCAGGGCTGACTGCATTCTCAAAGCCACATCATCATGTAGATCCCGGGGGGAGGGGCAGATCAGTGTCCCGAGCACTGTGTAGGCCTCACCTGGTTCTGGGGGTATTAGACTTCTCCTCCTTGGCACTCCGCCAGGACCCTCTGTACTGAAGACAGGAGCCACTTGTCATCCCCTCCGCTCCGGCGAGTGACCAGGCCCCATGAGAGCTGGTCTTCTGTAAAATGGCAGCAGAGACCATCGCCAGCGCCGGCCCCGGACCTCTAGCAGTGGCTCTGGCGATTCTCGGAGGGTGCTCAGTTCTCGGGGCTAATAATAGACTAATGCATGCCTGAGACCCGGGGCTTTTCGGGGGCCCACTTGAGGCTCCAGCCCCCCCCCCACGATGCCCCTGGCTGTGACATCATTATATAATTAAATATAGTGACGTTTATGGGAGGGGTAATTAATTGCTTCGTGCACTGGTGAGCAGTCATGGTGGAACAGGAAGGGGACATCCCCAAACTGTTCCCACAAAGTTGAGAGCATGAAATTGTCCAAAATGTCTTGGTATACTGACGCCTTAAGAGTTCCCTTCACTGGAACTAAGGGGCCAAGCCCAACCCCTGAAAAACAACCCCATACCATAATCCCCCCTCCACCAAATGATTTGGACCAGTGCACAAAGCAAGGCCGTAAAGACATGAATGAGTGAGTTTAGCATGGATGAACTTGAATGGCCTGCACAGAGTCCTGACCTAAACCCGATAGCTCACCTTTGGGATGAATTAGAGCGGAGACTGTGAGCCAGGCCTTCTTGTCCAACATCAGTGCCTGACCTCACAAACACACTTCTGGAAGAATGGTCATACATTCCAATGTTCCCAGAAAAGTTGAAGCTGTTATAGACCTTTTGAGACAATGTATTGATGACTGATTAAACAAAGACAGAGTTGTTTGGTCAACGTGTAACTGTGAAACTGGTCATCTCATAACAACTGTGAAATATCATGGTGGAAATATTATGGTTTGGGGTTGGTTTGCTGCATCGCTTGCACCCCGAACACTCCCTATACATGGGCAAACCAGCTTCCCAGCTTGCAATCAGCTGATTGCAAGCTGGGAAGCTTCCCATAGACTGCTGTGTGTCCAGCGCTTAGACACTCTTAAAGGACCCCCTTTTCTTTTCTTTTTTTAATAGTTTGGGGGGGGGGGGTGGGCCCCACTGCTGGGTAGCTTGCTAGCATTGGGTCAACTTTATATCCTGTATCATATCAAAGTGTGTTTAATGAATAAGTGAGGTCCTTTGTCTAAAAGTTAAAGTTGAGTCATTCAGCACAATAATGACTTGAAGCACAATACTAAATCCACCAAGGAATGGGTCGAAAAGAGGAAATAGAGAGTTATGGGCTTTCCCAATCAAAGCCATCATTTGAATTCCTTTGACATTTTGTCTGGATTTTTTAAAAGGGTAGTTCATGTAAGGAAAGAAGAAAACATCTTGCAGGTGAAAGAATTTCACATGGAGTAGAGGTCAAAAATCCCAGCCATCAATGTTAGAGACTGGTAGGCTTAAAGAAGAGACCTCTCAAAAGCAATTTCTATTAAAGCGGGCAACAACAGCCTCTGATGCCAAGGGTATACTTACTTTTTTCCACAGTACACC
>BLSH010288734.1:1096881-1121129 GCA_018402905.1 Glandirana rugosa
TTGTTTCAAATGACTTACGAGGCTCTGTTTTAAGTAGGTTTAAAGGTTTTAAGTTTAAATTTAAGCTTAACTTAAAATGTAACTTAAGGTCAGCTTAAGCTTGACATTTGTATAAAGACTTTAGTTTCTGACACACACAATAATCTCATGGTAAAGTTTTATTACGACAAAATTAATTCGGTTTCCACTAAATTTCTCAGTAACATTAGTAAACTACTTCCAAAAAGAAAACAAACAAGTGAAACGGCGTAAGTTTAGCTTTTTTGGAAAAAATGATATCTGAATGGTGCCTCTAGCTGCTGGCACCATTCAGATATCCCCGCTCAAAGTCTAGGACGTCCATGGACGTCCACCCGGCGGGAAGTGGTTAATACATATTGAGTTGGCCGAATCGAAAACTTTTGATTTTTTTTTTTTCCGTTTTTCGATTTGAATGCGGCAAAGTGAACAAACAAAAGAAAAACCTTCATCAAATGATTACAATGACTCTTTAAATCACCTTTGGCTTAATTAAAACAGCATTATTTTGAAATGGTACTCTAATAACACACACAGTCTTTGATTTCAGAAATATGTTTACAGTTCGAATTCGACTGGAATTCAATGTAAAATTCAATTCGAATTTAAATTTGAATTTTGGAAATTTGGATGAATTTTGTCTCGGAGCATTCAGTAAACTTTGTTTATACTGTAATTTGGGTATTCAAATATATTCCAATCTCTGAATAATGAAAAATTTGTCCAAATATTTATTCGAAACAAAACGAACCCCACATGTCTATGTGTAATGTAGGTAGATCATAGCTGGTGAGAGGAGTTGTACTTAGCACCCTGAAAACAACAAACCACCCTAGTTAAAGCCCACATTTGATGTTAAACCTCATTGATTGAAAGAATTAAAATCAAATTAATTAAAGGGGTGGGCCAGTGAACGTCAGACAGGGTAGAAAAGGGCTAGATAAGGCTGGAGGTCCTCCAGCCAGAAGAAGAGGCAGGCTCTATTTGACTCTGACTCTCAATGTGCAGTGAAATCTGATTAACATTTCAATACCGGGCACTTTTACCCCCTTCCTGCCCAGGACAATTTTCACCTGTCACACTTTGAAAGACAATTGCGCGGTCATGCAACACTGTATTCAAACTAAAGTTTTAGCATTTTGCTTGCACAACTAAAGCTTTATTTTGGCTGTATTTAATCACCACTGGGTTTTTTTATTCTTTGCTAAATTAAAGACTGAAAATTATGGGAAAAAAAGCATTTTTCTTTGTTTCTGTTATAAAATTTTGCAAATGAATGCTTTTCATAAATTTAGCCCAAAATGCATTCTGCTACGTTTCTTTGGTGAAAATAACTCAATGTATATTATTAAGTCTGTAGGAAAGTTATAGAGCCCACAAACTATGATATATACAGGATCCGAAAATTGATCAGTCCTGATGTACTGGCGGCCTATCTCATTTATTTATTTACAGTACAAATACCCCCAAATTACTTTTTGGAAAGTAGATAGTCCAAGGTATTTAGTAAGAGGCATGGTGACTTATTTGAAGTTGTCATTTTTTGTCATAATTTTTTGGAAAATTAAGAAATGGTAAACTTTTTCACAATTTTTGTTTTATTTTACATACTGTCACCAGTACAGTACAACGTCCTCATATTACTGGTGTGGTGGTGATCAAGGGCACTGGCTGGTGACAATATTAAAAAAAATGTTATCATTTATTTTTTATTACTTTTTTTTCCTTTTTTTTTACTGTTGTTTTTAACACACTGTGACCAGAGCAATATAATGTTACCATAGTAACATTGTACAAATCTGGGGAAGTTACATAGTTAAATAGTTACATAGTTAGTCAGGTCGAAAAAAGACACACGTTCATCTAGTTCAGTGGTTCTCAACTCCGGTCCTCGGGACCCACTAACAGGCCAGGTTTGCAGGATAACTGAAATGAATCACAGGTGATATCATTTGCTGCTCAGTGATTGCAGTATTTTAGTCTGCATCTCCCCAAGGTAATACTTAAAATCTGGCCTGTTGGTGGGTCCCGAGGACCGGAGTTGAGAACCACTGATCTAGTTCAACCAATAAAAGAGGGAAAAATCATACAATCCCATATGCACAAACCTATACCCGAAGTTGATCCAGAGGAAGGTGAAAAACCCCAGCAAAGCGTGATCCAATTTTCTACAGCAAGGGAAAAAGTCCCTTCCTGATCCCCCGAGAGGAAGTGATCTGGATTTCTTTTACACATTATGTTTGCTTATAGCATTGCATTACATTGCTATAAGCAAGCATTTTACAGAATGAAACTGATTCATTCAGATTGTTTTGTTGTGATTAGTTGTGGTCAAAGCTCACATTGTACAGATGGGGTGTGATTAGCCTTGTCTGTACCATTTGATCAAATTGACCAATCACAGCTAGCAACACAATTGTACACAATAGATGGCATGAAAGAAAGCCATCCATTGTGTATAACTGTCATGTGACCTGCTGTGATTTGTCATGGCGGTCACATGGTATCAGCAGTGAGCCGGTACACTGATCTGTTATTGGCTGAGTCCTGTGGACACGGCCGGTGGCAGATTGTGCCTCTGCGCGATGCTTCCTGACAGGACATCATTTAGCAGGATGATGGAAGGTATTAACCACTTCACTTCCGGAAGAATTTCCCAGTTTAGGACCAGAGCGCTTTTTGCGATTCGGCGCTGCATTGCTTTAACTGCCAATTGCGCAGTCGTGCGACGTTGTACCCAAACAAAATTTGCGTCCTTTTTTTCCCACAAATAGAGCTTTCTTTTGGTAGTATTTGATCACCTCTGCGTCATTTCTGATCGCCGCTATAAACAAAAGAAGAGCGACCATTTTGCAAAAAACCCCAAATTTCTTACTTTTTGCTAAAAATCAAATTAAAAAAAAATATAATTTTTTTTTTTCACCGGTTTTGGCCGATTTATATTCTTCCTCATATTTGTGATAAAAAAATCGCAATAGGCGTTTATTGATTGGTTTCGCAAAAATGCCCGCGTTTAAGGATTGTGAGAATTCATTTCTGGGTTTTTTTTTATTTTTTATTTTTTACTAGTAATGGCGGTGATCTGCAATTTTTAGCGGTACTGCGATATTGGGGAGGACATGTTGGACATTTTTGACACTTTTTGGGACCAATGACATTTATTCAGCGATCAGAAATTTAAATGTCCACTGATTACTGTATAAATGTCATTGACAGAGAAGGGGTTAACCTGCAGGGGGAGATCTAGGGGTTAACTGTGTTCCCTGGGTGTGTTCTTACTGTGGGGGGCTGGGCTACCATGGGCATGAGAGATATAACTGATCCCAGTGACAGGGATCAGTAGATCACCCATGCCCGCACTGTCAGAATGGGGATGTTTACATCGGCGGTTCCCTGTTCTTTGCCTGTGGCCGCTCATCGCGGCTCGCCGGCAGACATCGGGTCCGCCCGAGCCGCGGGCACACTCCTCAGGAGCGCGGCGGGCGCGCACGGCCCCAGCGGCCATTCGCAGATCGCCGCCTTTTTACGGCGATTCGCGGCCAGCGTCCACACTGCCGCCGTAAATATGCGTAGGCGGTGTGGAACTGGTTAAGCAATTTAGTATAGGAGAGGAGTCTGTACAACTGTGCAAGACTGAGATGTAGGACTGGAGTTTAGATTTATGACATATTTTCTGACACAGAATTGCTTGGCTTTGTTAGAGTCTTACTGTAGCTGTGGCGCTTCTGATGCCTAAACACAGCCTATCGCCTTCACAATCAAATAAACAGCAGATAATGATTTTCTCTAAAACTTTCTCATGCTTTTATTAACTGTAATTAAGAACACATTTGCTGCAACTGAACAAATAGGCTTCATATGTAAATGCCCTTCTATTTGTTTTTTTTTCTCCTTCCATTTCTAAATGTGATGTGTTAATATACTGAAATCGAGAAAACATGAAACCTAATGCAAAAGTGAGAAACTGAATGGGAGGTCTTTACATTGTCCAACTAGCCAAAGAAGGAGGAGCCAAGAGATAAATAAAGTTAAAATGTAAGATGGAAAATTCTTTAACTGCCCCCAAATCTGGGGCAAAATTCACTTTCTCCTCTTTTGTAGAATTTATTATGGATCAGTGGGGGCATTGATAACTTTTTATTGTAACTATTAAGACCCCTTTCACACTGAGGGAGTTTTCAGGTGTTTTAGCGCTAGAAATAGCGCCTGTAAAGTGTCTGAAATCTGCCTCCCATTCTGTGCAATGGGGGATTTCACACCTGGGCGTTGCGCTGGCAGGATGTACGGAAAAGTCCTGCAAGCGGCATCTTTGAGGCAGGTTGGGAGCGCTGTATACAGCGCTTCCACAGCGCTTCCACAGCGCCTGAAAAGCGCTTGGTAATTGCCACAATGAGGGAGTTTTTAACCTCTTAAGCACCGCTTAAACAGCAGTAAAGCGCCACTAAAATGAGCAGTGCTTTACTGCGAATGTGGCCATGTTCCCAGTGTGAAAGGGGTCTTAAAGTATTAAAATAGTAAAAATATTTCTCTCTCTCTCTCTCTCTCTCTCTCTCTCTCTATATATATATATATATATATATAATAAAGTGCTGAGAGTGAGGTGCACACAGTCCCAGTTGTATGTGCCTAGCAATCAGGTCCTCCCAAAGACCATCCTATAGAAAACCAGAGATGGGATTGCTGCACAAACTTCTTTTAATGAAGGAGAAAATTACATCAAGGTTACATGCTATACATGGTAACAATTTGGGGCTCGTATTGCTAACGCCCTTCTTCAAAGACCAAATATCTGCAAGTGACCATACACCTCAAGTGTTATATAGTTCACCTGTAACGTTTCATTATTAATTAATTAACTAGTTCAATTAATCTGGAATCCACTACTAACTCATTCATTATATAATGACAGACAAGAATATAAGAAGTTAAGTAGAAGCAATGTTTCCAACAGCTGTAACCAATACTCCACTTATTACAGACATAGTTATATAGGAACGCTGCAAACAAGGCAAAACCTGTAAAAAAAACAATAAATAAAACAGAACACAACTAAAATCAGCTGTTTATATAAGCTGACAACAAAATTATTCCTAATAAAATTAAAATGTATTACAATGTTGGAAAAGTGTACATGAAGACACCCACACATCTGTAGAAATTCAATGCCTGTTATAGGAATAAGTACAAGTCAAAATCACTGTTTCGGCTGAAGAGTGTCCAAACGGTGAATCCCACTGACTTCTTTCTTTCTAAGATCTCGTTCACTATCACCCCCCCCGTCTATTTTTGAATACACCATCAATGACCATATATCTCAGTTGAGAAACACTATGGCCCTTCTCCTGAAAATGCCTGGCTACAGGTTAATCTAATTTATCCCGTATAGCATATTTGTGTCTGGCAATGTGGTCTTTAATTTTTTGTGTAGTCTCTCCTACATATACCAGCCCACATGGGCACTTGATAATATACACCACATAAGAGGACTGACAAGTGAAGTAGTCCCTTATTGGTATAGAATAACCTTTATGGGGATGGGAGATTTGTTTCCCTTTTATCATGCAGGTGCATTGAATACAGGATAAAAAGGGAAATGAACCTGTATTAGGGGGTCCCAAAAATGTAATAGGAGGGGTGATTTTATTATACTGATCGGATCTGACCACCCTATCATAAATGGTTCTACCACGGCGGTATGATGGCAGAGGAAACTGTTGAAACTCAGGAATTGTGGGATAATTCCTTTTAAGTATCGACCAGTGTTTTTTCATCATATTAAATACCTGTTTAGAAAAGGGATAAAATTGTGAAACGAATGGCAGTCTGCGGCTCGTGGTTTTAATCTTATCATGTTGCAAATGAATACGTTCATGATGAACCGTTTAGGATATCCACGTTGTCGGAGTCTGCATTCCATTTCATCATATATAAGTCACTGACTATATGTCCATCTTGAATAGTAGTAATGTGTCCAAAAAGGGTACATGTTCCTCTCCATAAGATATATTGAATTTTAAACCCAGAATCAAATAATTCAAATAGGTATTAAACATTAATAATGAGTCCACGTCGCCCACCCACATGGCAAATGCGTCATCTATAAATTTGTACCAAGCTGTACCGTGTTCCATACACATACTGCAGTTGTAAATGAACGCATGTTCTAATATGTCTATATACGCATTGGCATATGGGGGGGGGGGCGACATTAGAACCCATCACTGCACAAGTGAGCTGGAGATAATATGTGTCCATAAAAAGAAAAAAGTTATCTTCTAAAATTATAGTTAGCAAATTCAAGAGAAAGGTAATCTGAGACATATTGTATTTTCGTGAATGAATCAATAAGTGGCAGCAAGCTTCAATTCCTAACGTGTCTGGAATAGCAGTATATAAATTCGCTACATCCCAAGTTACTAATATAGCATTAGATGGTAAAGTCAACTTTTTTACTTTAGCAAGAAAATCTTGTGTATCTCGTATGTCTCATTTAGTTAGATAAATTAACTGAGTAATGCATCTATCCAAATACTTGGCTATAGGCCAAGTATTTTTTGTTTTGTTTTTTTACAGGGTTATTTGGTCTTTGAAGAAGGGCGCTAGCAATACGAGCCCCAAACTGTTACCATGTATACCATGTAACCTTGATGTAATTTTGTCCTTCATTAAAAGAAGTTTGTGCAGCAATCCCATCTCTGGTTTTCTATAGGATGGTCTTTGGGAGGAACTGATTGCTCGGCACATACAACTGGGACTGTGTGCACCTCACCCTCAGAACTTTATTATACATACCCTTGTGAGTGAGCACCAGCTGTCACCTGGAATCCTTGAAGCAATGGCAACAGGTGGATCATTTTCTTATACGGACGAGGAAGCAGCCAGGATATACACCGGCACCACAGGTAGTAGAGATTTCCTTATTGAAAGCTCATCTTTACAGCTATCACGTAAGTTGGAGAAATTACATTATAAACATACGTCTATGGAACTACATGAGTTTACTCTAGCTGAGTATCACAGATCACAATTGATACCTCGAGGACTAAGAGTACATATAGTTCCTACTCTATTCTCCCATAATGATGAGTTCAAAAAAACTTTCACACAGATCATTAACAAATGTTTGTTTGATCTTATCACCCTGGTGGCAGTTCCTGCAGAAAGAGCAGATTACTATTATACAGGAGATTGCTGACTTGGAGAAACAACTGACCGATTTAACTGGGCAGGAAGATTTTCTCAAGGCTAAGAAAACTCTTGATGAAAAACCTATTGCACACAGAAAAGGGCCAAAATGGATCGGGACAGAGGCGATTATTTCAACAACCGTGTATACAATTGGTTGGAGCCCAATCGTTTCCGACCTAGATCCAGAAATACACGTCGTGACACACAGCTATCCACGTCCAATTCATCCATGGCTTCTATGGGATCATCAACAAATGCTTCCAGGGGTTCCTCTTTTTTGGTGCATGCACACAGGAGGAGAGGAGGCAAGAAGAACCGAAGGCGGAGGGACACGGCCAATTGCCACCAGGACAAGGAACAGACAGAGGACATAGCTACATGTGTGGTAAATAATATTTCTTCTACCTCTTTAACTAAACTTGAATTACAAGTTTTGAACAAGGGACTCAATATCTCTCCTAAACCTAAAATGAACACTTTTGTTTTGAGACAGGACTAATAATAATAATTTTAGGCAAATTCATTTGAAAGCTTTCTATTCAACCAGACCTGCAGTGAATAATGTCAGTCCGCTGTGCTTATCTATTTCAAATTTAGATTTAAAAAATAAGAGTGATTTTCTTCCACCTACTTCATGCCCAGCGGCAGAGTTATTAATTGATAAGGTCGAGGTGGAGGTTAAATTATTTCTGCAGAATCAATCGAAAAGAGACCATATACCCAACAATTTTAATTGAGAGGAAATGGCAGCTCTCACTACCTTATCAGCTCGCAGAGATATTAACATCAAGCCAGCTGATAAGGGTGGTTCAATAGTGATTATGGACACAAAGCAGTATGAGAGGGAGGTCTATAGACGGTTAGCAGATGTAAAAGTTTATTCACAATTGGATAGTAATCCTACTTTACGGGTTCTGAATAAAATAAAATATACTGTAAGAGAAGCACTCCGACAAGGTATTATCGATACAAATACACCAACATATTTGATTCCAGAACACCCCGTTACATCTATTTTTTACATCTTACCCAAAATCTATAAAGACCCCTTTAATCCCCCTGGTCGTCCAATTGTATCGAGTACTGATTCTGTCACTATGCCTATAGCCAAGTATTTGGATAGATGCAATATTCCGTTAATTTATCTAACTAAATCATACATATGAGATACACAAGATTTTCTTGATAAAGTAAAAAAGTTGACTTTACCATCTAATGCTATATTAGTAACTTGGGATTTTGCAAATTTATATACTGCTATTCCACACACGTTAGGAATTGAAGCTTGCCGCCGCTTATTGATTCATTTACGAATATAAAATATGTCTCAGATTACCTTTCTCTTGAATTTGCTAACTATAATTTTAGAAGATAACTTTTTTATTTTTAAGGAAACATATTATCTCCAGCTCACTGGTGCAGCGATGGGTTCTACTGTTGCCCCCCCCCCCCCCCATATGCCAATGCGTATGGACATATTAGAACATGCGTTCATTTACAACTGCAGTATGTGTATGGAACACGGTACAGCTTGGTACAGATTTATAGATGACGCATTTGCCATATGGGTGGGCGACGTGGACTCATTATTAATGTTTAATACCTATTTGAATTATTTGGTTCCGGGTTTAAAATTTTATATATCTTATAGAGAGAAACATGTACCCTTTTTGGACATGTTACTACTATACAAGATACACATATAGTCAGTGACTTATATAGAAAACCCACTGACCGCAATCAATTACTTCACTACTCTAGTTTCCATCCTCTGGGGGTGTTCAAATCTATCCCCTGGAGCCAATTTGAAAGAGTGTCTAAAATCACTACTGATCCTGTCAGACATGAAAGTAGATTGGATGAAATGGAATGCAGACTCCGACAACGAGGATATCCTAAACAAACGGTTCATCATGAACATATTCATTTGCAACATGATAAGATTAAAATCACGAGCCACAGACTGCCATTAGTTTCACAATTTTATCCCTTTTCTAAACAGGTATTTAATATGATAAAAAAAACATGGGTCGATGTGTAAAAGGAATTATCCCACAATTCCTGGGTTTCAACAGTTTCCTCTGCCATCATACCGCCGTGGTAAAACCATTTATGATAGGGTGGTCAGATCCGATCAGTATAATAAAATCACCCCTCCTATTACATTTTTGGGACCCCCTAATACAGGTTCATTTCCCTGTTTATCCTGTATTCAATGCACCTGAATGATAAAAGGGAAACAATTCCCCCATTCCCATAAAGGTTATTCTATACCAATAAGGGGGGTGATCGTGAACGAGATCTTAGAAAGAAAGAAGTCAGTTGGATTCACCGTTTGGACACTCTTCAGCCGAAGGGGTTAAACAGTGATTTTGACTTGTACTTATTCCTATAACAAGCATTGAATTTCTACAGATGCGTAGGCGTCTTCATGTACACTTTTCCAACACTGTAATACATTTTAATTTTATTAGGAATAATTTTGTTGTCAGCTTATATAAACAGCTGATTTTAGTTTTGTTTTGTTTTAATTTTTGTTTTGTTTTTTTACAGGGTTTGCCTTGTTTGCAGAGTTCCTATATAACTATGTCTGTAATAAGTAGAAGATTGGTTACAGCTGTTGGAAACATTGCTTCTACTTAACTTCTTATATTCTAGTCTGTCATTATATAATGAAGGAGTTAGTAGTGGATTCCAGATTAATTGAACTAGTTAATTAATTAATGATGAAACATTACAGGTGAACTATATAACACTTGAGGTGTATGGTCACTTGCAGGTATTTGGTCTTTGAAGAAGGACGTTAGCAATACGAGCCCCAAACTGTTACCATGTATAGCATGTAACCTTGATGTCATTTTCATCTTCATTAAAAGAAGTTTGTGCAGCAATCCCATCTCTGGTTTTATATATATATATATATACAGTCAGGTCCATAAATATTGGGACATCAACACAATTCTAATCTTTTTGGCTCTATACACCACCACAATGGATTTGAAATGAAACTAACAAGATGTGCTTTAACTGCAGACCTTCAGCTTTAATTTGAGGGTATTTACATCCAAATCAGGTGAACGGTGTAGGAATTACAACAGTTTGTAGATGTGCCTCCTACTTTTTAAGGGACCAAAAGTAATGGGACAGATTAACAATCATAAATAAAACTTTCACTTTTTAATACTTGGTTGCAAATCCTTTGCAGTCAATTACAGCCTGAAGTCTGGAACACATAGACATCACCAGACGCTGGGTTTCATTCCTGGTGATGCTCTGCCAGGCCTCTACTGCAACTGTCTTCAGTTCCTGCTTGTTCTTGGGGTATTTTCCCTTCAGTTTTGTCTTTAGCAAGTGAAATGCATGCTCAATCGGATTCAGGTCAGATGATTGACTTGGCCATTGCATAACATTCCACTTCTTTCCCTTAAAGAGTAGTATGCTTTGGGTCATTGTCCATCTGCTCTGTGAAGCGCCATCCAATGAGTTCTGAGGCATTTGGCTGAATATAAGCTGATAATATTGCCCAAAACACTTCAGAATTCATCCTGCTGCTTTTGTCAGCAGTCACATCATCAATAAATACAAGAGAACCAGTTCCATTGGCAGCCATACATGCCCACGCCATGACACTACCACTACCATGCTTCACAGATGAGGTGGTATGCTTTGGATCATGAGCAGTTCCTTTCCTTCTCCATACTCTTCTCTTCCCATCACTCTGGTACAAGTTGATCTTGATCTCATCTGTCCATAGGATGATGTTCCAGAACTGGGAAGGCTTTTTTAGATGTTGTTTCGCAAACTCTGATCTGGCCTTCCTGTTTTTGAGGCTCACCAATGGTTTACATCTTGTGGTGAACCCTCTGTATTCACTCTGGTGAAGTCTTCTCTTGATTGTTGACTTTGACACACATACACCTACCTCCTGGAGAGTGTTCTTGATCTGGCCAACTGTTGTGAAGGGTGTTTTCTTCCCCAGGGAAAGAATTCTTCGGTCATCCGCCACAGTTGTTTTCCGTGGTCTTCCGGGTCTTTTGGTGTTGCTGAGCTCACCGGTGCGTTCTTTCTTTTTAAGGATGTTCCAAACAGTTGATTTGGCCACTCCGAATGTTTTTGCTATCTCTCTGATGGGTTTGTTTTGTTTTTTCAGCCTAATGATGGCTTGCGTCACTGATAGTGACAGCTCTTTGGATCTCATATTGAGAGTTGACAGCAACAGATTCCAAATGCAAATAGCAAACTTGAAATGAACTCTGGACCTTTTATCTGCTCCTTGTAAATGGGATAATGAGGGAATAACACACACCTGGCCATGGAACAGCTGAGCAGACAATTGTCCCATTACTTTCGGTCCCTTAAAAAGTGGGAGGCACATATACAAACTGTTGTAATTCCTATACCGTTCACCTGATTTGGATGTAAATACCCTCAAATTAAAGCTGAAAGTCTGCAGTTAAAGCACACCTTGTTCGTTTCATTTCAAATCCATTGTGGTGGTGTATAGAGCCAAAAAGATTAGAATTGTGTCAATGTCCCAATATTTATGGACCTGACTGTATATAGTGACATTATGCAGAACGAGATAGTGGACGGGCGATATCTGTCACGTCTCATGCGTTCACTTGGAGTGGACTAGAAAGAGTCCTGCCTGGGTTTTGCCAGCCACCGTGGCAGAGCTGGTTCCAGCCCTGAGTTTCTGGTCCACCCAAATCCCCCTTCAGTTGCTTTAAATGACCAGGAGGAGAACTCAGTGTGGCTCTGGTCTGGGACTCAGTATCACTACACTGAGAGAACTAAACCTTGGAAATTGGTTGCTCTAAGGACTCAAAAAGAAAAGGTTTGCATTTGTTTTGTTTGGGGGTGTCTGGAACGAGCCTGACACCGTATAGAGAGGTATCCTCCTCTGTATAGTCTAGCTCCGGACTGCAAGGAGTTGTTTTGCTATTTTGTTTGTTTTATGACTTGCAACCTTTTATCAATAAAACCGTTAACCAGCCAGACTTTTAGGAAAGTTTGCCTTCAAGCTGCCTTTTTTGCAGGAAAGGTGATCCCCACGAGCTAATCCCCCACAATATATATATAGATATAGCTATATCTATATCTATCTATCCATCTATTTATCTATCTATCTATCTATCTATCTATCTATCTATCTATCTATCTATCTATCTATCTATCTATCTATCTATCTATCTATCTATCTATATATATATATATATATATATATATATATACAGGGTGGGCCATTTATATGGATACACCTTAATAAAATGGGAATGGTTGGTGATATTAACTTCCTGTTTGTGGCACATTAGTATATGTGAGGGGGGAAACTTTTCAAGATGGGTGGTGACCATGGTGGCCATTTTGAAGTCAGCCATTTTGAATCCAACTTTTGTTTTTTCAATAGGAAGAGGGTCATGTGACACATCAAACTTATTGGGAATTTCACAAGAAAAACAATGGTGTGCTTGGTGTTAATGTAACGTTATTCTTTCATGAGTTATTTACAAGTTTCTGACCACTTATAAAATGTGTTCAATGTGCTGCCCATTGTGTTGGATTGTCAATGCAACCCTCTTCTCCCACTCTTCACACACTGATCGCAACATCACAGGAGAAATGCTAGCACAGGCTTCCAGTATCCGTAGATTCAGGTGCTGCACATCTCGTATCTTCACAGCATAGACAATTGCCTTCAGATGACCCCAAAGATAAAAGTCTAAGGGAGACCTTGGGGGCCATTCAACTGGATATGCGAAATTGCTACATGATGATGTGTTTCCCTCTTTATGCACTGAAGCTGGCACTTTCCTGAGTTTTTCCAGCAAGATGGTGCACCACCACATTATGGGTGTCAGGTCCGAGCATTCCTAGATGAACAGTTTCCTGGAAAGTGGATTGGTCATCGTGGGCCAGTTGAATGGCCCCCAAGGTCTCCCGATCTGACCCTTCTCTGAGCACTGCGCTCCCTGTTACATCTTCAGGGGGGCGTTTCATTTAGCCACAAGGGAAGCCCTCTCGGCCTCATACCCGTCCCTGACATTTTCATTACCGGAAGTCCCCTTTCCTTCTCGGGCTGTCCCACATAGCTGAACAATGTGGAGGAGGCATCTCTGGCGCCCCCGACTAGTGTGCACTCTAGGCTAGCACTTATCTTGCCTATAGGTAGCACCTGTCCTGATATAATTTTCAGTCATATAAATGTAACGCATGCCCAGTAGGAGCCATTAGTGAATTGGGATTCCCCACCCTGCACAGCCAGGCACACCGAATTTCCACAGACATGCTTGAGTCAGAAAAACAGTCCAACAACTTTGTTTTTGTTTATTTATCAGGGGTATTGAACTTGGATGGAGGTTGGATTATTATGGGATGCCCACTTGACTTCAAATAACTCTTCAGGGACACTTCAATATACACAGTCTATATACACACTCCTCAGCATCCTCCAGCACTCACTTGCTTGCAAAAATATCACAGACCCAACTGGCACAATGATAGATGATCTGACAAAAAGCAACAGTCAGATAAAGCACAGGCCCTTTACAGGCAGGGGCCGTGGGCCCATTAGTTGTGTAGAAAAGTCAGTGTCCAGCTTCCATCCCTGTGGCTACTGATCCCAGCACCACCTCTTCAGGCACTGCTAGCCCGTCTGGCTGCAGCTGCCCCTTTCACTAGCCCACTTGGCTACTTCCCACAGTGCTGTCAGACTGCACACTCACCAGTTCTCTTGGCTGACTTCTCCTAGAGATCTCCTGGAGATCTCCTGGACGTGCTGACTCTCTCCTGCTATCCTCATACCTGCTCCCGTGTATCCAGGACAGGACCCCTCCGTGGGTTGTAGAGGATCCCTCCAGCACCTGAGCCATAGGCCCAAGGTCACCCCCCAGAGTAGGGGGCACCCCCAAGGTTCTCAAAAAGCCTCCTCAGCGCTCCATCTCCAATCTTCCACTTGAAACCACTGAGTATAAAAGAGGGGCCTACCCCATGTCAGCCAACTTGCTGACAATTGGCTGGGGCCTCCTTCAATACTCCAGGCAGCTCCTCCTAATCTCCACCCCATTTTTCTGGAAACCTCTTCAAGGTTCCAGCAAGTAGGGGAAGACACCAGGGATGCTGCCTGGTAAGTCATCCAGCCTCCTTGAGTCACTCCCTCAGAGCCAGATTCAGCCCAGGCTTGGGCACAAGCCAAGCCAAACAATTTACCTACTCTAACAACTATATACACTCCTAGGACACTAGAGGGTTCTACATAAATATGAAATATTACACATAGATATTTAGTATTCTCTCTTTCAACCAGAAGGTGGAGCTGTTGTCTCCCTTTCACATGTGTTATGCTTCAAATGGTATCTGTATAGCTGCTATACTGAATTTTAGAGATGTATTGAATGTCTCAAGTGACATTTATCTATCCCACCCACTCTAGGGTGTTTAGATACCTTCCAAACCAAGTTCCAATTAGAGAGACACAATCTAAAATTAAACAAATATTGCTGTACTCTCTCTTTACAAAGATTTCTGAATTTCTTTCGGATATGACTTATTTTTTCTAACTCACTGAATTGCACTACTGTGTGTTGCAGTGTGCTTGTGCTTACTGCCTTGATGTGCAATTCAAAATGGCACCACAAACTCAGCAACCTTATTTTCTTTTTTAACTGTTTTGCAAGCCAAAGGCGATAGGGCTTAATGAATGGGAGTAGTCAAGAGCAAGCCTGGAGTGGCATGGTATGGAAACAGCAGAGGTTTTGATATATAAGAGACGTGGCCAATTACTGAACTCCTGAGCATACACAGGTGTCAAAGGAGAAGCACAGACTCCCTTACCTCAGCAAACCAAGACTAAGCCTCAATCTGCCAAATCTTCTCCTGCCACCTCTTAAGCCAAAACAGTTATTTTTATTTCTCCCAAACTTACCACTTCAATGCCAAACCCATACCACTGCAATCCTTGGGCTTCCAAATCATCTAAACCTACAAACAAGTACTCTTCAACGTGAAGGGATGCCCCCATTTCTCAAAGTGGGTGATGTTTGTTGGCCTTCTAACATCTAGTCAGAAAGTATCTTGGATGTTTGGGCAAAAGGAAAGGTTTCAGGGTTTTTCCTCCAAACTTTTTACTGTCCCAAAACCAAGAGGGGGCATTTGTCTAGTCCTGGACACCCTATTGGTGCAGGGCATTTTTAACATTCTAGAGCCCTGAGTGATTTGGTTGTCTCTGTAATTCTGGACACTTCACATTAAGGATCATCCAATAAGGATTCAGTCAGACAATACCACAGCAGTAGTGTTGATTAATCATCAGTGAGAAAACAGATGTCTCCTTGCAGCAATAGAGGTAGAGAGAATTCTCTTTTGCTTGGGACTCCTTGTTTCTGCCTTGTCTGCTGTTCATATTCCAACCATGTACAATTGGCAAGCAAACTAACTCTAGTGGGAGCGCCTTGCCCTGGAGGAGTGGTCACTACACCTGGAAGTTTTCAGGGCCTGTGTTACAGGTAAGATCGTCAGATGTGGATCTCCTGGCCTCCAGGTTCAACACCAAATTGAGCAGCCAGATGCAGAGATCCTGTGGAAGAGGCAATGATTGCTCCAGTGACTCCATAGGATCAGTACAGCTGGTCTATGCATTTTCTTCTCTGAAAATCTAATCCACAGGATTGAGATAGAGGGAATTTAGTTGCTCTTCATAGTACTAAACTGGCCCAGGTGGTTGTGGTCCTCTGACTTGATCAGGAATCTGCCTGTTCCAGATCAACCAGATTTCCTATTTCATGAATTGACCTATCATTCTGCTTAATGGTTACTGACTTTAAGCCCAAGTCTTGAGATTGGGGTCTATGAGTCAGTGCTTCCCACACTTCAGAAAACTAGTAAATCTACCTCTTGCATGGTCTATCATCATATACAAAGGGCTTACTTCACTTGGTGTGGAAACTCTGTAACTCTTTAGAGCAAATCCTGATCTTTTTACAATCTAGCTTGGATCAACATTTGGCCCGGAGTGCTATCAAGGGCCAAATCTTGGCTTTTGCAAACGTTTTTCAAAGAACTCTAGAGTCCCATCCTTTCATCAGAACCTTTGTATAGGGTGCCTTTCACTGTAGTTTCTCCTGTACAGCCTCCTGTTACCCTGTGCAATGTCAGTTTGATTCTTTCAGCTCTTCAAAGACCACCTTTTGAAACACTTAGTAATATTTCCCTTTTCTCTCAAACTTACAAGGTTGTGCTCCTGATTGCTATCTCCTCTGCAAAATGTGGGTTTTAGCTGGTGGCCCTTTTTGGTCTTACACAAGCATAAGGAACTATTAAGGCTTAAAGTCTTCTTCTTTCTAATGTGGTTTCAGCCTTTCACTTCAACCAGGACACTGTTCTCTCATTTCTTCCAGCTCCAGTTCATCTGAAGGAGATTTACCTTCTCTGTCTGGATGTAGTTTGTGATGTCTGAGTTTAGCTGCTTCTGTTAGAAAGACTGATTCTCTTTGTCACTCCTGATGGTCCACGTAAGGTGGAATCAGCTTCTCATTCCACTGTTTCATGGTGGCTAAGATAGCTCATTGTCCAAGCCTATGGGTTTAAGGATAAAGTTGTACCTTTTCCTGGTCTTCGCCTTTTCCTGGTCTTCGGGTTACACATTTTCTACGTTTTTGCCAGGTGAATGTTCAAGGCCCCTCTGATGCTAGCTCTGATGTAAGATCTTTCAGGCAGCTTATTGAGTTTCAGGCTGCCCCAATTTTATTTTGTTTGTTCATGGGTCTGTTAGCATTTTGTTTGCTTTGCTGCTCTCAGTTGAACTCATTTTGGATGTACCATTTGTCTCAGATTAACGTATTCTTATGTCCCATAATGAATAATAAAGAAAACAGAATTTTTGTACATAAGATCTGTTTCTTGAATTTCAATAAGAGACCCCTTTGTGTTTCTACTTCTATATCCCAGACATTTGTCAATGAATGAGTGGCCCCATTGGAAAATTTCCTCTCTATTCCTGTTCTAGTGACAACTTAATATTTTAAATTTTACACCTCTTTCAGTCCCAGATGAGCCAGATTCTCATTAGCAGGGGTGCAGACGGCATTAAAAAAATGGGGGTGTAGCCTTTACTCACTCCATCAAAAACTAAAACCAAAGGTTTTGGCTTTAGATACAACTTTTTTAAAATCGTATTGTTGCTATTGTGACATTTCAGAAATTCATACTTGCAGACCTAGAAATTTACTGAAAGGTCTGCTTTAATAGTCTGTCTCGGAAAAATATGAAAGGGGGATGCTTATTGGTTGACATAGGTAATAAAAACAGTCCTATTTTCATGATGACTGCAAATTTGATGAAGAAATGTTTTTTTCTTAATGCAGCTCATGGTGTTGGATGCATCAACATCGTGGCGATTTCTCTGAACTGTCCATTTTGATCACTCTGCTTTCCCATAGTTGCAATAAAAGAGCATATGCTTGAGAAATATTAGATCTCCACAAGACAGAAGACTTGCCGGCAGCTTAGTGACAAGAAAAGAAAGAAACTCCCTTGTGGCACTCAAGAAAGAAGAGTTCTTTTTGTTTTGCTCCAATTTATCCTAAATTAAGTTCATTTTAAAGATCTGTAGTCTTTTTGAGTCATTGTATTTCTCTCCACCAGAGAAGGATTGATTTCTTATTAAACGAATGGCTTCAGCATGATTAATCACCTCTTCATGGAATTAATAATTCCACATTCCAGTGTCATTAGAGTCCTTAGAGTTATGTACCACTTTTAAAGTGAAACTCCACCTATATCCAAAAAATAAAGAAAGGACATATACTCTCCACAATACATTTAATTAGGGCTGGCATCACAAGCATTACTGCAACCCACATAAATGACAATATGCGCTGTATTGCTGCAGGTACATTTTTTTTTAGCATTGATGTGTGCTGCCAGACTATTCAAATGCACAAGTGTTGATGGGCTCTAAAGGAAACCTGTTACAATAAAAAAATGGAGACTGTTGTTGTTGATCTCTTTTCAAAAATGCTAGCTGCCTGACTGTCATATTAAGGCTCTGGTCTCGGTACTGTGAGTCACTGGCCTGAAACAAATATTGAGATAAGACCTTCTGACTTTAATCTGAGTTGCCTTATCTTTATACTTGTTCTGAGAGCACAAAAACAAACATTCAAGAGTGCATGGTTTTTAATGATAAAATCGATTCACAGCAGAATATAGCCAACGTGTTTCGGGGGACAGATACACTCGCCCTTCTTCAGGAGTACTGACTTTTGACTTAAAGGAGAAGTGCAGGCAAAGCTTGTTTGGCTGTACTTTTCCTGTGAATCACAGGAGTGCAGTTCGTTCTGCATTCCTGTGACCCATTTTCAGCCGACAGTGGGCTGAAGCCCGCTGTTGGCTGATGCCACAGAGCTGGTCCAGGCTCAGGCAAGATTGCAATAATGAAGTCGGGATCCACCCACATGCCTGAACTGGCACCTGGCTCTGCCTCTCAGCGAGCCGCTCAGAGCCTGAGCCAGCTGCTCCCGCCCCTTCCACAGCCCAGTGCTCTAGTGAGTATGGGGAAGGGTGGAGCGGAGACTGACAGCCACCAGCTGTCTGCTCAGGGAGCTCTGAGAACTGAGCAATCGGCAGTGTTTGATTGCTCGGTTATCAGTGTTAGAGCCAGTGGGGGACAGATACAGCATCAGACCGATGCTGCATCCACCTAAGTAAGTATGATTCCGAAAAACAAACAAACCCCATATTTCTCTTTTAAAGAGGTTCTACACCCTGCAATCAAAAAATGTAAAAGTCAGCAGCTACAAATACTGTAGCTGAGGACTTTTAAAAAATACACAATTACCTGTCTGGCCCTTTGACGGTCTTCGTATGCAGGTGCCGGTATCCTAACTATGGGCAGCCAACTGTGACTCCTTGCAGCTTTAGTCTTCTGCCCCCCGTGATTGGTCCCACACAGTGGCGACTGGTGGTATATTTTGAGGATCCAGCTTCCTGATTGGCGGGGAGGAGATTCGGTGTGAAAATAGCTAATATTCATTCATTCATTCGCTATTGTCAACCAACTTGGTGGGCTCGGAGCACAGTGCTCTGCACCCCGAGCTCACCCTTTTTTGAAGCCTATTAGAGTCTCTGGCTCTAATCACGTGCTTAAACCCCCCCCATTGGAATCCATGCATCCGGAGCCTCAAATGTAGCTTAGGGGACCGAATGCATGGATGGGGGGGGGGGGGGTGGCACCCCTGCGCTGCTAAAGAACAGGCCGCCCCTTGTCCCACAGTCTGCTGGGACCTGTGACATGTTCCAAGTGGCTGTGGTGGGAAAGAGGGGGAGCGAACTTCTCAGATTTTCCGTAAGTTGAAGCTAGTACCTGTCAAAATCAAAATAAAACTCTTTTTGTTCATTTTTAAAAGTGACATCATTCCATCTTGCACTACACCCACTATGCCTAGTAACCTGCACCCTGAGGAGGAATGTCAGCTTTCCCTGACTCTGGAGGTCACTATCAGGCCTCTGGAGGTCGGGTAGACCGCTACAAATGCTTGGGATAGTTTCAGGAGGGCTTGTTAAACTATGGTTAGTGAATGCAGCAAAAGGATGCATGGAGGTGGAGAGACAGTTAGCTTTTGAATTCAGAGCTACCTTACATTTGTTGAAATACTTGAGAGGTCTTTGTTTTACCATGACATTAGGGTAGCAGTGGGTTCATATTTGTTATGTTTCTACTTTTTGGTGATGAGTGCGGTTTTGTCATTATATCTCTACATAGTTTTGTATAAGCTACCACTGGAATTCCAGCATGACTTTACACAGACTCTTTTCTCCTCTCCCTGTGATTGAATGAAATCGATATAGAGCAAAAGAAAGGTAAGTATATGTAGCAGTCCCTAGCTGTGTTGCTAGAGTAGGATGTTTTAGTGTAGGTACATTTTCAGGCTTGGCTGGCTGCCAAGTCTGTGTGTTTTTCTGGGTGAAGGTTTTAGTGACTCAGGTAGGCTGGATGACTCAGCAGCAGCTTCTCTGGCAACTCCTCCCTGCTGGCTGGAAACTTGGAGAAGGTTCCAGAAGCAGTTAGGAGGAGTCAAGGAGGAGCTAGCTTGAGTGTTCTGAGGGCCCTGACCAATCCCCAAGAGAAGGGTTGGCAGAGGGCAGTCCCCCCGCAAATACTCTGGGTTAGCCCAGCAGGGGTAGTGTGGAGTTTGGTTGGAAGACGGAGATGGAGTGTTAGGCTGTCAGGGCCTTTGAGAGTAGTTCCCCGGGGGGGGGGGGGGAGATGAACTCAGGCCTGGGCATGAGTGCAGAAGGGACCTCTCTTCATGACACATATGGGGATCCTGACCAGGAGGCAAGGGAGCAAGGAGAGGGCAGCAGGAGAACACTGCCGGGCAAATCTCTAGGGGGGAAAACAACCGCGTGGGCTGGTGAGTGTTGCAGTCAGAGGACTGAGAGGCATGCCTGAAGGGATTGGGTGCAAGCAGTCTGGGATTGATGCAGAGTCATTCTGGGAGGACTGTGGAGAAGTAGCCAGGAGGGCTAGTGAAAAGTGAGGTTCCAGCCAGGCAGACTGGCAGTGCCTGAAGAGGTGGTACTGGGAGCAGTAGCCACGGAGAAGGACAGATAGTACCAAAGACCTCTCTAGTTTTGCTACACCAAAAGGGACCCATAGTGCCTGCAAAGGGCATCTACAAGGATGGAGTAAATGTTGGATCAAGACCAAAGTGCTAGCTGATCTTGGGAATTGTAGCCCTACAAGCAAGTGTGTGCTGGAGGTAGAAGAAAGGAGTGTGTATATACCGGTTGTATATAGTTGTGTCTCTGAAGAGTTCTGCTGATCAAGTGGGCATCCCATATTAACCCTTCCCCATCCAAGTTCACATCCCCCTAATAAAAAACAAACAAACAAAGCTGCAAGGACTGCTTCTTGACTCCAGAGTGTATGGAAAATGAATGCGCCTGGCTGTGCAGGGTGGGAGATAACCAACATTCACCAGCGGCTCCTACGGGGGTAGTGCTACATATATGCTGCCAGGGAAAGGGTGATTAAAGTAAACTTGTTTTATCCTGTGTAAGAAAAAGATTCACTTTAAATTTCCATACCACAGGCTTTAGAGTCTCTCTTCGACTTTTATGAATGTGTTGTTTCACAGAGGACAAATTAGATTTAGTACTTTGTCCAATCATCGTAGGTGCTGTCTAAGGCACACTGTGAGGTCGGACAGGGAGACCCCATTGCCTTACGGATGCTCAACCACTTAGCTAGAAAGTAGAAGACTCCTTTTACAGATAGCACTTTTCCCCATCGCCAAACAGATTTGCCAAAGTTCGATCTCATAGCTAGCCTTACGCTGGGTACACGCTGGCAAAAAATCTTCCAGTTCAGCAGGAACTGTCAAACTTTCAGTCACTGTGTACAGTTGCCTGATAGAAGCACATCCAACAATTGGCTTTTGTCAATGGGACATCCTGGAAAACCAGCATTCGATCAGCGCTTTCAGACAATGGTTGCTAACGCTGATCCGTAAATCCTGGTGGGGGAGGAGGGGGGGGCAGTATGGTGTCAGAATTTAATAGAACAGCAGGGGAGATCACCACACTTGCATAGCTTGTATTGGTATGATGAGTTGCCCATTTTTTTTTTTTTTTTTCAACTCATTGGTTGACCGAAAAAAAAATAATTGTCAGCGTGTACCCAGCTTTAGACAGCACCTAGAATTTTTTTTTTAAATTTACCTTCAACTATGTAGTGCAAGGGCCTGCCTGATTGCATACACATCATAAGTGTTTAAAGCATTTGTTACCCCAACATTTCATATTCCTGATGTGTGCCTGCTGTATCATGCACTTGTATGAAAAAGTCTCTTTTGTCTTTGCATTGCTTCCTTTATGTGAAATCCCTGGTGTTCCTTTCAGTCCCTCTACTTTTTTATCTAAAAATTACCACACTAAGCAGTAGAACACAGTGTGGTCAGTTCTCTAGCTGTGCTGAGAACTTAGCCTGCTCTCCTCCAAGGATCAGACCTGTCCTAACACGCCTCTGCTGCACAGCCATTCACAGGGAAGCTCAGTTTCCTGCTGCTTCTCCTCCCCCCAGCTCTTATGCAGCTAAGAACAGAGGGAATGTGATCACTTATAAAAAAGGGAAAACAAGATATTAATAATGTTTTTGTTTTGCCTTTCATTTCTATTTCAAACTGAATGGGTTGTTTTACAAGGTGATCATTTACAATCACTTTAAGTTTGACCTCATATCATATGGTTTTGGTAAATCTGAAGGAAAATTGTACAAGAAAAGTGTATAATGTATAGCCAGCCATAAGACAAAATACTACAGTACATGTACGTTGATCCCTTGGGAGGACACATTAATAAAAATCAAAGTGAGACTTTTTCTTTAACCCTTTTACTGCTGCCACCTAATAGTTAAATCTGAGCAAAACTGCTTGCAGCACACAATAGACCTTGAGGCAGCTGCATTTATTAAGCCTGTGCAACCATGAATCTACAGCAAAACGGGGCCCAGGACTACCTTTATTTATGAATGGATGAGATCAGTGGCTGTAGGCCAATAAAACTGGAGCTACGCTTCAAACCAACCTATCTAAAGCCTGGACACTTTCCTATACCTTAACAGATCCTCCAGCCTTGCCACCAGATTCTGGAATATTTCAGATTCCAGACCATCACTGGACATATTTAAAGCTTCATGTGGTCAGACTGTTATTGACGCCTTTGGGTTTCCAATTGTTGGTAATAGAGTGGAAGAAGAAAGATAATGTGTTTGATCGATCAGTATGAACAAATTTCATTTAAAGGATCAATAACAGTTTAATCTTGACAGAGTTGAGGAGCCACATCTATTTTTCGCTGTGATTGAATAAGTGTTTCCGATGAAAACTGCAGATGTAATGCGGCCTTAACCGCTTCTTCACTTCAGACAGAGCCGCGGTACTGTAACAAGCAATCTGTATGTAAACTAATATTCAGCAAGCCTGATTGCCGGAGGCAAGTGGAGGTGAATAAGACTAACAAACGGTTTGTTAGGAGAGAATAGGCCAGCAAGGTGGGATTTTTATTTTGTTCTACTCATGTTCCCTAAGACATGAGCTGTATGTGTGTCAGCTATGAAAGTAGTTACTTCTGGCACACTGCCACAGCTTTTTCAGATCAGAAAGAGAAACTCTTTGGAGGTAGATTTTTGGCAAACGCTAGACCTTTGATACTCCCTCTTGGCACATCATTCTACTGAAACTTCAAAAGAAACATTTTTATATGTAGAAAAAAAAAAAGCGGTAGTAGAGCACTAGGTTTAAAAGAAAAAAACCTGCAAGGCAAAGTTATAATGTGTTAGTATGCATCACATACTAACACATTATGTGAAACTTACCTTAAAACAAAGCCCTCCAGTGGTGCGCTGTCACCATTGACAGGGCTTCCATCTTCACTCATCTTCCTTCTGGGTTGGTGGGCTCCGGTCCTTTGATTGGACGAGCCACGATGACATCATGGCACAAGACTCTGAAGGAACGGCACGGGCATGTCGTTCCTTCAGAGCCCATGACTCACCAGTGGCTTCACATGGCAAGTAAATATCTCCTAAACAGTGCACGTTTAGGAGATATTTACTGTACCTAGAGCAGGGGTCAGCAACCTTTTTACAACTTAAGGGCCAGATGCAATGTATGTGAATGCATGGAGGGCTGCATTCAATTGCTAATAAATGAAGATAATTATATGGACCCCTTTACATTACACAGCCCCACACCTCTGGACCCCTTTACATTACACAGCCCTGCACCTCTGGACCCCTTTACATTACACAGCCCCACACCTCTGGACCCCTTTACATTACACAGCCCCACACCTCTGGACCCCTTTAAATTACACAGCCCTGCACCTCTGGACCCCTTTACATTACACAGCCCAGCACCTCTGGACCCCAATACATTACACAGGGGGGGGGGGGGGGGGGGGGGGGGGGGGGGGGGGGGGGGGGGGGGGGGGGGGGGGGGGGGGGGGGGGGGGGGGGGGGGGGGGGGGGGGGGGGGGGGGGG
>BLSH010288734.1:1172811-1191517 GCA_018402905.1 Glandirana rugosa
ATATGTGACGAGGGGGGTGGTCCCTCTGTCTCCCCGGGGGGAGTGGTGGTCCCTCTGTCGCCCTGGGGGGGATTGTGTTCCTTCTGTCTCCCCAGGGGGGGATCATGGTCCCTCTGTGTCCCCAGGGGACATGGTAGTCCCTCTGTGTGCCCAGGGGGGATGGTGGTCCCTATGTGTCCCCGGGGGTGGTCCCTCTGTGTCCCCAGGGGGGATGGTGGTCCCTCTGCATCCCCAGGGGGCAATGGAGGTGCCTCTGTTTCCCCAGGGGACCTGGTGGACCCTCTGTGTCCCCATGGGGGGATGGTGGTCCCTCTGTGTCCCCGGGGGGGTGGTGGTATATTTAGTGGGGGGAGCAGTGTATACAGATTTCCCATGTTGTGTGTGTATATATACAGTATCTCACAAAAGTGAGTACACCCCTCACATTTTTATACATGTTTTATTATATCTTTTCATGTGACAACACTGAAGAAAAGACAATTTGCTACAATGTAAAGTAGTGAGTGTACAGCTTGTATAACAGTGTACATTTGCTGTCCCCTCAAAATAACTCAACACACAGCCATTAATGTCTAAACCGCTGGCAACAAAAGTGAATACACCCCTTAGTGAAAATGTTCAATTTGGACCCAATTAGCCATTTTCCCTCCCCGGTGTCATGTGACTCATTATATATATTGTTACACGGTCTCAGGTGTGAATGGGGAGCAGGTGTGTTAAATTTGGTGTTCTCACTCTCATATACTGGTCACTGGAAGTTCAACATGGCACCTCATCGCAAAGAACTCTCTGAGGATCTGAAAAAAATAATTGTTGCTCTATATAAAGATGGCCTAGGCTATGGGAAGATTGCCAAGGCCCTGAAACTGAGCTGCTGCACGGTGGCCAAGACTCTGAGAGATTACCCTCAGAAAAGACCTCGCCATGGTTGACCAAAGAAGTTGAGTGCATGTGCTCAGCGTCATATCTAGAGGTTGTCTTTGGGAAATAGATGTATGAGTGCTACCAGCATTGCTGCAGAGGTTGAAGGGGTGTGGGGGTCAGCCTGTCAGTGCTCAGACCATACGCTGCACACTGCATCAAATTGGCCTGCATGGCTGTCATCCCAGAAGAAAGCCTCTTCTAAAGATGATGCACAAGAAAGCTTTGCTGAAGACAAGAAGACTACGGACATGGATTACTGGAACCATGTTCTTTGGTCTGATGAAACCAAGATAAACTTATTTGGTTCAGATGGTGTCAAGTGTGTGTGGCGGCAACCAAATGAGGAGTACAAAGACAAGTGTGTCTTGCCTACAGTCAAGCATGGTGGTGGGAGTGTCATGGTCTGGAGCTGCATGAGTGCTGCTGGCACTGGGAAGCTACAGTTCATTGAGGGAACCATGAATGCCAACATGTACTGTGACATACTGAAGCAGAGCATGATCCCCTCCCTTCGGAGACTGGGCTGCAGGGCAGGATTTCAACCTGATAATGACCCCAAACACACCTCTAAGACGACCACTGTCTTGCTAAAGAAGCTGAGGAATAAGGTGATGGACTGGCCAAGCATGCCTTCAGACCTAAATCCTATTGAGCATCTGTGGGGCATCCTCAAATGGAAGGTGTAGGAGCGCAAGGTCTCTAACATCTACCAGCTCCGTGATGTCATATACAGTATCTCACAACAGAGAGAGTACACCCCTCACATTTTTGTAAATATTTTATATCTTTTCATGTGACAACACTGAAGAAATGACATTTTGCTACAATGTATGGTAGTGAGTGTACAGCTTGTATAGCAGTGTAAATTTGCTGTCCCCTCAAAATAACTCAACAAATAACCATTAATGTCTAAACCGCTGGCAACAAAAGTGAGTACACCCCTAAGTGAAAATGTCAAAATTGGGCCCAAAGTGTCAATATTTTGTGTGCATTATTTTCCAGCACTGCTTTAACCCTCTTGGGCATGGAGTTCACCAGAGCTTCACAGGTTGCCACTGGAGTGCTCTTCCGCTTCTCCATGAAGACATCACTGAGCTGGTGGATGTTAAAAATATTGCGCTCCTTCACTTTACATTTGAGGATGCCCCACGGATGCTCAATAGGGTTTAGGTCTGGAGACATGCTTGGCCAGCCCATCACCTTTACCCTCAGCTTCTTTAGCAAGACAGTGGTCGTCTTGGAGGTGTGTTTGGGGCCGTTATGTTGGAATACTCTCTTGCAGCCCAGTCTCCGAAGGGAGGGCATCATGCTCTGAATCCCTCCCCGGTGTCATGTGACTCGTTAGTGTTACAAGGTCTCAGGTGTGAATGGGGAGCAGGTGTGTTAAATTTGGTGTCATCGCTCTCACTCTCTCATACTGGTCACTGGAAGTTCAACATGGCACCTCATAGAAACATAGAAACATAGAAAAGTGACGGCAGAAAAAGACTGAGTAGTCCATCGAGTCTGCCCCTTTTTATTTATTTTTTTTTTATATTAACCTTGTTGTCTGACTATGGATTTATGTTTATCCCAAGCATGTTTGAAGCCATTTACTGTTGACTGTCTCACAACCTCTGTTGGTAGTTTATTCCAATCATCAACCACCCTTTCAGTAAAATAATACTTTCTAAGATTAGTTTTGAACTTCCCCCCAGTTAGTTTGAGGTCATGTCCCCGTGTTCTTGATTTTGGTTTCATATTGAAAAGACTGCCCTCCTGAACCTTATTCACCCCTTGATGTATTTAAAGGTTTCAATCATGTCTCCCCTCTCCCTTCTTTCCTCCAGACTGTACATATCAAGTTCCTGAAGTCGCTCTTGATATGTTTTATCCCCCAGACCTTTCACCATTTTTGTTACCCGTCTCTGAACTCGTTCTATTTTATCAATATCTTTTTGTAAGTGTGGTCTCCAGAACTGGACACAGTATTCTAAGTGAGGTCTCACTAAAGATCTATATAGAGGAATCAGAACCTCCTTCCTCCTGCTGGTGATCCCTCTACTGATACATCCCAGAATTCTATTTGCTTTTCCCACTGCCTGGTTACACTGTTTGTTCATTTTACAATCATCTGAAATAAGCACCCCCAAATCTTTTTCTTTTGTAGTGCTGGCTAACACTGTACCCCCAATGCTGTACTCTCTAAGCGGATTCTTTTTCCCTAGATGCATTCTTTTACATTTAGAAATACTGAACTGCAGTCTCCACTGCTTTGACCAATCTTCCAGCAATGCCAAATCATGTTCCATGTTACAGACACCTCCAGGGATATCAACCCTCTTACACACCTTTGTATCATCAGCAAAGAGACATACATTGCCCAGCAAACCTTTAGTTATATCACTTACATATAGGTTGAATAGAACAGGACCCAATACAGAGCATGTGGTACCACACTAGTGACTGGTCTCTGTTCTGAGTGAACCCCATTTACAACCACACTCTGGGATCTATCCTTTAGCCAACTGCATATCCACTGAACCACCCAAGGGTTAAGTCCCAGCTTGTACAACTTTTGTATCAGATCATTATGTGGAACTGTATCAAATGCCTTGCTGAAATCAAGATACGCTATGTCCACAGCACCACCCTGGTCCAAAACACTGGTAATATAGTCAAAGAATTCAATTTCATGGGAAAGAACTCTCTGAAGATCTGAGAAAAAGAATTGTTGCTCTACATAAAGATGGCCTAGGCTATAAGAAGATTGCCAAGACCCTGAAATTGAGCTGCAGCTTGGTGGCCAAGACCATACAGTGGTTTAACAGGACAGGTTCCACTCAGACCAAAGAAGTTGAATGCACGTGCTCAGCGTCATATCCAGAGGTTGTCTTTGGGAAATAGACATGTGCTGCCAGCATTGCTGCAGAGGTTGAAGGGGTGAAGGGTCAGCCTGTCAGTGCTCAGACCATACACCGCACACTGCATCTAATTGGTCTGCATGGCTGTCGTCCCAGAAGGAAGCCTCTTCTAAAGATGATGCACAAAAAAGCCCACAAACAGTTTGCTGAAGAGAAGTAGACTAAGGACATGGATTACTGGAACCATGTCCTGTGGTCTGATGAGACCAAGATAAATGTTTTTGGTTCAGATGGTGTCAAGCGTGTGTGGCGGCAACCAGGTGAGGAGTACAAAGACAAGTGTGTCTTGCCTACAGTCAAGCATAGTGATAGGAGTGTCATGGTCTGGAGCTGCATGAGTGTTACCGGCACTGGGAAGCTATAGTTCATTGAGGGAACCATGAATGCCAACATGTAATGTCACATACTGAAGCAGAGCATGATCCCCTCCCTTCGGAGACTGGGCCGCAGGGTAGTATTCCAACATGATAATGACCCCAAACACACCTCCAAGGCGACCACTGCCTTGCTAATGAAGCTGAGTTGATGGACTGGCCAAGCATGTCTCCAGACCTAAACCCTATTGAGCATCTGTGGGGCATCCTCAAACAGAAGGTGGAGGATCGCAAGGTCTCTAGCATCCACCAGCTCCGTGATGTCGTCATGGAGGAGTGGAAGAGGACTCCAGTGGGAACCTGTAAAGCTCTGGTAAACTCCATGCCCAAGAGAGTTAAGGCAGTGCTGGAAAATAATGGTGGCCACTCAAAATATTGACACTTTGGGCTCAATTTGGACATTTTCACTTAGGGGTGTACTCACTTTTGTTGCCAGCGGTTTAGACATTAATGGCTGTGTGTTGAGTTATTTTGAGGGGACAGACAATTTACTGTTATACAAGCTGTACACTCACTACTTTACATTGTAGCAAAGTGTGATTTCTTCAGTGTTGTCACATGAAAAGATAGAATAAAATATTTACAAAAACGTAAGGGGAGTACTCACTTTTGTCAGATACTGTATATATATATATATATATATGTATATATATATATACATATTAGTGGGGGGGCAGTATATACAGATACCCCATGCTGTGTGTAAATATATACATAGTGGGGGGGAGCAGTGTATACAGATATCCTATGCTCTGTATATATATATATATATATATATATATATATATATAAACATATATAGTGGGGGAGCAATGTATATTTCCCCTGTCTGTGGTCCGCCGGTGCAGGGACGCCACTGCTGGTATATCTCCGCACCTTCAAGACCAGCAAGAGCAAGAAAGAACCAAGAGGTGGAGCCCGGGCAGCTGCCAATGGGGCAGCCACTTTCATTGTCTGGGCCCCGCCTCTTGTTTTTTTTTCACACTGAGCTGGTCTTCCCTAAAATGGGGGCGGAGTTCATTCACATGTGGTGGCTGTGAACCTCTAGCAGCCAGCGGCGGTGGGGAAAAGGTGGGACAACGGCGATTTCCTGGGACATTTCACTGTCCCCAAACCATCTCCTGATAGAACAAAGGCAAGGGGACGAGCTGCCCATGCTCAGTTTGGTGTGCATTGCTTGAGAGGTTTTTTTCTTGGGAGAGTGCATGTGATCAGCACAGGGCCAATTAGCACTGTCTAGGCAGAGGGTCTTGGGTCCTGCAGCCTTATAAGACAGTCAGAGGAGAAGGAAAACAAGCTTTAACCAGACACTGATAGAAATCACAAGACTGTTATATACTGCTAATGAGAAAAGTTATTTAACAGTTTACATTTACTAAAATAATTGCATTTGCATGTTCTGTGTTCTGTGGGAGACCAGATATAGTGAATGCAGGCTCCTGGGTTTAGTAACACTTTAAATCAGATCTTTCTCTAGACTTCATGAGCAGGATCTCTATGTCATGTGACTGTGTTGTTTACAATCCTATCATCCAGCGGTGAAGTGACTCAGGCTGGGTTCACATTTGCTACAGCCACAGTTTACAGCATGGGGTCCAGTGCATCTCTGTTCAACGATTCAGGTGCGAATCAGGTCCGATTTTTTGCCGAAATTTTCACCTGAATCGAAACCAAAGATTCATAGGACCCTTTTTAAATGCGGACCGTGGCCACCCTGGAGCTCTTTGAATCGGCTCCATTGAGACCCTGTTCACATTCTCCTCTCATGTGGATTGGATGCGGGGAAACCAGTATCCAATTTGCATATGCGTGTACCTGGCCTGAATTGTTTACAATCCTATCATCCAGCAGTCTTGTGACTTGAATGTTTAAAAGCCTATCATTCAACAGTCACATGACTGAGTTTTGTGATATTTTAGAGATACAAAAGCAGCAGTTGTGTGCATGTGTATGTTTGCGTTATATAGTATATACTGTATACAGTATCTCAAAAAAGTGAGTACACCACTCACATTTTTGTAAATATTTTATTCTATCTTTTCATGTGACAAAACTAAAGAAATGACACTTTGCTACAATGTAAAGTAGTGAGTGTACAGCTTGTATAACAGTGTAAATTTGCTGTCCCCTCAAGATAACTCAACACACAGCCATTAATGTCTAAACCGCTGGCAACAAAAGTGAGTACACCCCTAAGGGAAAATGTCCAATTTGTGCCCAAATGTCCATTTCGTGTGGCCACCATTATTTTCCAGCACTGCCTTAACCCTCTTGGGCATGAAGTTCACCAGAGCTTCACAGGTTGCCACTGCAGTCCTCTTCCACTCTTCCATGATGACATCACGGAGCTGGTGGATGCTAGAGACCTTGCGCTCCTCAACCTTCCATTTGAGGATGCCCCACAGATGCTCAGTAGGGTTTAGGTCTGGAGACATGCTTGGCCAGTCCACCACCTTTACCTTCATCTTCTTTAGCAAGTCAGTGGTCGTCTTGGAGGTGTGTTTGGGGTCGTTATGTTGGAATACTGCCCTGCGGCCCCGTCTCCAAAGGGTGGGGATCATGCTCTGCTTCAGTATGTCACAGTACATGTTGGCATTCATGGTTCCCTCTTTTTAAAAAAAAAAAAAGTAATCTGGCTCGTGATCCTAGGCTCCCAATATTACAATATACAGTATCTCACAAAAGTGAGTACACCCCTCACATTCTGAATACTGTATTTTTTTTTTAAAACCGGCGCCGCTAGCCGCCGAGTAAACTGGAAGTGACGTTGTGACGTTGCTTCCGGAATTTGAAGGAGACCCAATTTGGAGCCAATTCCGGCTTCCTTCAGGTCTCTTCCTAGCCGGTGGACGTGCCGGATCAGAGCTCCGGTCTCCTGGTGGGACAGGACGCTGGTGAAGAGCGGCAGAAGGCGGCAGGAGGGGGTAATGTCCCCTTCCGCAGCCCGGGATAACAACTGAGCATCTCCCGAGTCGGATCGGCCATTATCTCCGGATAGCCGATTTCCCGCTCTAAAAAACGGTACCAGGATATAACCCACAGCTGCAGGCTATATCCCGATACCTCCACTTAAAGCAGGCCCCGTTTATAAACTTTGATTCGCGTAAAGTGGTTAAAGGACCCCTATCCTACTCCTATTTTATCTGGTCTCCCATTACCTGCAGGGTCGGGTGGTTTCTTCCTCAATAACTCCATTATTCCTTAATTGTTGTTCCATTGTAAATACATATATTCTGCATCTGTGTTTTGAATTGTAATTAAGTTGTTCTTTCAGGGATTACTCACCTGAGTCTTGGCTGTTATCCAGGACTCAGTTGATCAATATCCCCCTTGTATACATATCTTTCCTTCAGTGAAGCTTAAAAGAATACTTTATCTAACTTGTGTTGGAGTGTCATTTAAAAGTGCTTGCAGAAATGTCTGAACCCAGAGTGCCAAGAGGGCTGGAGAATTCACAGGGTCAGGGTAACGCAGATGAACATGCCACTTTAAGCAACCCCCAAGGGGGCAATGCTACACATTTTAGAATGGGGTTCCTCGACATTGTCCATCATTTTTAAAGGGTGCCTTGACTGAAAAAAGGTTGAGAAACACTGGTTTAGGCAATAGGCTCATATATGCTCATCACCAACCCTTAATCTCTAAAAGATCTGGAAAACTATATATTAAAATGTGCTTTTTGTCTAGCTGTATCCCGCACTCATCATTCATTTGTTTGATTATAAATAGAATCCAGTTTAAAGAAAAACACATCACTGACTAGAATCTAGAGAGATTTCAAACAATTCAGGTAAAAATATCTGAGTTTATGTAAGTCTACAAATCTGAGCCTGTAAAAAGAATATAATGTTTTTTACAACAAACTGTAAAGCCAAATTGTTATATAAAACTTGGGAAATTTGCACATATATAACAGTGGATTATTCTGTGTGCATGCTGGTTATAGGGAGCCCAATATTTCACAGCCATTGTAAAACACTGACACATGTGAGGTGTAAAGTGATTGATGGCCACATAGACTTCGGTATCACAGCCAAACTACATTTAAATGCATCACTTTAACCCACACAGCACATACAATGCACTATAAAATATAGGAGATTGACCTGAAAGTCTTAATGCCCAAAATGTACTTGCCTTAAAACACATATAGGGAACTAATTGCCCAGGACTTGCATTTTAATTCATGCATTTCTGTAGGGTGGCAATGAAGGTACAAGCCCTGGTTTTATTTGCAGGTTTTATTTTGCTCAAAATTGCCTGACCATTGGTAGGGCTACTGTACTGCAAGGTACTGTAAAAAAAGGGTGCTGCCATGGAAGGGGGAGGGTACAAATACCAAAATCAACAAAATACAAACCAACAAATAAACAAACAACAAAACATCTTTTTCATGCCCCTTCCAACACAGACTGACAATATGGCTGCTGTGAGCCCATCCTTTTATAATGAGTGGCCTGGGTTACCCATGTATTCAGATTATTGGCTCTTGTGACTCAGCTGACCGGGGGGGAAGACTAAGCAGTGCACTACTGGTTTTCCAAATTTCTGACACAAAGTTGCAAATTTATTAGTCAATCTTTCTTGATTCCTAAGGATCCACCTAAAACCCAAGGTTGAACTTGAACTTTATCTCTACTGTGTTGTAGCAAGTCACTCCACTGCTTGATAACGTTGTTGATTTTACAGTAAGCTGGTGTTCACAAAACACAAAATTCTGAATCTGAATGTGCAGGCCACATACTCCCAGATCTGCACGCTGATGCACCTCATTTCTAATGCCTCGTACACACGGGACGACGATCGCAGTCAACACGTCGTACTCACGACCGTTGCATGCGGAATCGATCTTTTGTGGGCGCGCTTTCAACAGTCGAACATACGACGGTGGTGCATGGGAGTTGTATGTGCAGACTACAAAACTTGGTCGTACCAACAAGCTCGCATACGATCGTTGTATCGTGTGTAGAGCAGTTGGGTACAACAAGTTGTATTGTGCTAAACACGCATGCGCCAAGTCCACTTCAACTAACACGAAATTAGATGAAGGAGCCCAAAGGGTGACGCTACTTCCTCTTTATACGCTCGTTCGCGTCATCACGTTCGGCCGGCCGCAAGTTGTATGTACGACCGTCGGGTGCATGTCAGTATGCTATTTACATTATGCAACATACGATTCAACATGGTCGTACGTGCGATCGTCGTCCGGTGTGTACGAGGCTTAAGAGACAGATAGAGAGGATAGGAAACAGCTGAAACCCATGTGACAAAAGCATCCAGTCCTTCCTAGAAACACACATATTCAGTTAGTCAGCCCAGGTATAACCTTGCAGTATATGCAAATTAAATTCCAAGTCAAAGTTTGGCTTTACTCAATCCAGAAGAGCAACGGCAGGTGGAGGATGAAGCCAAGACCATGCAGGAGACTGTGCTGGAGAGCAGGTGAGTATTGCAATTAAAGCTATATTTTAATTTTCTTAACGCTATCGCGCAATTACATTTTTACCAAACCCTTGCAAACACAAGGGCTGCGCTTTCAAATATATGCAATATGCAAACTTGTTTATTTTATAAAAAAATGTGTTACAGTCCATTTTGTTAGAGTATGCAGGCATGTACTGCCCATCGGGACTACCGGGAGTTTCCCGGTGGGCCGTTGGCTCAGTGGGCCAGTGTGGGTGATCCTGGGTCCCGGGCACATTCATTCTAGGACAATACAGTGTTCCAGAATTGCCCTCTGTGCCAAACTGATGCCCTCTAAAAAGACCACCATCGTCACTTGTTCTGGCCGGTCAGGCCGGCCGAGACCCGCTTTGCCTTGTAGTTCCACAGCCGGTGCTGGCACACTGCCTGAACTGGGTGCTAGCTGCCTGCCGATTGGCGTCTAGCAACCAGTGACGTCACCAGAGCGAGGCCCCAGCATCCAGAGCGGAGGAGGATTTAACTTCCTCCTCTGCGCACGCCTAGTACTTAGCTCCACCCACCTCCTCTGAACTGCGGCCAAAGCTAGTGGAGCCTGGAAGACATGTGCGGGACACAGTGCACAGGGCACTGGCGCCGCCATACCAAGAAACTTTGCACCGGCCCTGTCCCCAGGCACATGGATCAGGACAGGAGGCTGTGTGAATGGCCAGAGCTGTCAGTGTCAGTTCCATGTATCGGAGCTCTTCTACCCTTCCTGCCAGTCACTGCAACCAGTCACACTAAGGACTACTTCTATATCCTCCACCACCTGACATCATCACCATAGGGGGGTCACCTGACACTAATCTGGATGACAAGTGGCACACTGAATCTGGTTGCAGGGTGTGGGTGGCAAGTGGCACGCTACAACTGGTGGCAGGCAACAGTGGCAAGTGATGAGCTGCATCCGGCCCACTACATCTGGTGGCAGGCAATGGTGGCCCACTGCATCTAGTGGCAGACAACAGTGACAAGTGCCACGCTGCATCTGGCCCACTGCATCTGGTGGCAGGCAATGGTGACAAGCTGCATCTGGCCCACTGCATCTTGTGGCAGACGACGGTGGCCCACTGCGTCTGGTGGCAGGCAACGATGACAAGTGACAAGCTGCATCTTGCCCACTGCATCTTGTGGCAGGTGACAGTGGCCCACTGCATCTTGTGGCAGGTGACGGTGACAAGTGACAAGCTGCATCTGGCCCACTGCATCTTGTGGCAGGCGAAGGTGGCCCCCTGCATCTTGTGCCAGGCGATGGTGACAAGCTGCATCTGGCCCACTGCATCTTGTGGCAGGCAACGGTGACAAGTGACAAGCTGCATCTGGTGGCAGGCGACGGTGACCCACTACATCTGGTGGCAAGTGATAAGCTCAAGGTTCCCACTGATTCTGCATTACGGTGAGTTGAACTATTTCATTATATACAGTATCTTGCGATGTAGTAACAGAAATAATGTGATTTGATCATCCTGACACCATATCAAACATGGTGTAGGGATGATTTACAAGCTAACACCAGCCATTCGTCCGACCAATTGCCCGCGTTGCCGAAATCACCGTCAACCCCAAAACTACATTTCCCCCTCCTCATTCTTTTTTTGGGAAGGGGGTCCCTGAAAATGTGGCCACCCTAGTGACAGCCTGTCAAAATAATGGCTACGTGGCTTGATCTTGGAGGCAGAGCGTGCCAGGGAGTCAGGACTTGGGACCCACGTGACTGGCTCGGGCTGCAACTTTACTTGACCCCAGCCCCCAGGACAGGAGTATCACCCCCCAGGACTAGAGGAGGCCATGCAAGGATCTGCTTAGCTGGCACTGGCAGCTGTCATTGCTGAGGTGAGAGACCCTGACACCTCCAGGGCCAGCTGACCCCACAATCCATCTATCTACCCCCCATTTACCCTGCCCCAGTGCCCACCCAGTACCTCGAAAGCAGGATCCACAGGTCTGCGGCCAGCTCCCAGCAGGACCTACTGGCTGTGGGTCCTGCTGGGAGCTGTCTGCGGACCTGTGGGTCCTGCTGGCCATGGCCTGTGGGGCCTGCTGGCCACTAGCCTAGGGTGACCAAGTGTCCCTGGTTTCCAGGGACAGTTCCCAAACTGAGGATACTGTCCCTGGACCAAGTTTGTCCCAGCTTTGCAGGGCCGATCCTGGGCGGGTGCACCACGAGCAATTGCATATAGTTTATATACGGTTTTTGCGCATGTTTGTAAAATTAAAGTGGGCTGGTCTGGAGTAAGTCCAGGGCCAAATTTTTGTCCCAGTACAGCCCTGAGAGTATGTATAAGGTCACGTCACCCTAGTCCACCATAGTCCTTTCTGTTTGCAGAAAGAGCCTTCCTGGTCTTATGTTAAGATTATAATGCTCTCACCTTGCTGTATGAGGTAGTGAGTGAGCATTGTCACCTTAAGAAAGGATGTGAGCCTAAAAACATTCTTCACTCCCCCCTCCCCAAAGAAAGGAAAAGTCAGCAGCTACCAATACTGTAGCTGCTGACCTTTGATAAAAGGACACTTACCTGTCCAGCGGATCCAGTACTGTCCTCACCTGGGCTGGGTCTGTACTGATCCTTAGGTCCCTGGCTCCGCCATGATAACTGTAGTAAGCTGGCTGTGACTCCTTGAGGCTTGAAAGCCAGTCCCCATAAAAGGGGGGGGGGGGGGGGTAAACTTCTACACTGATCGCCTAGGCAATCCAGGCCGAAGTGGAAGCGGGTACCTGTCAAAACGAGGCATCCCCCCCGAAAAAAAGTGCCGAAAACTTAAAGGAGGGGAGAGGAGACAGAACAGTGGAACTTCCCATTGGGGGTGAAGTTCCTCCTCACGTTAGGGTCAAATGTGCAGCAATGTTTACAAAATTAGCTTTCAACTTTGCTTTATTTGAAAATCCTGGAGTTGACTTTAGAGTCTAGGTAACTGTGTTGATTTTTTTTAACTTTATCACTATAAGGCCTCATACACACGGGCGTTTTATAATAAATAAGCAAAACGCCAGGTCCGACGGTTTTTAAAAAATCGGCGGTATTTGCATCGGCGTTAGCGAGCGTTAGTGAGCGTCGGCGTCAATAGGCGTTTTTTTGAAAAAAATCAGTCCTCTGCTATTTTTCAACCTAAAAATGCCGGCGTCAAAAAACGCTTGTTAACGCCGGTACGGCGTTAGCGGGCGTTAGCAAGCGTTAGTGAGCGTTTTGCCAATTGGCGTCAAAAAACGCCAAAATGCTACAGCTACAGAACGCGATGGTCCCGCGTTCTAAAAACAGCTCACTAACGCCGATGCCCTCTACTGCTCACTAACGCCGGCGTTTTTAGAAGGCCATTGAATAACATGGAGAGCTGCAAAAAACGCCTTCAAACGCCGGCGTGCAAAACGCCCGTGTGTATGAGGCCTAAAGAGGGCTTTGAAGATGTGAAATATTTTTACCCATGGCAAAAGGTGGCACTGAAACTTTGGTTTGAAGAGAACTTTTTTAGTGAAGACTTCACAGCAGGACATATGTTAAACTGCATGAGCAGGAACACAAGGTGGAGAGCTGTGGCAAGCCGTAAAAGCATGACTGTGTTGTGACATATAGTTAAGCAAATCTTTTCATGACAGCTCAATACAGCAGAGCTGTTCTTTAATGCTTTCCATTTGTATTATGTTTAGTGTTTTGTATTGATGCCTTGTTTCTTTTCAAATATGTCAAAGCCTTCATTGCAATAAATGCATAACCTTCATAACATTCATAATAACAGTATGTTATTGAAGTTGACCTATGTTCAAATAGTAACATAAAATCTACTTTAGCTGTCTTGTTGACATGGATAATTAAAGATTGCTAGCAGGACCGAAATGCATACTTTTTTTTTGCAAAAATTGCTTCTTGAACATTGTTCACAAAACTGAAAGCCTAATGGGTTGATTTACAAAAGGCAAAAACACTGTTTACATTGCAAGGGAATGTTTTTTCCATAGTTTAGTGCAGTGTTTCTCGACCCAGGTGCTATGGCACCCTGGGGTTCTGCGAAGAGTCCTCAGGGGTTCTGCTACAAAATTACAAAAACACACAGTTTTTGATACACGTTATATAAACAATGTCCCCAGTGGTGTATTTAGGTTTTGTGCTGCCTTAGACCTGACTAAACTTGTGCCCCCCCCCCCAGAGTTGCAGAATGCCGGCTGCCCGCACAACAACTCATTGGTTGGGGTCTGCCACCTGGGCCCTTCTGGAAGCCCGGACCCCCACATATGTATGGGCTGCCCCCCCTCTAATGGTGGCCCTGCCTGTATTATCATACTGGCAGCACTAATAGTGCAAGCCGGCGGGGACTCTTTTCATGCTGCCCCCCTGCAAAGTGCCGCCCTAGGCCTTGTTGGTCTAGGCCAAGATACAGCGTTGGTCTGTGTGTTGTATTGGGGCTCCCGAGGTTCTCCCTACATGTCCACACACTGCTCTGCTACCACCTCTGAACAATGCTGTGACTACACTGCCACCCCATCCGCGGTTGCCGTGGCAACGACCCTCCCCATCTGCAGTTGCCGTGGCGATGGCCCTCCCCGTCTGCGGTTGCCATGGTGACAACCCTCCCCGTCCGCGGTTGCTGTGGCGACGGTCCCCCGTCTGTGGTTGCCTTGGCGACGGTCCCCCCCATCTGCGGTTGCCTTGGCGACGGTCCCTCTGTCCGCGGTTGCTGTGGCGACGGCCCTCCCCTGTCCGCGGTTGCCATGGCGATGGCCCTCCCCATCCGCAGTTGCCGTGGAGATGGTCCCCCCGCCCGCTGCTTTCGCTGTGGCGACGGTCTTCCCTGTCTGCGTTTGCCGTGGCGACGGTCTTCCCTGTCTGCATTTGCCGTGGCGACTGTCCTCCCTGTCCATGGTTGCTGTGGCGACTGTCCTCCCCATCCGCGGTTGCCGTTGCGATGGCCCCCCGTCCACGGTCGCCGTGGCGATGCCCCCACGTCCCCCCCCCATCAACGGTTGTGGGTTAACTCATCTATCACAGACCTGCTATGACAGTCAGGTTAGAGCTGCAGAGTTTTGATGACTCAGTAATTCTTCCTCTATAGAATTCTGTATTGTTTATTCCTCTTCATATCCTGATGACATACACTGCCACCCCGTCCACGGTTGCCGTGGCGACGGCCCTCCTCGTCCGCGGTTGCCGTGGCGATGGCCCACCCCATCTGCGGTTGCCGTGGCGACGGCCCTCCTGGTCCGCAGTTGCCGTGGCGAAGGCCCTCCCAGTCCGTGGTTGCCATGGCGACGGTCCCCCTGTCCACGGCTGTTGTGGCGATAGTCCCCCGTCCGCAATTGTCGTGGCGACGGTCCTCCCCGTCCGCAGTTGCCATGGCGATGGTCCTCCCTGTCCGCGGTTGCCTTGGCGATGCCCCCCATCTGCGGTTGCCATGGCGACGTCCCCTCTGCGGTTGCCGTGGCGACGGTCCTCCCCGCCTGCGGTTGCCTTGGCGACAGTCCCCCCATCTGCGGTTGCCGTGGCGACGGCCCTCCCCATCCGCAGTTGCTGTGGCGACGGTCCCCCTGTCCGCCGCTTTTGCCGTGGTGACGGTCCCTCCCTCCATGGTTGCCGTGGCGACGGTCCTCCCTGTCTGCGGTTGCCGTGGTGACGGTCCTCCCTGTCCGCGGTTGCCGTGGCGATGGTCCTCCTCATCCACGGTTGCCGTGGTGACGGCCCTCCCCCATCCGCGGTTGCCGTGGCGACGGCCCTCCTCATCCGCAGTTGCCGTGGCGACGGTCCCCCTGTCCGCCGCTTTTGCCGTGGCGATGGTCCTCCCTGTCTGCGGTTGCCGTGGTGACGGTCCTCCCTGTCCGCGGTTGCCGTGGCGATGGTCCTCCCCATCCACGGTTGCCGTGGTGACGGCCCTCCCCCGTCTGCGGTTGCCGCGGCGACGGCCCTCCCCATCCGCAGTTGCCGTGGCGGCGGTCCCCCCATCCGCCGCTTTTGCCGTGGCGACTGTCCGCCCTGTCCGCGGTTGCCACGGCGACGGTCCCCCCGTTTGCAGTCCCCCCCCCATCCACGGTTGTGGGTTTCCTCCTCTATCACAGACCTCCTATGACAGTCTGGTTAGAGCTGCAGAGTTTTGATGACTCTGTAATTCTTCCTCTATAGAATTCTGTATTGTTTATTCCTCTTCATATCCTGATGACATAACAGCTTCCTGACCATTTCTGTCTCATGCTAGATGATCTCCTCTCAGCTCTGGATACGTCTGTGTGTTGTATTGGGGCTCCCTACATGTCCACACACTGCTCTGCTCTGAACAATGCTGTGACTACACTGCCACCCCGTCCACGGTTGCCGCGGCGACGGCCCTCCTCGTCTGCAGTTGCTGTGGCGACGGCCCACTCCGTCCGCGGTTGCCCTGGCAAAGGCCCTCCCCGTCCGTGTTTGCCATGGCGGCGGTCCCCCCGTCCGCGGCTGTTGTGGCAATTGTCCCCCCGTCCGCGGTTGCCTTGGCGACGGTCCCTCTGTCCACGGTTGCCGCGGCGACGGCCCTCCCCATCTGCGGTTGCCGTGGCGACGGCCCTCCCCATCCGCAGTTGCCGTGGCGACGGTCCCCCCATCCGCCGCTTTTGCCGTGGCGACTGTCCTCCCTGTCCGCGGTTGCCGCGGCGACGCCCCTCCCCATCCGCGGTTGCCGCGGCAATGGTCCTCCCCATCCGCGTTTGCCCTGGCGAAGGTCCCCCCCGTCCGCGGTTGTGGGTTTCCTCCTCTATCACAGACCTCCTATGACAGTCAGGTTAGAGCTGCAGAGTTTTGATGACTCAGTAATTCTTCCTCTATAGAATTCTGTATTGTTTATTCCTCTTCATATCCCGTCCGCTGCTTTTGCCGTAGTGACGGTCCCCCCCTCCTCCGTGTCAGTGGTGTATTTAGGTTTTGTGCTGCCCTAGACCTGACTAAACTTGTGCCCCCCCTCCCCCACAGTTGCGGAACGCCGGCTGCCCGCACAACAACTCATTGGTTGGGGTCCGCCGCCTGGGCCCTTTGGGACGCCCGGACCCCCACATATGTATGGGCTGCCCCCCCTCTGATGGTGGCGCTGCCTGTATTATCATACTGGCAGCACTAAAAGTGCAAGCCAGCGGGGACTCTTTTCATGCTGCCCCCCTGCAAAGTGCCGCCCTAGGCCTGGACCTTGTTGGCCTAGGCCAAGATACAGCGTTGAATGTCCCTCACTAACATCTGAGCCCACTGGATGTGCGGTATAAATTGTATGTAGCTGAGACTGCAAACAGCCTACTGCACTTAGTTTCGGGAGACTTCCTGTCTCATACCCGGAATGCAGAGTCTATCTGAATCTCAATACCAGCCTGAGGACCCACATCCCCCAAACCAGCCTGAGGACCCCCCATCCCAATACCAGCCTAAGATCCCCCCAATTCCAGCCTGAGAACCCCCCATCCCCCCAATACCAGCCTGAGGATCTCCCCACCCCCCAATACCAGCCTTAGATCCCCCCAATTCTAGCCTGAGAATCTCCCATCCCCCCAATTCCAGCCTGAGAACCTCCCATCCCCCCAATATTATCCTGAATAGAAGTTTGTGACATCATCAGCCTGCCTGCCTGACACAGCCAATCAGAGGAAGCTTTGTATCCATTACTAGAATACATTGCTTTCTCTGAATGGCTGAGCACCAATCAAATAGACTCTACTGTGTTCCAGATATAAAACAGGAAGCTTTGGTTCGAACCCAGAAAACACAGTGCGGTATGCTGTATGTCGCCTCAGCTACATGCAGTTTATACTGCACATCCAGCAGCCTCCCATGTTAGTCAGGGACATACACTATATTATCAAACATATTGGGACCCCTGCCTTTACACGCACATGAACTTTAACCACTTCCCGCCGGTAGGACGTCCATGGACGTCCTAGACTTTGAGTGGTGATATCTGAATGGTGCCAGCAGCTAGAGGCACCATTCAGATATCATTTTTTTCAGCAGGCGATTCTGCACACCCCAAGAATGATCATAGCGGCAGTTCAGCCGCTTGATCGTTCTTGTAGGCAGCGGGAGGGGACGTCCCCCCCTCCCGCCGCCATTCGGTGCTTCTCCCGTGCCGCCCGTACGATCGGCGGCAGGGAGAAGAGATCCGTCGCCGCTGGAGTGTCGTCAGGGAGATGACTGGTGACCATCCAGTCATCTCTATGACCCTCGGAGGACCGGGCGCGATGTTATGACGTCACGCCCGGCCCGGCTTTTGTAAACAAAGCCGTGATCACGGCTGGAAAGGCTGGGATCGGAATTTTTTTTTCTGATCTCAGTCTTTCCAGCCTGCAGGAGAGATGTGAGGTCATATTGACCCCACCATCTCTCCATAAAGAGTACCTGTCATGCACCATTCCTATTACAAGGGATGTTTACATTCCTTGTAATAGGAATAAAAGTGATCAAAAAAAAAAAAAATAAAGAAACAGTGTAAAAATAAAAAAATAAAAGTAAAATGAATAATAATAACAAAAAAAAAAAAATTAAAGTCCCCCCGTCCCCGCGAGCTCGCACGCAGAAGCGAACGCATACGTAAGCCCCGCCCACATATGTAACCGGTGTTCAAACCACACATGTGAGGTATCGCCGCGTACGTTAGAGCGAGAGCAATAATTCTAGTACTAGACCTCCTCTGTAACTCTAAACATGTAACCTGTAAAAAATTTTAAAGCGTCGCCTATGGAGATTTTTAAGTACCAAAGTTTGGCGCAATTCCACGAGTGTTCGCAATGTTAAAGCATGACATGTTGGGTATCAATTTACTCGGCGTAACATCCTCTTTTACAACATACAAAAAAATTGGGCTAACTTTACTGTTTTGTATTTTTTTAATTCACTAAACTGTTTCTTTTCCAAAAAAAACGCGTTTGAAAAATTCCTGCGCAAATATCGTGTGATATAAAAAGTTGCAATGATTGCCATTTTATTCCCTAGAGTCCCTGCTAAAAAAACATATATAATGTTTGGGGGTTCTGAGTATTTTTCTAGCAAAAAGATGATGATTTTTACATGTAGGAGAGGAGTGTCAGAAATGGCCCGGTAAGGAAGTGGT
>BLSH010288734.1:1211167-1231421 GCA_018402905.1 Glandirana rugosa
TAGATCTTCTTCGACTTATATTAAACTGTTTCGTGTACGACAACTCTTCCCCACAACCTTCTCGTTGTCGTACTAACGTATATTTGACTTGATATACTTGACATACGTAACATGGATAGATATCTTCCACCGTGACGTCACAATATCACAATATTACAATACACGTACCTTTTTAGATAATATTACATTAGTGTTCTACAAGACAGATACAGGTCACACATGAACAAACAATATTTCAAAGACAAGGACATTCTGTACTACACTATGATGAGATACTTTCTCATGGGGTACTCTGATGGGCAGGTGACAGGTACTCGGGTACTCTGATGGGCAGGTGACAGGTAGTTGGGTACTTTTATGGGCAGGTGACAGGTACTCGGGCACTCTGATAGGCAGGTGACAGGTACTCGGGTACTCTGATGGGCAGGTGACAGGTACTCGGGTTCTCTGATGGGCAGGTGACAGGTACTCTGATGGGCAGGTGACAGGTACTCGGGTACTCTTTCATAGAGTAGTATCACATCATGTCTTACAGGAACAGAAACTTTATAACAAACAAGTACACACTGGACATAGACAGAACATCTTGTGATTACATTATAATAGATTTTTCCATGCACATAACATTATAACACTATAACACTGCAGTGCCACCTTCTATAGATAGGTACAATGCATACAGTTCATATAGTTCAGTTTATATGCAATCATGCTGTTGCTCTTCCAACACCCCTTCTCAACAGCATGTGCTTTGTCAAATTATATTCAGCTTCTTCTAGATATAGCTATGACATTCCTTGAACAAAGGCTTGGTGAGTGCATCAGCAGTCCCCTCCTCTGACGGACGGTATTGAATGCCAATAGCACCTTGCTCGTCCCTCAGTAGGATTGACCCTTTCTGATTGCGTAAGCTTTATACATCCCTGGTTGTCTTTAAAAAGGGGAATTGGTTTTGGCATGTCTATCCCAATGTCCACAATAAGTTGACAAATCCATATTGCTTCTTGACATCATATGCTGCTGCAATGTACTCTGCTTCAGTTGAAGATAGAGCTACAGTTGTTTGCTTTCGACTAGACCAACTTATGGTTTCTTCCCCTTACTGGAAGATGAATCCACTTGTGAATTTGCGGTCTGTGCAGTCCCCAGTCCAATCAGCATCCACATATCAGACCAGTTTTGGATCTGTTGTTCCTGGTAACCATAACTTCATCTGAATTGTTTCTTTGAGGTATTGCATCACTTTTTATTGCATACCAGTCACGCTGACAGGGAGCTGAAACTTTCCTGCATAGTATGCCCACTGCTGCAGCTATGTCTGGTCTTGTCACAGTGGCAACATATAGCAGCTTACCAATTGCTCTGCAATATATATCAATGTTGGGTAGCAAATTTTCTGCTTCATTGCTCTTTAGATAGCCTGGTTCCATAGGAGTTCTCACTTCCTTTGCATCTTGCATATGGAATTGTTACAAGATTTCTGAGATTTTCTGAGATTGGTTGAGAAGATAACTTCCATCTTCTTATCTCTCTATTTGGATTCCCAGATACAGGCGGTCCCCTAGTTACCAACATCCGACTTAAAAATGACTCCTACTTACAAATGGAGGGAGACAACAGGAAGTGAGTGGAAATCTCCCCCCAGGAAGGGAAATTCACTCCTGTAAGAGTTATTATGGGAAAAAGATGTCTCCATTGATGCTTTATCACCAAGGTTTGTTCCCACAACAACCCAAAATTTTCAAAATCCAATTATCATTGGGACAGGAAGTGAGGTGAAATCTTCTGAACAGAAACATAGACAGCAAAACAAACATTACAGGTGTGTTAACCCTTCCCTATGCTATCCAAAAAGGGTAAAATTGTTTTTTGGCTGAAGCTACACTTAAAAAATGTACCTTTTCCGACTTACAAACAAATTCAACTTAAGAACAAACCTACAGACCCCATCTTGTTTGTAACCCGGGGACTGCCTGTAGTAGCTAATGTTCCCTAGTTCTTTGATTTCAAAATTTTCATTCAGCTTGTGAACTATCTGATTTTAATCCCCTTCTTGTTCAAAACAAGTTATAATGTCATCAACATAGATAAGGATGTATATCCATCTGTCTACTTGATTCTTGAAGTAGGGACAGAGGTCTGCTTTACTTCTTGAGAATCCCTCTCTAGTAAGCACTTCATTCACATTCTCATTTCACATCCTTGCAGATTGCTTAAGACCATAAATGCTCTTCTGAAGTTTACACACAAGGTTGTCTCCTTGCTCAAACCCTCATGGTTGCTCCATGTAGAGATTTTCCTTAATGTCTCCATATAGGAAAGCAGTTTTAACATCTAGGTGTTTCACTTGCATGCCCTTCCTGGCTGCAACTCTGATGGTGGAATCTTTTACGACGGGAGCGAATGTTTCATGGTAATCTTCACCAAATTTCTGGAAGTAACCCTTGACAACTAGTCTGGCTTTGTATTTGTGGATATTTCCTTCTGTGTCTAACTTTACTTTGAAAGTCCATCTACTTCCTATAGGTTTGCAATTAGGAGGGAACTCTGTCAGTATCCAGGTTTTATTTTCTTGAAGTGACTTTAATTCTTCTTCTGCTGCTTTTCTCCATTTATTGGCTTCACATTTTGGCAGTTTTTCTATGTCTTCCCAGGATGTTGGTTCAATTATGCTGTGTATTTTGACAGTGTATGACAGCCTGTGGTATCCCCTTTGTAGTACAAGCGGATCTTCTGACTTCAGGCAGTTCAGCAGGATCTGGTAGGGAACTTGATTTAGGTATTGTGAGTTCCACCCCTTGTTCTGACTCCTGCACAGGTTCGCTTTGGTCGACCTTTTCTTCTGGTTTGCTGGGCATATTCACTTCACAGCTTTCAGGGATCTATGTAGGATTCTGTAACCCTTAGTTTGCTCACTGTAGTCTACTAGAATTCCCTCTATGGCTCTGTTCTCCAGCTTGGATCTCTTCTCACTTGGAATATAGGCATATGCTTTACATTCTGATGTGCCCTATGCTAGGCTTTTATCCATGCCACATTTTGAATGGAGTACTTTTAATGGCTCTTGACAGTAGTCTGCTCTGTAGTTAGGTTGCAGTCATGATTGCTTCTCCCCAGTACTTGTGGGGTAGGTTCGGATCCGACAATGTGCATCTGGACATTTCTATAAGAGTGCGATTTTTCCTGCTACACTATTTTGTTCAGGAGTGTATGGTGTGCTTGTCTGGTGTACTATTCCTTGTCTCTTCAGGTACAAATTTAATTCTTTGCTTATGTATTCTCCTCCATTGTGGGTGCGTATTATTCCTGGTTTGCATTGGAATTTGTTGCGTTACATGGCAACAAACTCTTAAAGTTTCTCTGATGTTTAATTCTTGTGTTTCATCAGATAAGTAGTTGTGTACCTGGAATAATCATCAGTGAAAGTCAGTAAATATCTGTTCCCACCTGACGTGGAAGTATTCATTGGGCCACATATGTCGCTGAGTATGAGCTGCAGGGGGAGGGTGGTTTTTCTTTGAGAAGCCTGTGGAAGGGGAGCACATATGGCTTTTGCTTCAATGCAGCACTTGCATTTCATGAGCACTTTGCAAGGCATTATTGTCAAATCTTCTGATAATCCTCTGTTTATAATGTCCTGTATAGCTTCTTGATTTCTGTGTCCCAGTCGCCTGTGCCATAAGTGAATACATTTGCCGTGTGGGTCATTAGAGACTATATTGGCTTGCTGGTCTGTGGTGGTGAGCCTGTATAGGTAATCATCCAGTTTTCCTTTTGCAAGGAATTGCTTATTATTGTGAATTGTGCATTCATCACCCTGAAATGTAACTGTGAGACTGTTTGTAAGACTTTTCACTGATAGAAGGCTGCCTTCTAGTTCTGGAACATACAGCACTTTCTTTACAAGTATACTGTGGTGACCTCCTTGTGGTGTAATGCAGTTCAGGGAGCCCTGGTCTTTACTTTCGGACGTGATGCTTTTCCCATTTGCTAGGAAAATGTTGTCTTTTGCACTGTAGCCAATGTTTGTAAAGAAGGTCTCATCGCTAGTCATGTGGCTTGTCACACCTGAGTCTATGCGCCAGCCGAGTGGCTTTCCACTCTGTGTCACCTTAAAGGTGCCACTCCATGATGTGTCTGCAGTTTCCTTTGTGGCTGCTTTAACTCTTTCTTTTGTGGATAACTGTAGCTTTCTCTGCTCGGCTTTCCAGACAGAACAGTCCTTTTTTAGGTGACCTGTCCTTTTACAGTGAAAACAGACTCTGCTTTCTTTGTTGTGCTTTGTGCCTTTGTACATTTTAAGAGCTTTGTCATCATGGTGTATGCTTTTATCCTTTCAATCATTTTTTAATTTGCCTTTGACATATTTTATTGTCAGCTCCTGCTCGGGCCTGGTTTCTAAAGCATTAATAAGAGCAGTATAAGTATCTAGAAGGCTGTAGATGAGCAGGGCAACAATATGGTTATCTTTGATGTCCTCTCCGATGGCACACAGCTGCTCTATGATTTCTAGCATAGCTTTTGCGTGGTCACACATTTGCTGGCCTGCTTTTAGTCTCATCTTATATAATTTTCTTAGTAGAAAGAGCTTACTGTTGAGGCTTGAACGCTCATGCAGCTTTTGTAATGAAGTTCATTTACCTTTGGCTGTTTTCTCTGTTCTTATGTGGATAAACTGGTCATCTTCCACTAGTAAGCTTGTAGTTGCTTTAGCCTGCCTATCTCTTCTGTCCCAGTCTTCCGTCTCTCCATTTGTGGGTCTGTCTGTATTCAGCACTTGCCACAATTCATCCTTGTTCAGAATCATTTCTAGTTTAAATTTCCACAGTTGGTAATTGGCATTGTTCAGCTTTGCAATTGCAAACTTTACATCTACTCACAGACTCACTGTAGAATTCTTTCCAGTGCCTGGGCTTGCAGTATCTTCTTCACTGCCTGGGTGCTGCTGGGTGCCTGCTGGGTGTACTGGGACCCATAACCTATTGTGCAGCATAATGATTTAACGCTGGAAGCATGTTGTATACAGCAAACAGCTTTATCTTTCATGGACAAATATCAAATCATGTCTTACAGGAAGAGGAACTTAATAACAAACGAGTACACACTGGACATAGACAAAACATCCTGTGATTACATCACAATACATTTTTCCATGCACATAACACTATAACACTGCAGTGCCACCTGATGGTATAGATAGGTACAATGCATACAGTTCATATAGTTCAGTTTATATGCAATCATGCTGTTGCTCTTTCAACACCCCCAACAAACTCATGCCTCCTAACCATCCCAGATTCCACAGGACTGTCTTGGGAAACATTGATTCTGACACTTGGCTCCACTAACGTACCTTGTAGCACTGTGGGGGAGTGTTCCCTACAGGTCGCCTTGCTTGCTACCAGCCAGCAGCACTAAGGTTCCTACTGTGATGGCGGTGCTGCTCTGGCATATATGCAAACATTGCAAGAGACTAATGAGAGGAATGGAAGTGAGGGCATGCAAAAAGCTTCGAGATTGTAACAGGAGCACCAGCCACTGTAAGTTTATCCAGAAATTCCTCCTGAGGTGGCATTCCGAAACAGGTAAATTTGCCAGCGTCAGCTTTAACCCAGTGTGTATCAGGGGAAGTGTGTACAGAAAGGGGGGTGTGTGTAGAAGGAAAGAGGGAAATGTGTGCAGGGAGGGGGAGGCTGTGTGCAGGGGAAAGGCACAGGTCTTTCTCTCAGCAGAAGCTCAGATCAGATGCTTGTACTTACCTATTCCCAGGGTGCTGTGGTCCAGTCACATGATTAGCATGAATATGGAGAGCCGACAACGAATGCCCCATAATAAAGCCCCGTATGCACGGGCCGAATTGTAGGGAGACATCAGTTGGCCCATGTGTATGATGGTCTGTCTGATAGCCAGCTTCTGTCATGCGAGCATGCTGGAAAACCAGCAGCGGACCGATTCTTGATCAGTTCTCTCAGCCAATGGCAGAGAGCGCTGATCGGAATGTTCTGGCGGAGGGGGGCATCCTCCTGTCAGAACACAACAGCTCAGCAGGGGAGATCGCTGTACAAACTTCGGATGGTTAGTACAGCAGCTCCAATAGAAGCCGTCAGTTTCTTTTTTTGTTCAACTTGCTGGGTTGAACGAAGAAAAACTTGTAATGTGTACCAGGCTTTAGCCTATGGGTGGCGTCACAGCTCAGGCATTCGATCTGTGGTCAGTGCTCTCTTCTCCCATATTACTGGACCGAAGTGCTCTGAGAATAGAATTCAGCTTAGTTAGCTTTAGCCCAGACTTCTACTTACAACTGAAAACTTAAAAGTGAATTCCATTTTCAATTAAAAAATAATAAAGGATATCAAATCGATACTTAAGCCATTTTTGAAATGTATTAATAAAAGCGACTTTTCCATTTCAATCTAAAGCTGCTGTAATTTTCTAAACTGTCAAAACATTCAATGCAATATGGCAACCTGGAGGCATTCTATACACTGTTGTTGTACGAAAACCTCCAGACATGTAATTTCCTGATTCTGTGATTGGCTCTCTGATTTTTTCAGAAGTCAGATTTTAGGCATCCTCTGCAACAGGAATTTCATTTTGTGATGGGATATTCGCTAAAGATGAACTACTTTCTAAAGGGATGCAGACAGAGCACCTTTTCTCATAGAACACTGAACATGAACTAGGTGACTATAACAAACCAGAAGATGGCAACCATCCCAATTTATAACTAGCCATTGCAGTAAGATGTACATGGAAGCGCAATACACATCACAAACAGGAAAGAATTTCCCAGCACACATACCAGATAAGTGTGGGACCCTTCCAGGCAAACCTGCCCTTTATTTATCCACTGCTATATATGCTCCAGCTTGGAGACTCTCAAAAATATAGAGTTAGGACCACAGTATACAGAGGAGCCTTGGTGTAGGCACTGTGGCATCCACATATGTTTGCGAATGTGTGCAAACGAAAACCTCTGTTTTTACCTGAATTGTTAGACAGGGCCAAATTTTTTTTGTCTTTTTTTTGCAGGCTAGCTGGTAAGTGTGCTGGGAAATGTGTGTCTGTTCATGATTTGCATTGCCCTTCTATGTGCACCTTCCTGCAAAGCTAATTATACATTGGGTGGTTGCCATCTTTTTGTATAGCTTGTTTGCTGGATTTCGCATGGGAACACATTGGACACTTTCAGCTGCCATTGTGGTTTTGCTGGGCATCCAATGTGTCTCTGTAACTTTGCAAATGTGTGCAACTACAAACTGTGTTTTAATGTGAATCGTTAGACAGGGTCATTTTATTTCCCAGTTGGTAAGTGTGCAGGGAAATTTTTGTCTGTTTGTGATATAATGAACCAGACCCTCCCATTCAGAAATCAGTCTTGCAAGGACACAGCTTTTTTTTTTTCTTCAGAAAAAAAAGGTAAGAATCTGCTACACAGTCTCTTCTGATTTTTGCAATGTACATACAGTAGATTTCCAGATTCCCTCAATCCATTGGACTTGCTTAGTCATCCTGGCTCTATCAGTCTCTAGCCTTATACATACGGTGCGACAGTCGTACGATCGAACGACCCAAATCGTATGTCGGCTGTTGTATCTCGCGTACTGACATGCACTAAGCGATCATACAACCAAGCCGAACGTAGTGAGGTGTTACAAGCGTATAAAGAGGAATTTCAGGTGCATGTAATTTGTGAATTAGGAACGTGGGTTTACACGAACAGACATAGCGTACTAATGGTCGGATGATCATACAACAAGCGGTCGCACGACCATTTTCATACGACCGTCGCACCGTGTGTACGGGCTTTAGACTCACTTAGCTGTCTCGACTGTTCCAGCCCTATGGACAAGGAATCACTCCTCCAGCATGGAGTGCTGTCTTTTGAGTGGAATACTTATAATGATGGTCAGGTCCTTCATTATAAGGGCTGTGCGCACCTGTACTCACAGCCTGCTGGTCTCCTACAAGACCTGGACACTGGGTTGGAGATTTCTTCCCTAGCATAACTCTTAGACATCTCCAAACTCTGGGGATACTAAAACCAAGAGAAAGTTGAAAAAACACATTTCTCTGTTCAGAATTAATATTCCAGAGCCATGTACTCTGCATTTGTGCAAACTCGGTGTCATATCCACTTCCCTTTTCCTAGTGGCAGGGCCTTGCCAATGTCACTATCTATCTATCTATCTATCTATCTATCTATCTATCTATCTATCTATCTATCTATCTATCTATCTATCTATCTATCTTTCTGTCTACAATTATATTACCAAAAGCATTGGGACGCCAGCCTTTACACCCACATGAACTTTAATGGCATTCCAGTCTTAATCCATAGGGTTCAATATTGAGTTGGCCCACCCTTTGCAGCTATAACAGCTTCAACTCTTCTGGGAAGGCTGCCCACAAGGTTTAGGAGTGTGTCTATAAGAATGTTTGACCATTCTTCCAGACGTCAGGCCAGGCACTGATGTGGACGAGAAGGCCAAGCCAAGCCCAACTCCTGAAAAACAACCCCACACCATAATCCCCCCTCCACCAAATGATTTGGACCAGTGCACAAAGCATGGTCCATAAAGACATGGATGAGCGAGTTTGGGTTGAAGGAACTAGACTGGCCTGCACAGAGTCCTGACCTCAAACCGATAAAATACCTTTGGGATGAATCAGAGCGGAGACTGCAAGCTTGGCATTCTTGTCCAACATCAGTGCCCGACCTCACAATGGCACTTCTGGAAGAATGGTTAAACATTCCCATAGACACACTCCTAAACCTTGTGGATGGCCTTCCCAGAAGAGTTGAAGCTGTTATAACTGCAAAGGGTGGGCCAACTCAATAATGAACCCTACGGACTAAGACTGGGATGCCATTAAATTTCATGTACGTGTAAAGGCAGGCGCCCCAGCACATTTGGTAATATAGTGGATCTATATATCTGTTTAGTTCACGGGTTCTTCCACTGCTATCCTGTATATAGTCCTCTAGAATTGAACTAACAATACACATGCCTTTTGGACAATATTTGTTTTGCATAGAGTTCAGCTTTAACTTTAGTATTGTAGTCACCAACCTTGCCTTCTAATCTCAGAACCCGACAAAGTAATACGCTTTTTTTGGCTGGTGTTTAGCTTTTAATGCAATTCAATTAGGCTATGCAAGTTTTTATCCTGCAGTTAAAACAAGTCTGTCTTAGGCAAGCTGTACATGGTTCTAATCTCAGCCAGTTCAGCAGGAACCGACCCAGATTCGAACTGTGTATGGGCAAGCTGAATGTACCAAGTTGATCGATCCATTGATCAACTTGGGTACAACCAGCATGCCGCGTTTTACCTGTGATTATCGTTAACAGCTACTATAGCTTTGGTTGCAGGAAAGACATTTTTTCAGTGTAGGGCCAAACGCAAACAAATATGGAGATGTGAACAGGCCCTTAGAGACATGTTGAAATATAAAGAATTTTTCATCTTTGCCCGTCCTGATAGGCCTTGCAGTTCACAACATTGCCCAAAGCTGTGGGTTCTGATGTAAATTCCAAAGCAATGAACCCAATTATTTAACACATTTATTTATCTGAATACTTGGCAGGAGAACATCATATTCCCTAATTAAACAGAAATGACTCATCTTACAGGTGATCAATCAATGAATTAACTCTGCAAGCAAACACAAGTGAAGCTTTTAGATTTTAATACGTCTGCAAATGATTATTGTAATGGATCGCTCGGTGTGCTGAAATTATAGTATTTAATCATTCCATTTTTCAATGAATATAGTCAAATGTAACTTTTTAATGGATTGCTGTCTCTGATCTATAACCTGTGTATGTGGCATTTCAGAGACAGGTGAGGACAAGAGCAGGATACAGAGCTCTAGGTTGATGCTATCACAATGTAATGTAGTATTTAATACAATAGACTATGAATGTTTTGTTATTTGTTCATGAAATAGATAAAATGTGCAGTCTAGCCAATTCTAATCGATTCAGGCACATCTAAAAATCATGAGAATTAACTGGTATGTTTGAGAAAACAGATAATCAAGCAGTGACGTGTGTGTATATCGCTTTAGCATGTATCAATCAGATATATTGATTTTTAACTATTTTTATTACAGAACAACATTTTTAGTTATAATAGGACACCAATTGTGATGTATGATGCAATAGTATAGTAAATGGTTTCATAATGTATGCCTTTGGTTATGTGTATTATTATCAGCTCATGCACCATATGGCCAAATGTTTGTGGACGCCTGACTATTGCACCGATATGAGCTTCTTGGATACCCCATTGCAAAACTATAGGACTTAAAAGGGTTCTAAAGGCTCAAGGTTTTTTACCTTCATGCATTCTATCTAGCCCGATCTTCCTTCAGATATGTGCACGAGAGTCTTGGCTCTCCGGGACTCTCCCTCATCATTCGCTGAGACAGCAGTGGGAGCCTTTGGCTGTCAATCACAGCCAGTGAGCCAATGAAGAGAGGGAGGAGATGGGGCCAAGCCGTGGCTCTGTGTGTGAATGGATGCAAGCTGCTTGCTCTGGAGGCACTCAGCAGGAGGGAAGGGCCAGGAACGCCGTCAGGGGACCTAAGAAGAGTAGGACTGGGGCTGCTCTTTGCAAAACCGCTGCACAGATCAGGAAAGTATGACATGTTTGTTATTTTTAAAAAATATTTCCCTTATTATTACTTTGATATGATTATTTTTGCAGTTACCGGTATTTGCTTGTTAAAATAAAAATGAATGCTATTTTAAATGCAACTAGTACAGGTACCTGAATCTGGTTTGAGGCAGGACTCTGTTTTTAACCACCCTCCCTGTGACTTTCCCCCATATAAAACTAAATAAATAAACATAAATATAATATATATATATATATATATAAACGGAAAACTGCAGCGCAAAGTTCAAACAAGATTCCTTGGAAGGATTCCTATGGATTCAATGAGTGTACACGCCCGTCACTAATGTCACCACCACACTTATCTTCTTACCAGATAAGTACGGAGGGTCAGATTGCGCTTTGGTAAGATTGAAGTACACCAAGGGACAGACAGATTATGCAGGTAACATGGTTGGGTAAATCCTCATCAATAGATCTCCCACGGCGGTGAATGGTTCATGAAATAGATATAAGAATCCCAATAGTGCAGATGGTACAAACAGGATTTATTGATGTAAAACATATAAGTGGTTACTCACATTTAAAACGTGTAAAATCAGCATTGATCTGTATGATACAGCTCCTGGATACACCAAAAACAACGTCCAGGGATCAAGATGGCGTCCGCGACTCAAAACTTCCCGGTCACGTGCAGAGCGAGCGTCACCTGGCGTCCACCCAACGCGTTTCATCATCAGATGACGTCGTCAGGGGTGTGGCTACCAGGCGACGCCACCACTATATGACCGGGATTGGGCGGAGATTGACTGCGTTCCACTGACGCTGGTATCTAAACCAGCGCTACCGGAAGCATACTTTTTAAAACTCTTTGAGAGTTCCGGAGAACGCCAGTCCACTGGCCAGCTCCACCAGAACTCCCCCTCTGGAAAGGAAGAGAAATGATCTCTTTACTTATAATAAGGATCATCACAACGAAACCCCAAAGGATATTTTTAATATAAAAACGTTGCTGGCAACCAAGCTCAGAAACAAATCAAAAATGATAGCAAAGATAAAAGTTTAGATAAAAGTTTTTTTCTCTGCTCAGACCGGGAAGTTGAGTGCACACGCCATCTAGTGACCAAAAAAACACACTACTTTTTCTTATTAAAACATAAAAATGTATATAATATAAATAAAATTACATCAGGCTATGCATTGTTTATAAAAGCATTGACATCCCACTCGATGTTTAAACCATAGGGAGCATATGAACGCAAAGAATAAATCCAGAAGGTTTCCATGTTGGAAATTTCCCTTCTGACATTATTCCCTCTCCAAGTGGGTACGTAGTGATCTATGGCCATGATTTTCGTGTCCGCGAGATTCCTACCATGATGTAAATCATAGTGCAGTGACACACTATGATTTCGATACCCCTTTCGGATATTAGTCAGATGCTCGCCGACTCTAATTTGAAGAGTGCGTATAGTACGCCCAACGTAGTATAACCCGCATGGGCAAATCAATAAGTATACTACGTTCCTGGTGCAACAGGAAATGAAAGATTTAATCGGATAGGACTTAGCATCATGTGGGGAAAAGAATGTAGTACATTTGGACCTCACCGAATTGATCTTACAAACCTTACATTTTTTACACGGGTAAAAACCCTTCATATTCTGAAAAAACATGGGTTTTTTAATAGGGGGTTCAACAATGTTTGGTGCCACTGTTAACCTCAAAGGAGGTGCTCCCTTAAATAATACAGTAGGTTTGGCCCAAAATAGAGGGGCCAAGACACGATCATTACCTAATAGTCCCCAATGTTTATGTAGAATTCTGATTACTTGTTGATATTGATTGCTGTAAGTTGTAATCATAGGGCAATTAAACTTAGAATCTACGGCCCTCTGTTTAGGGGCCAAAAGAGTATTCCTATCCATTCCCAAAACCTCCTCATAGGCCCTATCTACCAATTCGGTGGTATAACCTTTTTCTTGGAACCTAATTTTCAGACAGGTAGCCTCCTTCTCAAAGGCTTCAATGTTAGAACAGTTCCTACGTAGGCGGATAAATTGGCTTTTTGGGATACCACCCAACCATTTAGGGTGGTGGCAACTCCCTATGTCGATAAAAACATTGCGGTCAGTCTCCTTGAAAAATGTAGAGGTTACCAATTTTCCTTCTGATACCTCAATGTTAAGATCCAAAAAATGAATCCTAGAGGTGCTAGCCTCGTATTGCAACTTAATGCCCCTATTATTAACATTGAGTGTAGAAAAAAAGAGGTCCAGTGAGGATAAATCACCTTCCCACAGGAGGAGGACGTCGTCTATGTACCTGAGCCAGAAACAAAGTTCCGCTCTATGGTTCGCATAGACGACGTCCTCCTCCCACTTACCTATGAATAAATTCGCCATGTTAGGGGCATACTTTGCCCCATGGCAACTCCTCTGGTCTGTAGGTAGTAATTACCACCGATATATATATATATATATATATATAGTGACATTATAAAAGGCGAGGTGATCGATGGACGTTATGTTTCACCTCGGATGCATCCATTTGCAAGAAATGAAAAAATCCGGTTTTACCAGCCACTTTGTCAGGGTTGGTTCCGGACCGGATTTTGCAGTCCACTTGTGTCCACCATCAGGTGGTATAAATAAACAGGAGTAGAGCAAAGGCTTGCTCTGGCCTGAGACTTAGGAAGCCATCAAACCTGAGAGAGCTGCTGAATTGTTTGCTTTATGACTGAATCAAAAGGTTTGCATTGTCTTTGTTTTGTGGGTGACTGGGAGAAGCCCTTTACCACTCAGTTAGGAAAACTGAAAATGTTTAGTAAAAGCCTGGATGGCAAGGATTTATTTTCTGTTTTGTTTGTTTGATTTTCATGCAACCTTTTTAAATAAAACTGGCTACAAGTCAGCTTTTAAGAAAACCCGCCGTTTGGACTACCTTTTTTCAGGGAAGGTGATTGAGCTAATCCCCACTATATATACACATAAACAGATATATAGATCTATCCCGCTCTCTCCTTCTCTCTCTCTCTCTCTCTCTCTCTCTCTCTATATATATATATATGTATATTCCACCACTAAAATGTATTGAATAAAAATCTGTTAGTTTACTTTCGAGGATTGTAAGTAACAAGCAAAGACAACTCCAGTAGCAAGGCAAAGGTGTTTATCCAAACATGGCACGGTTAATTGGCTATTAGGCATGGGCCGAACGGATCCGAATAACGAACCCCATTAAACTCAATGTGACCTGAACTTCAAAAATCAAAAATGCCCATTTTGAAGGCTTATATGCAAGTAATTGTGCATACAATGGTTATAGGGGTCCAGGTCCTGCCCTGGGGGACATGTATCAATGAAAAATACGTTTTTGAAAAATTTTATTTTTAAATGAGCATTGATTTTTGGATTTTTATAGTGAAAGCATAAAAATGAAAAAATCCTTCCAATATAGAGCCTGGGAGGTCCCCTTAGTCTACCTGTAAAGTGGCAGATCTGTAACATGTCTGGAAACTACTGCAGCAATAATTGCAGTTATAAAGCCAAAAAAATGACATTTGTCCTGCAAGCTGCCTTTACTTTGCTCAGCAACTGCTGGGAAGCCAGTGTGTATGATGAGGCCACAATGTAGTGCACTGGGAACAAGATTAGAGATTTTTTGGATAAATTCTGGTGACTTTGGATAGAAATAACGGGTGTGGAAAAATTGGGCTCTGGGTGTCGGTGGTGCCTTCACAACATAAACCTATAGAGGTGCTCTTCATGAAGGCAAGAATTGGCCTTTCTGTAAAAAAATTGCAATGATATGCACCTGTCAAACGCTGAAAAATGGTAATTGGGTGTTAATTGTGCCCATTAAACCTATACCAAAAACATTGTTCCAGATGAAATTATTGAAAACCCTCAAAGCTAGACAGCCTCGAAGAAGGAGGGAATTAGAGTGGGTGCTATGGTGCTAGTGTGTTGGAATAGGTAAAAATAATTGATGTATGGTGAATGGAGGCAGCTCCTCAAAAAAGATTAGGTCCTGGTAACCTAATGACAACTGAACAGGAAGAAGAGGGTAAGAGAGAACCAGCTTGGTCCTGCAGAGATTCCACATCCCAAAAAAAACTCAATTAGTGACATCGACATCAGGGGCTTCATAGCTGGTAATCCATAACTGATTAATTTTTATGAAAGTCAAAAGGTCCACGGAGTCTGTGGACAGACGCGGTCTATGATCGGTCACGAAACCTCCTGCAGCACCGAATGCCCATTCTGAAAGCACGCTGGATGCAGGGCAGCCCAACAACTCAATAGCATACTGGGCAAGTTCTGGCCAGTGGTCTATTCTCGTGACCCAGTAAGCCAATGGATCGTCAGCTGGAAAGCTCTACATCTCTGTTTTTGCCCCGAGGTAATCGTACACCATGTGATGAAGACGCTACCGAGGATGTGGAAGCTGACAGGCCTGGGCGGCAAGCACTAAAAAAATTACGAAATGCCTCACTGAGGCCAATGCCTTCTCCAACACTCCTCTCTTGACCAACAGAAGACTCAAAAGAATGTTTTCCATGACACTGTAACCTACTGGAGTTGGGAGAACGTTCAATAAAATCCTCTTTAATGTGTCCTCAAGTGATTTTATCTTCTGCACTCTCTGTGGGGACAGGATGAGTTCTGAGACCTTCCCCTTATAATGGGGGTCCTGAAAAAGGCCCAGCAAGCTGAGCTTTGGGGAGTGGGCTGAGAGAGAACAGCAGCAGAATATGATAGAATAGGGTGTCTGCTTTCTACTCTTTCTTGATGTCGGCCTCCTTGGGGTTGTGTCGCCTCACCTTCAGTTTCCTCCTCTGTTCTATTTGGCACCCAAGTCGCATCAGTGACCTCATCATCATCATCTCCATCTCCTCCATCATCATTACCACTGTAGACAACTTGGCAATACACTGTGGCTGGGGGAACATGAATGCCAATTTGTCTACCAGTGTTCTCCCCTCTCTCTAGGCTCATGTTCCTGTCATCCTCAACCTCAGAACTAACATCTGAATCCAGTAATGAATGGGCATCATCAAGGAGCAAGTGGCTGACGCTGTGGTCAAATAACTCAGCTGACTTCTCCTCCATGGCTGATGTTGGGGCTATGACAGGAATAGATGTGGACAAGGAAGCAGGTTTATCCACTTTGGTAACTGCAGGGGTCTACACACTTGTCTCTGCTTGCGTGACAGGGGATGATGAGGATGAGGAAGGTTTAGTAAGCCAGTCCACCACCTCCTCTGCATGCTGTGGCTGGATAGCATGGGCAAACTCACTAAACGTAGGAAATAATGCATTGCCTGAGGACTGACCACCACGTCCACCTTTGTCTGTGGACACATTTGTTGCTGGCCCCCTTACAGTGACAAGTGAACGTCTGCCTCTCCTTCTTGTCCTCCCAGATATGATTGGGAGGGAGGGGGCGGTGCTTATTAGCAAATGTGAAGAAGAAGTGGAAATCTGTATTTAGATGCATTTTAATTAATGTAAAGTGGTGTTTGGTGCACTTTAATTTGAGTACTCACACTACACAGACACTCCGCGGATTCACTATAATATACTACAATATAATGCGCCAAACATACAGTAACGCACAAAACTATATGGCGTTAAACTTGCAGTAACCCACAAAACTATATGCTATTAAACTGGCAGTAACGCACACAAATATAAATGTCGTTAAACTGGCAGTAACGCACTTAGAACTATATGGCGTTAAACTGGCAGTAACGCACTTAGAACTATATGGCGTTAAACTGGCAGTAACGCACACAGAAGTAAATGGTGTTAAACTGGCAGTAACACACTTAGAACTATATGGAGTTAAACTGACAGTAACGCACACAGAACTATATGGCATTAAACTGGCAGTAACACACACAGACATAAATGGCGTTAAACTGGCAGTAACGCACTTAGAACTATATGGTGTTAAACTGGCAGTAACACACACAGAAGTAAATGGCGTTAAGCTGGCAGTAGAGTTGAGCGAACCCGAATAGTAAAGTTCGGGTCCGTACCGAACTTTGGGGTGTCCGTGACCCGGACCCGAACCCGGACAGTTGAAAAAAAGTTTGGGTTCGGGTTCTGGGTTCGGGTATGTGATCCGTCTGTTTAATAGCTGCAGGGCAGCCAATCAACAAGTGTTTTACTGGTTTGCCCTTAGAAGCCATCACAGCCATGCCTAATAATGGCATGGCTGTGATTGGCCAGTGCATCGTGTGAGCCAGCCTCTTTATAAGCTGGAGTCACTTAGTGCTGCATGTCACATGCTCTCTGGCTAGTGTAGGGGAGATTACTACTACTACTGCTTTTAGGGACAGATTGCAGATCTAATAACATCTCATCATGCATTACAGAACGATCTGACTGGACTAGGTAGAGTCTACTGCTTAGATTATTGTTCTAAAATCATCTCCTAGTTCTATAGGGTCAGGTTCCTGCTGTTGCTGTAAGGGACAGATTATTGTTCTATAATCAACCTCTAGGCTCCTACTCCACATCCACCCCCCTTCCCATTTTTATTTTTAAATTTGATTTTAAGTTATTTTCCCTATCCCCTTTTTTTTGTAGGGCACTTGTCCTACTCTTACCCCCATTTTACTTCCTTTTGCAGCCCTCTAGCACTTGCCAGGAATTTTTTACAGCCATTTTTGTGCCGAAAAGTGACTTTAATGGGGTCCGGGGTCAAGTTCGGGTCAAGTTCGGTACCGAACCCGAACTTTTTCGCGAAGTTCGGCTGGACCCGCCAACCCAGAACATCCAGGTGTTTGCTCAACTCTAGCTGGCAGTAACGCACTTAGAACTATATGGCGTTAAACTGGCAGTAACGCACACAGAAGTAAATGGGGTTAATTTTGCAGAAACGCAATCAAATAGATGGTGTTTAACTGTCACTACACTGACGCTATCTGAACTGTCCCTGCTCTAGCTATACACTAATGTAAAGATTACTGAGATGGTCTCACTACACTGAAACTATCTGAGCTGTCCCTACTCTACATATACACTAATGGATGTATGAATGACACGGTCTCACTACACTAAAGTGGAACTATCTGAGCTGTCCCTACTCTAGCTGCACACTATGCAAAGCTGAATGATGGTCCTCCTCACTACACTCACACTATCCCTAGACTGACACTAAACTAATATTCTACACTGATAATTAAAGCAAAATAGCACAGTTTAGCACACTAGCTAACTAATGTCACTGAGCAGAGCCCTGTTCTATCTCTCTCTAGCCGAAATCACACTGAAAATGACTGGCATTGAAAGAATGCCAGTCATTTTCAATGCCAGTCATTTTCAGTGTGATTTCGGCTGTGGGATGTGAATGAGCCATGATTGGATAAAGTTATGATGACAGTGTCCAGTCATGACTCTGACAGTGCTCTGTGCCCTTGTTGGCTGAAGCTTTCACTGCTGCTTCAGCCAATCAGGGCTTGCAATGCATTGTTCAGTGCCACATTGCATTTTGGTCGATTTGGGGGGCGAACAAAACAGCAAAAGTTTACCCATCCCTAATGCCTATAAAAAGATATAAATCCTATTATAGAATATTATTGGCTCATCATAATAATTTATTAAAGCAGAACTCCAGGATCGGCAAAAAATCCCCCATTAGTACATTAGTACACCCCCCCACACAAAACACTAAACAGTTATTACATTTGTGAAATTTCTTACCATTGAAAAGATAATAGGAATTGAATGTTCAAGAAGTCAGCTCTGCAGTTCGGAAAATGCATAATGTATTCTGCCCGGGAGGCTTTGTTAGAACAGTGGTTGCATCATATCCTGTTCTCTCTCTTTACACTGTCCTCAAACTACATTTCCCATCATGCTTTGCATATTGCCGTGAATGTGGGAGGTACAATAGGCCTGTATACCCTATCTGGGACCCTGTATACTCCTATCTGGGAACCTGTATACCCTATCTGGGACCCTGTATACCCCTATCTGGGACCCTGTATACCCTATCTAGGACCCTGTGTACACCTATCTGGGGCTCTGTATACCCTATCTGGGACCCTGTATACCCCTATCTGGTGACTGTATACCCTATCTGGGACCCTGTATACCCCTATCTGGTGACTGTATACGTTATCTGGGACTCTGTATACCCCTATCTGGGACTCTGTATACCCTATCTGGTGACTGTATACTGCTATATGGGGCTCTGTATACTGCTATCTGGGGCTCTGTATACTGCTATATGGTGACTGTATACTGCTATCTGGGGCTCTGTATACTGCTATATGGTGATTCTGTATACCCCTAACTGGTGACTCTGTATACTGCTATATGGTGACTCTGTATACTGCTATATGGTGACTCTGTATACTGCTATATGGTGACTCTGTATACTGCTACATGGTGACTCTGTGAGTGTATACCGCTATCTGGTGACTCTGTATACCCCTATCTGGTGACTCTGTATACTCCTATCTGGTGATGCTGTATATCCTATCTGGTGACGATGGGCTGTATACTCCTGACACAAGGGGTGGAAACTATAAGGGGTGGGGCTTACGTGAAGTGGGATGGGTCAAAAAGGAAGGGCGGGGTCTGGCGCTCCCATATCCTAAAATTTTACCAGCCGCCACTGGTCCTTACTTGCTTTATATAATCATTACTGAACTGTAGACACATACCATAATGATATATTATACACACTGTACTCTACCATAACACAGTATTAGAAATATTCCTCCTCTTACCACAGATGTGAGATCTTTCTAACAGCAATCAGTGCTGGTATGGTGTATGAGAACATCCCTAGCCGCAACACAGAAAGAGCTGGGCCATGCTGCTTTACATCAGAATGTGGCACAAATAAATGTCCGCATGAGAAAAAAACAAAAAGCACAGCGCTAACTTACTAATCAATAACAGAATAATATTTAGATAACAAGGGTACCCGCGCCACGGTTTGGTGTGAGATTAGCAGCTGCTGTTGGAGTTTCACCTTAGTGAAAGTTTAATCAAGTACAGTCAAGAAATAGCGCTTGCTACTAAGCAGGAATCCTGCTGGTGTGGGATTCTTATACCAATATATAAAAATGAATTAAAATTTAAAATTAAACGCAATACTTTGTGCAAAACTGATTACCATACATCAATATTTTTCCATAAAGTGCAATTGTGCAAATTACATAATTATCCAGGGTTTTTAATGGTTAAGCTCCGCACTTACCATTTGCAGACTCAGGGTTGTGTTTCCGGAAAGAAAAAGCAGTTCAGCAGAGTGGACGTCATACCTACGGTCGGGTGAGAGACGGAAAGTGTAGATTGACTCCCAGGTCCTATGACTGTGGGAGTCAACAGGGTCTGGTAACTGCGGAGCTTAACCATTAAAAACCCTTCACAGGAGTTTGAAGCACATTGTGTGATCACGGGCACTTTGAAGACACAAATGAATGAAGATATATGTGAATAAGGACACTTAATATTTAATTCAGCACTGGAGCACATAAGCACTTCTAAATATTGGACATTTTTTTATGCACTTTATTATGGGCAAGTGTATCTATAAGTGATATCATGAATGGATGGTGGCAGGGCCGGCCCTACCATGGGACCAAGTGGGACCATGGTCCCAG
>BLSH010288734.1:1242763-1264526 GCA_018402905.1 Glandirana rugosa
CATTACTAAGAACGCTCGCATCATGGGTGAGCCATTCCAGGACTTTTTTAGGGACTAAGCCCCTTAACCCACGTATCTATAAACACTATCGTTAAAGGAAACAGCGATCCCTGTTTACCTGCCAGTCAAACGAACACGACATGAGGGTGATCTCTTGGAATATAAAGGGCCTTCGCTCACCACACAAAAGGATGAAAATCCTCCGCCACCTTAAGAGGATGCGAGCTGATATCGCACTCCTTCAAGAAACCCACCTTCAGGAACAAGACTTCCATTGCTTAAAGAAACTTTGGGTGGGGGAAGTTTTTGGGTCCCCGGCAATAGGAAGGAAAGCGGGTGTGATCACCCTCTTACATAAAAACCTGTCGTACGAGGTGAAGGCAGTTGACTGTGACAACACGGGACGCAAACTGACCGTCCATTTGTCCCTAGCGACAAAGGAAATTGCTATCACAAATATCTATGCACCCAATTCCCCGAATCAGGGATTTTTTCAGGACCTTACCGAGTGGGTACTACGCTCGCAAGAATCATTACACCTGGTAGGGGGAGACTTCAACAGCGTCATGAACGCCTCAGAAGACAGATCAGGTATACCATCCCAGCCCCACCGACATCGAATTCGGTCGAAAACACGCATTCCCTCCTCTAGCTACTATGGTCTCCACCCTCCATATGGATGACATATGGCGCCTGCTACACCCCATGGGCAGGGACTATACGTTTTACTCAGCTCCACACAGCTCACTATCACGTATAGACTATTTCTTTGGATCCCAATCTCTAATCCCACGGGTGCTGGGAACTGAGATCTTAGACATAGCGATCTCAGATCACAGCCCTATCACAGTACTCTTGGATGACTTCCAACCACGTGCTACCCCTCCTCCCTGGAGATTGCCTTCCTACCTGCTAGACAATGAGGACTTTCGCCATACAATCTTTAAAACCTGGACAGACTACACCACGGACAACTCTGAGCACATATCTGACCCAAATTTATTCTGGGATGCAGGAAAAGTGGTTCTGCGGGGTAAAATCATATCGTACACGACCCAATTTAAGAAGCACTCCCTTGAACACTATCGACGGGCGAGCGACGCTCTCAGGGCAGCACAAGCAGCCCTCGTTGCACAGCACATCCCAGAAACTAGACAGGCCTGGTTGAACGCCAAACGTGAATGCGAGCTCTGGGCTCATCAGAGAGAGCGAATCAAGAACTCCTTCTGCTCCCTCCAACTCCATAAATACGGTAACAAGGCGGGAAAGTTGCTAGCTAAACTCTGCCGGGGACCCCACAAACCCACTCATATAACCTCCTTACGAAACATAGACGGCGATCTGACCTCCTCACAATCCGAAATAACCACTATTTTAACTGACTTTTACCAACAATTATACTCAGAGGATTCTATTGGCTTAGACAAGGCAAACTCTTTGCTTGCCTCGGTCAACCTCCCTTCTGTCTCAGAGGCCAGTTGTCCCTGCTAAATGCCCCTATTTTGCTAACTGAAATTTTAACCACTATTCATCATCTCTCCAATAATAAAGCCCCTGGCCCAGACGGGTACACTGCAGAGTTTTATAAAATGACTAAAGATTATATACCCCATACCCTTGTAAAAGTGTTTGAGGGCATGTGGGAAGGAGGGTCATACCTCCCCACGGGATCCATGGCACACTTAAAACTACTTTAAAAAAAAGGCAAGGATCCAACTCTGCCGGGCTCCTATCGTCCCATATCCCTAATCAATGTTGATTCCAAAATAATATCAAAAGTTATAGCATCCCGTCTAGCATCTCTACCCCCCACCCTTCTCCACCCTGCGCAAGCGGGGTTTGTAAAGGGCAGATCAGCTGTTATAAATATCCGCAAAGTACTATTGGCCCTTGAATATGCCAAACTCCACCTGAAGGAGGATATGGCGATACTCTCTCTTGATGCAGAGAAAGCTTTTGACAACATCAGCTTTCAGTGGTTGTTTCTGGTTCTGAAGAAGTTTCAAATAACAGGTTCAGTTGCCAACTTTATACAAGCTATGTATTCTGCCCCCACGGCACGCTTAGTCACTCCACACAACATTTCGGCCCCCATCCAACTATACAAGGGAACTCGCCAGGGGTGCCCTTTGTCCACTTTACTTTTCAATCTGGCCGTAGAGCCCCTGTCCAGATTGCTAAATGACCACCCACTCCTCTCAAGCATTCAGATTGGTGACCGTAAGCTGCGTACTGCACTCTTTGCCAACGACATCCTAAACTTTTCCTCGAATATGAGGTCAGATCTCCCTATCATCAGGGGCGTCTTCGAAACTTTTAGGCTCTGCTCGGGGCTGAGTATAAATTTTACTAAGAGCGAGGTGCTAGCCTTAAACCCATCCCGCTCACATCACTGGACTCAGGATTCCCTGTTACAGGTAGCAAAACAACACATAACATACCTAGGTATCACGATTGGGCGAAACCCCTCTTCTCTGTATCACCTGAACTTTACTCCCATCCTTGACAGAATTAGATGGGAATTGGAGGCATGGATGACCCTACCTATCTCGTTTTTCGGAAGATGTCACCTTTTTAAAATGGTCTCATTTGCCAGACTGCTATACCCTCTCCAAACTCTGCCTTTACTACTTAGACACAAAGATGTCCAGAATCTTCATAGTGCCTTATCGGCCTTTTTATGGAGAGGCAAAAAACCTCGAATTGCTAGGCACAAACTATATCTTCCGAAGGGCGAAGGGGGGGGCGGGTCTGCCTAACCTCCGTTTGTATAATCTGTCATGTCTTCTAAGACAAGGCATAGACTGGATACTACACAGGTCACAATACTCTACTTACTTATTGGAGGCTGCACTGGTCTCCCCTTATGATCTGTCCGCAATACTACACTCCCCACTCAGGGTCCTCCCGCAACATTTAAAAGACAACCTGCTAATCAAAGACACTGTGATAGCATGGAGAGAATTTTGCAAACTACTGAAAGTACCCTATACCATCTCCAACCACCTCCCAATACAAGGCAACCCATTATTCCCTGCAGGGATGGAACATGAGGCATTTCTCATATGGACTTCCTTGGGCCTCACTAGGGCCACCTCCATATACTACCCTGGCACATGCACCACTAAAACATTCCAGGAAATGGTTAAACAATATCAGCTACCACCACAACACCTCCTCCACTACTACCAATTAATAAACTTTGTCAAACTCAAACTGGCCGTTCAAGGCCTGCAGTGGAACATCCCATTGTGGACACCGCAGTCCGACAAAAAGACTACTCCATATCAGCTTTATACTCAAAACTCCTACAACACCTCACCTCTGACACGGGTCATACCCTGTTGAAAGGCTGGTTAAAGGATCTCCCTGAAATGGGGGACGCAACACAAATTCTGGAGGGCTACAGAGCTGTCTGCAAAATCACAGTGAACGAATGCTGGCGGGAGACCCAATTCAAGATAATGCACAGGGCCTTTATACCAGCCTTGATCGACCCCGACAACCCGCTCTTAGCACTATGGCCCTGGTGTGGTGCTAGCAGACCCACCCTTCTGCACCGGTTCTGGACGTGCACAGCTATCCGCACTTACTGGACTCAGATTTCACAATTCATCCGGGATGTTACCACCGTACAACTACTGGAGGATCCTTTCTTGTGCCTATTCGGGTCTTCACCCCAGACTCCTTTCGATACACTTAGGGACACAAGACAGAAATCCATTTCCCCATGGACACATCTCTGCCTCCTGACAGCCAGGAGGGCCCTCTTACGTTCCTGGACTTCTAACTGTACACCATCACGTGCCACGGTTCAAAGAGATTTGACATCACTCCTCTATCTGGAAAAATTAGATACATTGTTACAGAACTTCAGCACCACTAAACGATTCTTCTCCCGCTGGAAAGCCTTTATAGAGCATTCCTTTTCAACCTCAGAAATCCACAGTCTCATGGTCACCTTTCAATACACCGCATGGTACTCCAAGGCTAATCTCTCCAACTCCTTGGGGAAACTCAAGTTACCAGCCTCTACCTTGGATTCCAACTCAAAGTCAACGTAGCTTACTTGGACTTGACGAGGAGGAAGAGTAGTTGTCTAGGAAGTTTATCCGTGCTCACAGATACAAGACTGAGGTCATTACACCCCAGTCGCTATTTTCCGTATGAGTTAATGATGTGATTTATCATCCCTCTGTCATCACTTATACCCCCCCAGGTAACACTCGAGAATTGTTATTATCTTCTTTATCTTCTTATCTTCTCTTATCTTCTGTCTTTGTACATTTGCGTGGGTTGCTGCACAGATGCCTATACAAATTGCACCCTGAAGTCGCCAACGGTAGTGCAGAAACTACTTTTGGGAATTGGTGCTGCACCGCAATGTCGCACCAATTTGGACGGGGCTATGGCCGGCAATTGCTGCCGATGGGGCATGTCAAATCGCATGCCAAATTGTACCAATGTGAACCTAGGCTCAGTGTCACATTAAGACTTGGTTCACACTACGGCTGTACACCGCCCAGATCATTCGTATTTCTGTGACAGAATTTGTGATCAGTTTTGGCAGCTCAGCCTGTCCAGATCAATGACAGGCTAACAGGCTGTGCAACTGCTCAGATGTATTCGTACTTGGAACGATTGTATGCAGTTAGGGATAGATGAGCAGCCCTGGACGAAAACTGTATAGAGAAGCTCATCAGTTCCTAACCATTGTATTTGCTCCATGTGTGACTACATGAGGACAGCTGCAGACAACGTCAGCCTGTCATTGATTTGTGCAGGCTTCCTGTCCACAGCTGATTGCAAACACTGCCACAGAAATACACTGATTTGGTTGGTGTATGACTGTGAAAGGAGTGTCATGCAAACCTTTCATTTACCTATTCAGGGCAAAGCAAAAGGTTTTCTTTAACCACTTACCGACCTCTTCATGTACATAAAAGGTGGCAAGTCGGCTCCGCTGCGCAGATCTCCGTCTATAAACGGCGATCTGCACAGCCACTGTTGCGGGTGGGTGCACGCCACCGCCGGTGTGCTCTTGTGTCCCCCTGAGTGTGGCCGCGGGTCGGGCAGAGTCGATGTTCACCAGCGACCCGCAATCGGGGATAAAACATATCAAGAACGACTTCAGGAACTTAATATGTACAGTCTGGAGGAAAGAAGGGAGAGGGGAGGCATGATTGAAACCTTTAAATACATCAAGGGGGTGAATAAGGTTCAGGAGGGCAGTCTTTTCAATATGAAACCAAAATCAAGAACACGGGGACCTCAAACTAACTGGAGGGAAGTTCAAAACTAATCTTAGAAAGTATTATTTTACTGAAAGGGTGGTTGATGATTGGAATAAACTACCAACAGAGGTTGTGAGACAGTCAATAGTAAATGGCTTCAAACATGCTTGGGATAAACATAAATCTATAGTCAGACAACAAGGTTAATGTTAAAAAAAAAATAATAATAATAATAAAAAGGGGAAGACTCGATGGACTACTCAGTCTTTTTCTGCCGTCACCTTTCTATGTTTCTATGATTGCCTTCTAGAGAGGAAGAACGGGGAACCGTGTTCTGTCAGTGGGCATGACAGTGATCTACTGATCCTTGTCACTATGATCAGTTAGATCTGTCATGCCCCTGCCAGCCCAGCCCCCACACCATTAGAACATGCCTAGGGAACACAGATAACCCCTTGATTGTCCAAAATGTCCAACCTGTCCTCCGCAATATCGCAGTCTCGATAAAAATCGCAGATCTCCGCCATTACCAGTAACAAAAAAAAATACAGTAAAAATGCCATAAATTAATTCTCATGGTTTGTAAACGCAGCAACTTTTGCGCAAACCAATCAATAAACGATTTTTGAGATCTCATTTATCAAAAATATGAGGAAGAATATAAATCGCCCAAAACTGATGAAAAAAACATTTTTTTTATATATTTTTTTGGGATATGTATTATAGCAAAAAGTAAAAAATATATTTTTTTTCAAAATCATCGCTCTTTTTTTGTTTATAGCGCAAAAAATAAAAACCGCAGAGGTGATCAAATACCACCAAAAGAAAGCTCTATTTGTGGGGAAAAAAGAACATCAACTTTGTTTGGGTACAACGTCGCATGACTGCACAATTGTCAGTTAAAGCAACGCAGTGCAGAATCACAAAAAGTGCTCTGGTCAGTAAGGGGGTAAATCCTTCCGGGGCTGAAGTAGTTAATTCCCCCTTTCTTAGCAGCACTCACCCTTCATCACTTCCCCACCTCTCTGTACAGGGCTGGGAGCCAAATACCTGGCGGTGACTCACTCCATGTGACAGCAGTGGAAGGTGGCAGTAAAGTGCTTGCTTTGTCCTGCACAGATTCTTCTAACGTGTTGTACTGAGATCCTTCATGCCATGCACATATGGTCTTTTGCAGTGCCAGGACAAGGTCATCTAGAGCCCAGGACACACATGCCAAATTGCTCCCCCCCCCTCCAAGACGTATAAGCATTATGTCAGTAATCCCCCCCCCCCACCATGAAATTGAGCACTAATCTGCATGCTTACCCCTAAGCATAAATTCCCCCTCCTCCTAGTACAAATCCATCCCCCGCTGAAATCCCCCCTCCCAGCACAAATCTTCTCATTCTGCATATGTTTCTAGCACAATTCCCTACCCCCTAAAAAATACCCACTTCCTAGCACGAATACTCTACCCCTCAAATTTCTCTCCAAGCACAAATGCTCACCCCCACCACTCCAAATCCCTCCTTCAGCGGAAATTCCCTCCTTTCAATCCCCCATCCTAGCACAAATCCCCCTCCCCCAAAAAAAGTCCCCTCCTAGCACAAATCCCCTCATATTACTTTTTCTAGTACAAACCCCCCTTCTAACACAAATCATCTTCCCCATCCCCCCTCTCATCACAAATCACCCTCCAAATTACCACTCCTAGCAAACCTCCCCAAATGTCCCCTCCTAGAACAATTCTTACCTCCTCCGCCCCCCAAATTCTCCCACTCAGCACAAATCCCCTCTTCCAATCTCCTTGTTGTGCCCCAGCACCTCATATGATACCACAGTGCCCAAGGCAGCTGTCCCCTCCTGCCCACCCCTTGTCCGGGCCCTGGCCTTGTACATCCTAAAGTAGATTGGCCAATAAGGATTTTCTCCTGCATTTTTATTTTTGTGCTGATACTGAATTTATGGATTACACATTGATTTGCTTATCGTGAGCCCCTTACTTTTGGGAACCTTGATTCCAATCCTTTCCACCATGCATTCTGCTTCAGACCCCACAAAGGCAACCTAATTCAATCCAGCAAGATGGCTCAAAGGGGTTGATTTACTAAAGGCGAATACACTGTGCACTTTTGCAAAGTGCAGTTGCAATCTGCATGAGCAGTTGCTCCAGAGCTTAGTAGATGAATAAAAGTTCTGCAGACTTCCATCATCCAATCATGTGTAAGCAAAAATGCAGTTTTTTAAAATTTTCCATGCACGTGATTGGGTACTTTTTGCGAAGTGAAGCGTTAGCTCATTTACTAAGCTCTGGAGAAACTGCACTTTGCAAAGTGCACAGTCTATTTGCCTTTTGTAAATTAACCCCACAGTGCAGAGCCAGCCAATCAGCAATACTGGATTGGATGACATTTGAGCTGATTTACTAAGGTTACATTCACACTGAAGTTAGTGTGCGGATAGTTTGTGTGCCTCTGAACACAGCAACGCTCTATGCTGTGGTCGTATATGAACTAGTTGATTACTTGTGGCCAGTTTTGAGAGTCCAAAAGAAATGCAGGGATTCGCATGTAACAAGAGCAATTACATGTGGACAGCAACGACGCCTGCCATTGATTTGTCCAGAATACAAATATGACAGCTGACGCTGATAGCAGCAGCTGTTCACACAAGGTGTGTGCAACAGCATTTACAACCACCGGCAAAAACATACTGATTGTTGCCAGTGGCCTCCCCTGGCTGCACACCAACTCCCATGTGAATATAACCTAAAGGATTTAAGAATGTTCACTCACAAAAATTGGGTGAATATTCAGTCCAAATACACAATTACATGAAAAGCATCTGCACATGAATCTGTTTAATAAATTACTTAATGTTTAGTAATTATGTATTCAAAGTAAATAGGATTTTGCTTTTACTTTGAATGAAGATTCTCAATTCCTTTAGACCTTATTCACACAGGCATACTTAAAGTGGATGTAAACCTGATTCATGAAATTTGACCTAAGCACATATATCTGTAGTGTTTACTTATCTCTCTTCAAAGCCCTGAGTCCTGTGTGTTTCTCCTGTTTCATTGCTGTTATCAGCATGATAACTTCTGACAAGTTTTCAGTCAACCAAAATAAAGCCAGCCTGAAATTTGTGTAGAGGGAGGTTGCTATAAATAGATTAGCAGAGAGCTTGTCTTGTCACAGCACAGCTCTGCAAGTCTCTGCTTATGTGGAGGGGGGTGTGTGCCTTTCCTCCAATCAGCTGTCTTGGCTGTATGCCCAGACTTCACACTCAGTGCTGAACAGGAAGAGAACATCTCTAACACAATGTGCACTTTCTAAGAAATATAGAAAGCTGAAGACAGAAGATATATATGTAAAACTTATGTGGGGAGATTTGTTTCATCTCTCTGTATCATCTGAGGCTGTTCACTTCACTGGGTATATGTGAGGGTTTACATCTGCCTACACATGTGTGAGGGCCGTGTTTTGCCTGCACAAGATGCACAGGTTTTCTGTGCATCTGCAGTCAGGCAGTTGCATTCATGTCAATTGGGATGAAGTGGCTGCACGGATACAGCTGCTGCTCCAAATTTGACACCCGCGTGGGTGAGGATGTGTACCTCCGATCGACGATAGTGGGCATTCTATGAATGGAGGAGAGGGGCGGAGGGAGCCCGTCCTTAATTCAGAGTACTTTTTGGGTGGCATCCCCAGCAACGTGCTGACAACATGACATCACAGTGTATGGGGGGCGTGGCTGCAACGTTGTGGGGCAGTTTCATGGGCAAGGCGGTGGGCGTAAAATGTTGGGCCACATTTGGACACACTGAATCTACAACCTTAATGAGCACTTTATGATGGACAAGCAGCTCTCTTCTATTGACACCCAGTAAAGTGTTAAGGATGTTTTGCTGAATTAATGTTCATGTAGCGACTTACCATGGTTTAGGAGAGGATTGATGGACATACCGTGACGTAAGGTCCCCTTTATGTGATGTTGCTTATAGGTACAGAGCAAAGATCAAAAAATCTGACGGGACCTTACACCTTTTGTAAGACTTTGAGGTACAGATATGTAGGAAGGTGTCCAGTACTGGATGATCAATATATGATTGTAAATTTCTTACAAGTTTAGGAAGATAGGTATGGGCTTCAAGAGGGTTAATTTACTAAAGTTAAATGGACTGTGCACTTTGCATAGTGCAGTAGCACTCTGCAAGTGCAGTTGCTCCAGAGCTTAGTAAATGAGATAAAGCTTCACTTTGCAAAGAATACCCAATCACGTGCTAGAGCTTTCCCTCATTTACTAAGCTCTAAAGCAACTGCTCTTACAGAGTGCAACTGCACATTGCAAAGTGCACAGTCTACTTGCCTTTAGCAAATCAACCAGATAGTACCTTTCACATATGTAATGAGACAAACTAGCTATTGGGTCCTGTATTCTGTACCTCGGTATTTCTGTACCTTCGGTGCTCTGGGATGCTGCCATGCGGAGGATAAGGATGTTTGTTTTACAGTAGGCCCATTATCCATGTAACAGGAATGTAAATATTTGACAGTTGACAGTGTTTGATGATTTAATGGAATATATAATGTTAATAATATTATTGCATTGTAGATTTCTTTGTCCACTTTCTCCTGAGGAAGTGAGTCAATTTCACAAAACGCGTAGAGAAAATATAGTCCCAGCACTTTGTGTGCTCAAGTCAATTTGGCAAGGTATAACAACCGGAAGGACTGTTTGGTTGAAGGTGGTGGCTGTTCTTTTTATTTCATGTATATGTTGCAATATATGGCCTATATGATTTTATGTATGTATGTGTATTATGCATTTTTAAATGCGCTGCAATAAATATTTACAATTTTACTGCGGAAAAGCATCAGAGGTGCGAAAATATTCCCACCGAAGCCAAACGGTTTATCATTGGTTCCACTGAGTGTAAATTGCTTATTTCACAGACCCACTCACACATAGAAGGGGGGATTGGTTTGCATCAATTCTGAGCTATCACAGTTCTGGTAGCCATAATCATGTGTAGTAACAGATCCTTACAAATGTCTTTAAAGGAACCCAGGAGTATGGATAGAAGGGAGATGCATATATTGGGTTGTAAGGATTTGTCCATGATTTTATTATGATTTTGGAAAAGGGAGCTACCATTGGGCAGTCAGCCCAGCTATGGTACCTGGTGATATGAGACATCGCCAACATACCTCTGGGGTACGGGTATCCATGGCACAACTATACCAATGGAAAATTATTTTGTAATTACGTTCCTAAAGCGTAGCTGACAGCGAAAGTTTATGTGATGGTAGAAAGTATTTGGTCCAGTCAGCGGGTAATATAGAGTTCTCCAGGCCTGATTCCCATCGGGCCATGAAGGATGGGGAATTAGTATAAGATAAATAGATAAGAAGCTTGTAGATTGTGGACAGTACCTGTGTAAGTCTCTGCTCCTGCAGTACTAAATCCTCAAACTCAGTGAGAGGTCTAGACGGGGGGCATGTAGATTGCAAAATATGAACGTAGGTGTGGAACTGATGTCTCTGCAGCCTGACATTCATTTTGTGGGAGTTGATGGGTAATTGAATTGGTGGAGGGAATTCCGCCATTGGTCAAGGTTTGGACCAATCTGGTGTTATCCACCGAGTTCCAGAGAAGAAAAAAATGAGTGTGAAGAGCGGGCAGCAATTCTGGGTTAGAGAACATGGGGGTCATAGGACCCATAAAGTTTGAGATTGTGCACATGCTCACCAGGGAGTCCTGTACTTTCAAGGTGGAGGATACTAAAAGTGGTAATTCCTCACCACGGGGATGGAGGTGGGGGTGTACCCATGGTAGAGACCTCAGCGTGAAAGAAGTCAATACTGTAGATTTTTATTCTAGTGCTAGGAATGTCCACATTTTTGGTATTTGAATAAACATTTGTAATAATTAGCAGAAATAGTGGCAGCCCTTAATATATACCCAGGGTTGTTTTCTGTGAAAATTTGTATTGAAGGTTTTAGAAGAATTTACCAAGCTCTCAAAAAGGTTGAGAAGCACTGGAATAGAATGTGTAGAGCTTCTAATGTTACATTTACTTTTCCTACAATACTTCAACCTCTGTGCCACATCACCGCTGACCTACCAGTAAACATCAACACACTGGTAATGCCCATCCTGTTCTCTTTCCCTTCTTAAAAAAAAAACAACATCTAGGTATTTCTTCTTCCCCTTATCAACTTAGAGAGTAGGCACTACCACTTCAAACCTTTTTCAACTTTCAGATGGAATTAGTAAATCCAGTATGAAGAAAGGATTCAGATAATTAAACTAGATGAGTTGGGAACAATATTTAAGTAATGTATGTGAACTAAAGGCTGATTTTATATATTTAACAGAGTTTTCCATAATGGGATTCATTTGTTTCAATGATAAATTATTGTGGTACGCTGTGTACTTTACAATTGCCTAAGAATGGGTCTAATTCAATAAAGGCCTGGTTCTGAAATATTTGTGTGGATCTATTCTCCAAATGTAATTGTCTTTGATTTGTAGCTGCTATGGTAGCCTATCGTGTTTGTGGTCATTTGACCTTTGATGCCTTACGTCTTTTTAATTTGCTTATACCTTTGTGGTCACTGGCTATGACCAAAACCTAGACATAAAATATTGCAGATAAGGTCCCAGACACATTACTGCCTCCACATCGATCACGCCTGTCACTGAAATGACTAGGAGCTAAAGGACAACCAAACCTAAAATGTATGCTGTTTTATAAAGATAAATTGGGAGATCATTTTTGTGATGTAGGTAAAGGTACACTCCAGTCAGAATTAAAATTTATATTTTTAGGTGCACGCAAAGAACACAGACTACTTGCTCAAGGCTTCAGTGTTTGTGCCAGACGTTACAATGGTACACCCCACTCCCTTTAGTTGGTAATTTGGTAATGTGGAACCCCACCCTTCTGGGTGAATTTTACACTGTTTGACTGTTACTCAATAAAGTTTTGTAGCCTCAACTGAGGCTTGAGTTTGTTAAAGAAGTTTCCTGATGCCAGGACGAGCTTAGTGGCGGGCTGGCACCTGGGATCGGGTGGGGTGACACACATGGAGACCTGAGCAGAGTGTGCCTGTTCTTGTTTATTCAGGCCATAGTATAATCCATAGCCAACCACTCTAACTGGTTACATGTGATCTTTTTTGACAAGTTATATATTGACATAAGCATAAGGGTTGAGAGGGATACCTGTTTGGTAAAACATTTTGGACTATGTTGGATGTATACACTGGTGATATGATCATGCAAAATAGTTGCATGTATATTTGGACACAAGGGGGCTGATTTGGTAAAACTGGAGAATGCAAAATATGATACAGCTCAGCTTAATTGAACAAACTAAAGTTAGAAGCTGATTGGCTACCATGCATAGCTGCACCAGATTTTGCACTCTCTAATTTTAGTAAATTAACCCCAAGGTCTTATTGGTTTCTGTATGAAGGTTTTTCTTTTTAATAAAATGTGAATATCGTGTGAATGAATAAAATATATATTTGCTTATATATTCAGCAATGTTATTCTGTATGTGTTATGAAGCTATGAAGTAGCATCTGGAAAGTCCCAATATTTCCTTTCTTCTTTTTTAATAATGGTATAACTCTCGAGATGAGATACTTATTGACTCATTCAGGCCACCATTAGTTTGTAATTTATAGTTCATAGTAGTTAATCTCATTAAACTGAACTTGTTCTGTGATGTTGAAGACATTTTGCTGCTTATCCAAGCAACTTCTTTTGTTTTAAGTGTCAGGGACATACCCCACCATGTTCTGTTTGGGTATGTTTCATTCTATTAGAACTGAAGAAGCTGCTCAGATAAGCGGCAAAATGTCTTCAAAATTACAATCCATTCCAGCTGAATGGGACTAACGACTACTTGAGTGAGTGCAGTGTATTACTTGTGTGCCTTGGTGGAAAATTCTATTTACATTTATCTGATCTTTTTGTAGATGGAAAGAAAAATGCCATCACACACATAAGCCCAAGGCAGCACAAAACAAGCTTTACCAATCTGTGTTCCTAGCTGTATGGACACTAAGGAAACAACACATAAATGCTAATTGTGGTGTACTCTGCTATATCCTTGGACCCCGTCCACACTGGTACATTTTTTGGTTTGGTTAAATGTATATGATAAGGCAAAAAGAGAGCCCACAGGCTGTTCAGCAAACTTTATTAGTAAATCCTTTTTATTCTTCCTAAGATAAATGTACACAAAAGCCATAAAATGCATAATGAAATGTGTGCTACTTTAGTCAATTGGGTATATTTACTTAGGAATATAGACTGTTAGCTTAGTGAATAAGGTGAAGCTGTGTTCACTTCAATCATGCAATCACATACATGCAAAAACCCTGTTTTTAATTATTTCCCTTGCACATGACTGAGTATTTATAGGGAATACAGCTTCACCTTATTTGCTAACTTCAGGTATTATTATTACTATTCTACTATTCTTCTACTACTACTACTACTACTACTACTACTTACTATTCAGGATTTATATAGCGACAGCACTTTGCACAACGCTTTACAGCATAAAGGGAGACAGTATGATTACAATATAGTTCAATACAGAAGGAATAGGAGGGCCCTGCTCATGGGGCTTACAAGGGAGGGAGCGGTGGTACAAAAGCTGCTAGGGTTGATCTGATGGAGGTGGCCAAAGTACAGTTTTTAGGTGAAGGAGGGGTAGGCTTCCCTGAATAAATGAGTTTTCAAGGGACACTTTCCAATGTGAGTATTCACTTATTAAGTGAACAGCCTCTACTAGAGATGGGTAATTTTTTTCCTAAATTCGTCAAAAATTGGAAGATTTTGGTAAATGTTTGCCATTTTGGTAAAATGTAATGATATCAAATGTATCAAATGAAATGTAATGGGAAAGCCCATATAAAGGTGGTTTTTAAGGGTGCAATGGGCTTTAAGGCTAGTACTTCCAAAAACAGCCCCCTCTTCAGACTCCTTATTTTACTGGTATGTATGATGCACTACCTTCTCATTGGTGGAAGTAGCTGTTTAATTATCATATGGATTTGTGTTTCCTAAAACATTTCATTCCTGGAAGGACAGCATTCAATGACTATAGCTCTGATGTAGACCTCATGACCCTTACTTGCTGTTACCCATATTTTTAAGTTAATCAATTTTAGCAATTTTTTGGGAAACACTTTAATAGGGGCAGAACCACAGAATACATCAGTAGAAGCTGGTATTGATACTACCGTCTAGATTTGACGAACAAAGGAATTTTGACTTTGACTTCCAGACTGCTCTTTCCCCATTCACTTTATGTTATACAATTAAATCTCTGTTGTGTAACTTTTAGAATGGCTTACTAGAAATAAAGATTTTTCATGCAGTTCCAGTGAGCTTTATCTGTATGTATATAGGTAACGGTTCCCATTTAGCTCCATAATGTTTTCCATATTAGCTTTGGCTATTTGCATTTTCTGTGGATTTTGACAACATTATATTATACTACCATGCCATGGTATACTGTAATTATCAATGCTTTGGAGTTGATTTAATAAAGCTGGAGAGTGCAAAATCTGGTGCAGCTGTGCGTGGTAGCCAATCAGCTTCTAACTTCAGCTTGTTCAGTTAGGCTTTGACAAAACAAACCTGGAAGCTGATTGGTTTCTATCACTGCACCAGACTTTGCACTCTCCAGAGTTAGTAAACCAACCCCTTTGTTTGGTCTTTTCTATATAAAGTTGAAGGTTTAGAGGACTGTTCATTTTTCCTTTATTATTTTTTATTACAGGTTGGTTATTTCTCATGTCCTACTCCAAAGAAGCAATTGCATCCATGCACTGCAATGGTCAACAAGCCTAAAACCATTGTATAGAGCTTGCAATAAATGGCTCTTTATTATTGGGAAGTATCTTTGCTGTAACCTGGCTCTTCTGAATCAACGGATGGCGCAGGTACATAAAGGAATGATTTACATAGCTGTGTCACTGTCCACTATCTTAAAATGAGGATTTTTGTAATTGTTAAAACTTAAAAGTACATTTTAAAATTTAAAATTTTAAAACATTTTTTTTAAGATTGTGATGGAAGATGGGCATGTAGATGCCTTCTGTTTTGAGTAGACTCTGCTCTACTGTGCTTTGCATTTATTTTATTTCATATCTGCAACCATTTTACATTGGAAGGTCATCTACAATGGAGAGGGAGCCATGCAGTGAAATTTTGCAGCCGGTGCCATAATTTCTCCAAAAACATTTGTGTTATTTTCAGGTTGGTTACAATGTTCAAGACTGATTGGCTCTGTAGCTTGCATGGACTAAACAACTATTTCATGAAATCACAATTAAAGCATGGTCATGGTTCCAACATCCGTGAAGGGTTTGTGCAGTATTTTTCTATGATCTTAGGTTACATATGTCGCACTGCTGCAGGCACAGCATTTCTTTGCAGTTTATCAAAATTTCATCAATGAGTTTTGAAGGACTAGCTTCCAGTAAGTTATGATCATATTGTAGCTCTGCATTGACTTTATGGGTATAATATGGGTATAATAGGGGTTTATTTGTTGCAAACACAATCAACCTACTTTTTATTGTGCTGCAATTAAATCATTAGTTAAAGTGTTACTAAACCCAGGACTGCATTCGCTATATCTGGTCTCCCACAGTACAAAGAACAAGGAAATGCAATTATTTTAGTAAATATAAATTGCTAAATACCTTTTCTCTTCAGCAGTATATTGCAGTCTTGTGACTTCTATGAGTGTCTGGTTAAAGCTTGTAGGAGGAGTTTTCATTCTCCTCTGACTGTCCTATGAGGCTGTAGGAACCCTGATCCTCTGTCTGGACAGTGCTGATCACATGTACTCTCCCAAGAAAAGAAAATCTCTCTAGCAATATACACCAAACTGAGCATGTGCAGCTTGCCCCCAAGACTCTGTTATATTAGGAGATGGTTTGGGGACTGTGGAAGAAGGAGAGGATCAGAAAAGACAGGATCAAACAGCCTTTTTACACAATGCAAAGGATTAACCTCTTAGGTTCCGCAGTGAGTATAACAAGCATGCTTTACTACGTATACAGACTGATTTTACTGTTGTGTGTATACTAACACTTTAATATATTTATTTGTTATACCTGGACAGTGCTACTAGAAGGTTGCTTTTCTTATATGAGGATTACGGACTACCCATTTACTTTAACACACCCACTGCAATTTTTTTTCCATAGATCACAGTCAGGCCTGATGAAGAGGCTGCATGACTCCCAAAACACTTTGGCTTATGAGGCTTTGGTTTTCTAATGAAGAATCACTACCTTGCAATACAAAAATACTCAGCATATTTTTTGCTAGCTAATTATTATCTGAATTGTGTAAAGAGAGAAATATTTCTGCTCTAGGCTTTACCTTCTTCTATAGTCATCCGGCTTCAGGAGCAGGCTCCCCAGAGCTGCGAGGTGCACCAAATCCAACACTTCAGTCCTCAGAAGAATGGGGGGAACAGCAGCTCACCATAAAAGCCAAGGTTACATTTATAGAAGCAATCAATGCACAGACAAGTCCACCAGGTGCAACATTTATTTGCTTCAATAAACATAACCTTGGCTTTCTGCTGAGGAATCGGGTGCTGAATGCTTATCTGCAGATTGGCAGAGCCCTCCTATTGGTGGGGTTGAGGGTGTGTAGCTTTTCCTTTTGTGTCTTTGAATTATCTGCTCAGGAACTTTGGCAGTCACTTTAATCCTACGAGCTGCAACTTCTCCACATTCTGCAACCCAACCACCCATCTGTGTTTCTTGGAACCGGGAGTTCTGCACTAATGTTGTTTTTCCTACAAGTTTTACCAATACAAATCAAAGATAGGTTTAAGCATAAGGAGGAACTATAGGAAACATATTAAAACTGTCACATTTTTTTCAGTATGTTGGAGGCAGTTAGGAGCCTGGAGTGTGTTATTATAATTATTATACAGGATTTATATAGAGCCATCAGTTTGCGCAGTGCTTTGCAACATGAGGGCAGACAGTACAGTTACAATACAATTCAATACAGGAGGAATCAGAGGGCCTTGCTCCTTAGAGCTTACAATCTAGGAGGGAGGGTCAAGTGATACCAAAGTTAATAAACTGTAGGGATGAACTGATGGAGAAAATAAATGTATGATTGTTAGGGGGAGGCAGAAAAGGCTTCTCTGAAGAGGAGGGTTTTTAGGGATCATCTAAAAGCAAACAGAGTAGAAGATAATTGGACAGAATGGGGTAGGGAGTTCCATTAAAATGGGAGAGGCTCTGGAAAAGTCTTGGAGGGGAGCATGGGAGGAGGTGACGAGGGAGCTTGAGAGCAGGAGGTCTTAGGAGGAACAATTAGTTTGGTATTATGAGACTAGATTGGTGATGTAGCTGGGGGCCGAGTTGTGGATAGCTTTGAAAGTAGTTGTTAGTATTTTGAATTTAATTTGTTGGGTGAATGGAAGCCAGTGGAGTTATTGGCAGAGAGGAGTAGCAGACACAGAGCGATTGGTAAGGTGGATGAGTCTAGCAGCAGCATTCATGATGGATTGGAGGGGGGATAGACTATGTAAAGGTAATCCAATGAGAAGGGAGTTGAAGTAGTCGAGGTGAGAGATGACCAGGGAGTGAAATAGGAGCTTTGTGTTGTCATTGGTTAGAAAGGGGCGTATTTTGGAGATGTTGCGGAGGTTGAGGTGGCAAGATTTGGACAGTGATTGGACGTGGGGCTGAAAAGATAATTCAGAGTCCAGGATTACACCTAGAACCTTGGCATGTGGCGATGGGTCATCATTACAAGCAGGTGTGTTCCGGGATCAGCAGATTACTATGGCCTGCCATGGATGGATCGAAATTCAGCAGGCTGGTTCAGCAGGAACTGGCTGAATATCGATCCCCTATGGGTAGGCTGGTTGAGCTTGATTCGATCTATAAATCAACAGCAGTACAACCAGCCTGTCAGGCTTTTCTTGTGCGATCACTGCCCATGGCTATAGCCATCAGCAGTGATCATTGTACTTTGGCGATGGGGAAACCTCCTATTGTCAGAATATAATAGCGCAGCGGGAGAAATTCAGTTATAAACACTGACTGTGTTGATGGGTTAATCAAGCGATTGTGGTTGAAGGAGAGAAAATTGCATAATCAATGGCTTGCTTAACAAACTGGAGTGGTGCAGTATAGCAATGTCTTGGATAAGTACAGAGCAGGAAAGCTGTTATGCATATCAGGGTTTCATTTTCATATTTGACTTGAGTGTGTCTTAAAATGGTATTAAACCTCAAACCAAAAATGTAATATATTGCCGCTTATCAATCATTAAATGTGGTGGCTACATTCGTTTTCTTTTTAGGCTTTTTCCCTCTGTTTTCACCTGGTGATCTGGCCAGTAACACACCTCCTGTATTAGAATGCCCCCACTCTGGATGAAGGAGCAACAAAGACACCTTTGGATAGCAGAATTGTCAGCCTGTGGGAGGGGCCTGTTAGATACTCTAGCATATTTAGATACACTAACAAATTGAAGCTGAACTCTAAGCAGTTGCAGCAACAGTTTTAAAAAGGTTTTAAAAGCTTATGGCACTGTTTGTTACCCACAGAGATCAATGGGATTTGGCCAATGATTGGTTAAAAATCAATGCTGAAAATGGCTGCTGCTCCCCTTTAACCACTTGCCGACCGCCCGCCGCAGCGGGTGGCGATCAGAAATGATGCAGAGGGGATGAAATACCACCAAAAGAAAGCTCTATTTGTGGGGGAAAAAGGACGCACATTTTGTTTGGGTACAACGTCGCACGACCGCACAATTTTCAGTTAAAATGACGCAGTGCCAAATCGCAAAAAGTGCTCTGGTCCTAAAGTGTGAAATCCTTTTGGGGCTGAAGTGGTTAAACAGATCCTGAGTTCACCTAGTTGCACATATAAAAAACAAGCAGAAGAGGGTGCCACCATCTGAGTGTAAAACTGTTTATTGAAATTAAAAGGAAAAATAAAATGCTGCATTCACTGCATAAATTCTGGAGAAGGCATGTCATTGGCTTTTATTGGTCATCTCAGGGAATCTGGAGTAAGCAGAGATCAGCAGGTAAGTGCATTCACTGCATAAATTCTGGAGAAGGCATTGTCATTGGTTTTTATTGGTCATCTCAGGGAATCTGGAGTAAGCAGAGATCAGCAGGTAAGTGGCTGGTCTGGTATGCAGAGCTTGGTAGGCAAGTGGCTGGTCTGGTATGCAGAGCTTGGTAGGCAAGTGGCTGGGTGGATTGCAGAGATCAGCGAGCACTCAAGATTACGCTCAGATGGTGGCGCCCTCTTCTGATTGCTTTTTCTACAGCAACAGTTTTGTTTCTTTTGGCATAAAAGTTTTACATAACTTAATAAAGGCTGCTCATTGTTAGCACTACTGCCAGTGTTAAATGGTTTGTCTCAACTTCCTAGCTGCTACGTCTGCAGGACAGCTTGTTCTGTTGAAAAATAACAGACTTGCTGGCAGGATCACCAAGAAAATAAAGGAAAGAAAACCTAAAAAAGGAAATGCAGCCACCACATTTAAAAATTGGTAAGCTGCAATGTAATAAATGTTTGCTTTTGGGTTTAATACTGCTTTAAAGTGCATCCATGCTAAATAATGCATGTGTAACACTTACAGGTAGTAGGCCTCTTAGACATGACAGTACTCTGCCTGACAATGCTTTTATCTGTTTCTCCTGAACAAGGTCTTACATAGCAGGCCAGGTATTAGTATTTTACTGAAAGCTGCAGATTTAAATAATATTGAAAATAACTTTTTAAAACTACATTGACGTCCTAAATCTTATATGAGATTTTAGTAATTAGGTTTACATTTACTTTAGCTTTGAAATATGCACATATAAAGATTAAAACAAAAGTCACAAAGGTGCAACAATTAAAATAAAGGCTTGTAAATAGTATAAGGCAGTTCCTTCTTCTGGCACAAATCCCCTTTACAGACCTGTTCCCAATTAGGTGTACTTACCCCTACCACCCAAAAGAGGGCAGTGTTGTTGCAGAATTCCTAGGATCATTCTATTGTCAATGTAGTCTCTAAATACTGTACATTTCTTTTCTCTCTTCTGTTTAGAACTTCACTGTGCTAACTTAACTGTACTTTAAGGGGAAAAAAAATTCTTTTTTTTTTTTTTTTGGTAAGAAATGTCTCCTTAGTCAACACACAGCACAGAAGCAAAACAAACGAAGGAAGAGCCAAATTCCTCCAGAACAATACAGGAATTTGTCAATGGACAAATGCAAATGAGCGGCGGATGATAGATTTATTTGTCATTAAGTAACACGAGTTTTACAACTCTATCTTCTAACTGTTGAAAGGTTAACATGACTCCCTCTGCTGACATTTGGTAGGCCATCATTTTATTGTGCTGGGTATCAACTTGTTTTGTATTGCAGAGAATCAGGAAGCAATCAAATCCTTTATCACTGCGAAACAATCCCGAGATCCTTCCTATCCACTTTTCGATATGATTCAATTAGTGAATTACTCCAACACTCGCCGCGTAAACCAAGGCTCGAACACCAGATTTAATTTACGCGGCAGAATTTATTTCCTGCGCTGAATTGCTCCAATGAATTTCCAGGCTAAGTATTTCATTTTAATTAGTTACGGATATTTTAGAAATGCTTCCATTGCGACATGACCACAGTGTAATTGTTATATAATCCTGCAATACATTACATTTTCCATTTATGGTTTCTATACAGCGTCCAATTCATTCAGTGTAATGGAGGGTTGTCTAGTCAATAGTTGTGCTAGAATTTTATGGTTGACTAATGTGCCAATGACATAAAAAAAAAAGAATGTAAAAATGAATATATATATATATATATATATATATATATAATCAGTATACATTTAATTACCCAAAGGACTGTGCTTGCAATAAGGGATTTCTGATTTGTAAAAACGAAAGGCCATTATACCATCAGTATGGTCAAAATGTGATAATTTCACTCATATTATTCTGAGTTATATGGTATGGCAATGTGACCATCCTGGAAATCTGATTGCCCTGATGGGGTCAGGAACAAATGTTCCTTTCAGAAGCTCTATTGACCACAGTTGCCTTAAGAAGGTGAAGGGCTTTGCTATCCTCTTTGCCATCCTCCAGACTAAAAAAACAGATGGAGTTTGTGATTGGTTGAACTTGATGAGTGTCTTTTTTTTTTTACCCTACTTAATTATAAAAAAGGAACGCGTTCTTTAGTTCAATAGTGCAGTGTAAATAGCAACTTGTGTGCAAAACTGGAAGTTAATCTGAGAGGGGACCAAAGTCAAAACTTCTCTGTATTAGAGACAGGTAGAGTGGTTTAAGCAAAATTGCATTGGTGGGGAAATTACTAATCTGCAAAATTTCACAGAAAATCTCATTTTGCTCCTTCAGCTGCTTAGGTGAAATTTGCTTGGAATAAAAGAAAATGATCTACCGTACTCCTTTTTCTCCTTTATTTACAAGATATGTTTTTTTTTTTTTTTGGGGGGGGGGG
>BLSH010288734.1:1264552-1295464 GCA_018402905.1 Glandirana rugosa
TTTTTTCATTTTTTTTTTTTTTCAAAATTCTTGTTACAGTGTTCTTGTTACTCATGACAGGTTTTATGAAAAAAATAAACGTGACTGTAGGTTTCAAAGTCCAGTTCGAAAGCCCCACGGGAAAAAGTACTAAGTTCGTCATGACGCGTAATTAATCCGATGTTAGTGAGGTTCGTTGTTACGTGTTTATATTGATTTTATATGTTTTGTGTGTGTGTGTTTTACTTTATTTTGTGTTTATGTTTCTCGTGTGTTACTCCGACGTAAGTGTGTCCCCGCTAGGCTGAAGTCCGTGCTGAAACGATCCGTTGAACGTCCGATGAACGTCCGATGAACGTCCGATGAACCTCCGTTGAACCTCCGTTGAACCAGTTGCCTCCAAGTTGCCTCCAAGTAGCCTGCAAGTAGCCTGCAAGTAGCCTGCAAGTTGCCTAGCAAAGTCGTGCCTGAAGTCGGATCGCCCCTGTGTGAATGCAGCCTCATTGTGTGCTCTTTGTATTTGTGTTTTATTTCATTTTGTGTGTGTGTGTTTTGTATATTTTAGTTATATTTGTGCATTGTTGCTTGGAGTGATTGTAGCCTAATTAATGCGCAGTACTGCTTGAATCATGAAAAAGGGCACCCCGAAAGCTTGACCTGAAACTTTGGATGTCAGTGCAAATAAAAAAAGTATTTTGGACAGTACTCATTGTTCTTGTGACATTGTTCTTAAAACTTTTTTTTTTTTTTACTTTTTTTCACTGTCCATGTTTTGTGTCTGAGAAAAAAGTGTAAAATCGAAACTTAAAAGAGTGACAGTAGAAAAAGACCAAGTGGTCCATTGAGTCTGCTCCATTTTTATTTTTTTTATTTATTGATTATTTTTTTTGTTAACTTTTTTTGTCTGAATATAGATCTATATTTGTTCAAGCATGCCTGAATCAACTTCCTGTTAACTGACTCACTACCTCTGCTGGAATAAGGCTAATGAGGGGCTATTTTTTGTCACAAGAACGCTAGCAATAAGCTGAAGCCCACAGGTGTATACATATCTCCTCCTGCATTGTCCATGACCTCGCTATTAAAAATCTTGTGCCAAGTTGGCAACGCCAGCACAATGGCTTCACGTAGATTTGAATTGGGCATTGCTCTGGGATGTCAGTATGCAAGCATGGGTAGCCTGGCACTAGATTTTTACTGGCTGAAATGAGGACAGTTCAGGAGACTAAACCTAGGTACACATGGGCCTAATGTCGGCGACAACGGGCAGTTCAAAACAAGGAAACGGCCGATAGTTAGCTCATTTGTATGTTGGTCTGTCCGAGAGAAGCTGGGCGGCTTCTATCAGATATGCATGCTGGAAAACCAGCAGCCGTCCGACTCCCGATCAGTGCTCTCACCCAATGGCAGAGAGGTCTGATGGGAGTGTTCTGGTGGGGTGCGTCCCCCTGTCAGAACACAACAGCTCAGCCGGGGAGATCGCTGAACTAACCTCTCATGGTCCAGGGCCAGATTGGCTGTTTTGGCCTTCACCTTAGCTAAGAGAGAACAAGGACTAAGGAAGCTGTCACTGGGATATTTAGTGACTCCCGCTAAGTAAGTGTTTGGAGAAGGGCATTTTTTTTAAATGGCTGCTTTGAGCCGCAGTTCACATAGGTGCGATGATGAGGGAACCCTGCGAATCCACTGCGGGTTCCCGCATCGCACTCTACTCGCACGGCAGCTCACACTGCCGTATGCGAACTGAATGGAGGTGTCAATACATTCTTAACGACACTCCCTTTTTTAGCCTGCCTATCGCAGTGTGAACTGAAAACTTGCACGGGAGTCGGATCGCATGGGTATGAACACCCATGCGATCCGATTCTGGTGCGTAGCAAAAAAAGTGTCCTGTGTGAGTTCGGTCCGAATGCGATGCAATATCAGCTATAGAATCTTTATGTCTGAAATTGCGTCACACAGACATTGCATGTGATTTGCACGAGCGCACATGTGTGAACCAGGGCTAAGGGGCTGTGTTTTACCAGCACAAATTCATAAAGTAACATGCAAATAATTATCATAGGGGTTTATTTACTAAAACCAGAGAGTGCAAAATCACCTGCAGCTGTGCATGGCAGCCAATCAGTTTCCATCTTCAGCTTGTTCAATTAAGCTTTGACAAAAAAAAAATTAGAAGCTGAATTTCTGGGTACAGCTGCCATAGATTTTGCAAACTCCAGTTTTAGTAAATCAACCCCATAGTGTCCCTACTTTTTATGGTGTCCACTGATATGTGAATTTACTGAAACATTTTTATTTTATCGGACCTTGGCGTTGGCTACGTCTTCAAACAATTACTTGTCACATAAATAGTATCACAAAAGGGAAAAAAGGGAATGGAAAGTTTCATATTAAAAAAAAATAAACAAAATAATAAAAAAAAATTGTACACAATAAATATGTGCATGATGCATCCGTATTCATTTATAAAGCTCAAACTTGATAGATCCACTGAAAAGCACATGTATGTTTTATTACAATTTTTATCTCTATTTCCTGTATTTTTTGTCCATGCTGTTCGGTGCATTATATTATGTTGAAGGGGATTTTTTAAATAGATTTAAATCGATTTTCTGTGTACTTTTTACTAATTGTGTGAATCCACATGTAATCCAAATCAGTGATAGTGCCTTTTACATTGAATTTCATTCCTTTCTATGAAATAGACAATTGAGTATAGCTAGGGTTAAAATACAGCATATGGGAATTGTACCCCAAAAAACAAAACATACAAATTGTTTTACTGAAACATACATTACAACTTTCTGAGATTAAAACTAGGGACACATTTAATGCACTCTACCTTTTGTAGTGCAGCAGTCCAACAGAGCCCCCCTTTTACTTACTTGAACCCGATCGTTCCAGCGACGGGGACGAGCACAGCGCTCCAGGCACTGGCTCGGGTCCTCATTGGATAGATTGATAGCAGCGCAGCTACTGCTGTCAATCAAATCAAGTGACGCGGAAGCGGGGGGTGGTGCAGGACCAAGTCCTGCTGTCTGTGCCAATGGACGGAGCAGCAGGACTCGGGAGCGTGCCCGCACGGGTGCCCCCATGGAAAGCGTTTCTCTGAGGGGGCAGTCGAGAAGAGGAGGATCAGGGCCACTCTGTGCAAAACCCTTGCACAGAGGAGGTAAGTATGACATGTTTGTTATTTGATTAAAAATTACACAATGGTGCCATGGTCCCAGTTACACGAACCTTGAGGAATCAAGGAATCAGCATGCAAAAGAGTAATTGGTGATTTTTCACTTCTGTTTTATTTATATACTGTTTTTTTATAATACAAAAGCGGTCCTTTAGGTTGGGTTCACACTTGTGATGCGGGAAACCCTGCAAATCACACCTGAATCGCCTGTGGTTCACACAGTTCCCCTCTGCGAACCGCTGGGAGTGTCAATGTAAAGTTAATGACACCCCAGATCGGTTCACAAATCGCAGTGCAAACTTGAAATGGTGCAGGGATCGGATTGCATAGGTGTGAACTCACATACGATCCGATTCCAGTGCGGACTAAAAAAAAGGTTCCACACCATTTTGGTGCAAATGCAATGCGATTTCAGCCATATAGTTTGTATGGCTGAAATCACATCACACAGACATCGCATGTGATCTGCACAGCAATGTGGTGTGAATCACATGCAATGTCTGGCATTGCACCAGTGTGAACCGGCACTTAGGGCCGGTTTACACTGCAGCGATGAGGGAACCCTGCAAATCCACTGCGGGTTCCCGCATCGCTTGTCTCCCGGCAGCAGTTCACACTGCCATATGCAATGCATTGCATACTGCATATGCAATAGAAAGCTAATGACACCCCCAAATCAGTTTGCAAAACACAGTGTGAACTGCAAACTTGCACAGGAATCGGATCGCATGGTGTAAACCATCATGCAATACGATTTTGACCCTGTTAAAAAAAAGGGTCCTGTGCGAGTTTGCTCCAATTGCGATGCAAATTCAGCCATACAATTTCTATGGCTGAATTTGCATCGCACAGAGATCGTGTGTGACTCACACTGCAGTGCGGTGCAAACCACATCCGATCTCTGAGATCGAAGCAGTGTGAACCGGCCCTAAGAGGTGGAATTAAAGTCTAGTAAAACTTTTTGTAAATTGTGTGTAGCGCCCCCATAGTGTAGGTGCATTTTTCTAGCAGGGTTTTGCTAGGTGAGGTAAAATTTAGTCAGGCCTGAGTGTAGGAGCAGGCCTGAATGTTTTGATCTGGCCCAGGAGGAGTGGCTCAGGGAGGATTGAGCTGGTTCAACAGATGAGGTCACCAGGACCTCCCACTTCTTTCTAGAAACCTGGAGGAGGGTTTCTGGTTAGAGAGCTGGGAGATAGGTGGAGTCATCTGGAGTATTCTAGGGAGCCCTGACCAATCCCCAAGCAGGATTGGCAATGGGCAGACCCCCTTAAATACTCGGAGTCAGCCCAATCTGGGAGGAGAAGTGTCGGGTGGAAGTCTGGAGATGTAGCAGAGGCACTGTGGAGGTCCCTATCCAGGAGGTCGCCCCCGTCTGGGGAGGGTGACCTGACCTTGAGGTCAGTGTCTACGGATGTGTGAAATATGGTGTGATTAAGGGCAGCTATAAGGTGAACTACTACTACCAGCCACTCTCAAGGGAGTACATGGCTACATGTACATTTCCTAATTTAGGTTTATGCATCAGAATAAAAAGAGGAACTAGCTAGGAGTAAAGAAGGACAGAAGGTTTAAATGAAAAAAAAGAGGATATTCCTACCGAATGAGGTACAGTTGAGGATATTCCTACCGAATGAGGTACAGTTGGGGGTTGGAAACATGGTACATAACCCTTCCATGGCAGAAAATGCTATAAAGATGTACAGTATATGCATAAAGTGTTCCAAAAAGTGTTAAATGTCTTTCACCTAAAGCAGTTGCTGTCTACACTTGTCAAGCTCCTTATTTATTAAAGGCTATTTGATGTCTGAGATGTTGTCTAAAGTCCAATAGCTTGGAAGGTAGGGGAGGTCCTGCCATAAGTAGGCATACAACTGACCAGGCAATGATGACAGCACCTTTGCCAACAGCCAGTCCATTCAAGACTGCTGATGAGGACACTCCACACTGCTCCAGTGTTCCAGTGGAAGATAATGAGCTGAGGTCTGTAGATCACTAGAGACGTTCTCTGCCAAATAAGTGGCGAATATTTGCACTTTGATGGGCATACTTTTAGAATTGGGTCACAGTGCTGCAATCTGAGTTTGGAACAAAGTAGTTTGCATATTTTATGGGGGCCAAAATCGCACCGAAATCTCCCCAAAGTAGTACAGGAACCTTTTCCAAAAGCACTTGATTGATGTGAATGGGCACCATTTTGATTCTGTGTGACTCAGGCTGGGTTCACACCAGCTACAGCTACGTGTGCCAGCATGGGGTGCGGTGCGTCCCTGTTCACCATTTCAGGTGCTAATCAGGTCCAAATTTTTACCTGAATTTGCACCTGAATCGGACCAGAAGATGCACAGGACTCGTCTGCAATCGGAAACCCGTGGCCTCCCCAGAGGTGTGTAATTCTCCATTGAGAGCCGGGCACACTCTCCTGTCATGTGAATTGGATGCGGGGAAACCCAGCCTCAAGCTGCATTTGAAATTGCGTTGGTCTTATAGTAAGTTGCATCATAGTCATTAAGTATAAGTACACTCTGTTTTACGTTACTCAAGTCAAGATCAGGGATAAAAAAAATAATTTTGTCCCAATAGAAATGCAATGTTTCTGATATTTCCAAGGCTAAGGCTGAATTCACACCTATGCATTTTCAGTGCTTTTTGCATCTTGTAGATTTGCACTACAGATAGTGTTCTATAGGAAATCATGGCAAATGGACTGCAGTGCAAATCTGCAAAATGCAAAAAGCAGGTGTGACTCAAGCCTTAAGCCTGGTACACACCACAATTTTTTTTTCATTCCAACCAGTGGCTGCACAGGCAAAGTGATATACTGGTCCTCAGGTTTAGGGTGCGCACATGCGCCCCCCTTCCCCCTGCTGACATCTAGACATGTGCACTGCTGAAAAATTTGTTTGTTTTCATTTCATTCATTTTTTTTTTTTTCGGAAATTCAAAATTCAAAAATTCGGAAATAAAAATTAACTAAATCAATTAAAATTAATCAACAATAAATAATAATAATATGTTTTTATTATTATTGTTATTTATTATTCTTAATTTGTTACGTTCCATTTGTTTAGATATGGCGTTCATTATTTCGGATAACTTGGAACTTCGAATAAATGTGTATTCATTCTGTTCTCTAATAGCTGAATTTGAAAGAAAATTCCAATAACTAGTACTAACTATTAAATTATAGGTAAGTTATTATTAGTTAGTTATTATTTCAGATTTTCAAATTTTCGGGTTTTCGAATTTTCGGATTTTGTTCCTATTTTCGGATTTTTTGTTCTTTTGAGTGTTCGCATTTTCATTCTTATTTTCGGATTTTTGAATTTAGAATTTTCGGATTTCCAAATTTTTGAATTTCGAATTTCCAAAATTGCGAATTTTCACATTTCTGAAAAATTCTGAAATTTGAATTTCGGAAATTCAGATATTTCTGAATTAATGAATTTGTCGAAATTCGTTAAAAAACAAATTCGGGACGAATTGCACATTTCTATTGTACACAATGGGAGTCTGTCAGCAGATCCCACCCAATGATTCATTCCTAAACTGAACTCAAACCCCTTACCCTAACGAATAAACATTATAATAAATGAATAATAAAAAAAGAAATAAAAGCTAATGGAAAAGCTAAAAATACGTAGCAACAAATGATGCAAGAGATAATAGTTTTCTCTATCGGCTAATAAAAAAACGGCAAAGCCCAAAAACACTGCACACAAATGTGCAAAATTGCGTGGAAATACGCCGTAAAAACACTCAAAGGCGCTACTTTCAGGTGTGAATGGAGCCTTAGGGGGTCTCCACCCCCTTGGAGGATCAATGGAGACACCTTTTTTTTTGTAACATTATCAAACTGTGGAAAAAGTAGTATTAGAAATGCTAGCAGTTTACGATGGACTTGAATAAAACATTTAGGTTGAACTCCAGCTTACATCAACAGTTTTCTTTTTTCTGTTTGACATAAAGATTTTACATAGATAAATAAAAGCTGACTATTGTAGGCCCCCTTGTCAGTGGTAAATGGTTTGTCTCCACACTCTTTTGCTGGACAGCTTGATCTGGTAAATAAGTTGACAAATAACTGCCTGGATCAGCAGGTGAAAATAAAAAAACGAAAAAACTAGAAAGGAATGAATGCAGCCATCACATCTAAGGATTGGTGGGCTGCAATATATGACATGTTTGCTTTTGGGTTTGATATTGCTTTCATTTAAAAATTTCAGCGACTTTTTGCTAATTAGGAACTTTTTTTCCTCTGTTGTTTTTTGAATAAAAATGGGCTAATGAGGGACCCTTCGCAGGCACAAGAACAGCTCTAGATCTGTTCAAAGAAGCTTCTGTAACCCTCAAAAGCCATTTAAAGCCCGTTACACCCTTCAGACCACCAAAAACAACATTCGTTTTCTGATTCATTTTGCAAAAAAAGGCAAAATGTTATGGAAATCTCCTATTTTTAACTGACCTTTTAGGAAAATTAAAACTCTCAATTTCGCTCACCCCTAGTTTTTTCTTTTAAAGGTTTTTATTTATAGTTTTCATTGATCAACATAGTAAACAAACTAATGCCATCCAAACATGACGATGGCAGGGAAGTTAGCCATGCAGAGCCCATCTAAAGTACAGATCAGGACAGAGGCGTAACAAGAACCTTCAGGGCCCCAGTGCAAGAAATTATGAAGGGCCCTCCTGACCCCTGGCCAGGGCCCTTCCCTCTTCCCACTGATCCTGGGGCCCTTTACTCCCATCGCAGGTCCCTTTATTACTGTCCCACCAAATAAAGGAAATGTTGTGTACCAAGCTTCCCATTCATTCAGAAACGGAAGTGTATTAAAACAGTTTACTATGCTTCAGTTATTAATGAACCAAATGGTACCAATCACTGACTCTGTCCATTCAGAAAAATAAGGAGCCGGTAAATGACAAATTTACCGACCCGTTCCCATCTCTCCATCATGACACATCTTCTACAGCAGCTGGCAGGAGAGAGGAGGGGGGAAGACAGCAGCTCTGGGGGGGGGGGGACCAGGGAAGCACACAGGGATCCTGGGAACAGCAGAAGACAAGTAAACTGGATAGGAGGGGCGGCGGGGACAGCATATAGAAGAACCAATCTCCATTAAGAGGAAGATGGAGGAGAATGGTTCCTCTAAATGCCGCCCCCGCCATTCCTCCTATCCAGGTGTACAAGGGAGGCACATGGGCCCCCTGGAGCATGGGGCCTGCTTGCAATTGCGACCCCTTGCAACCCCTGTAGTTACTCTCCTGGATCAGGATAATACATACTTTACCGTTTTTTGGAATAGCATTTCTATTGGTAAAAATAGTCCAAGTGATTTGTAAAACAAATAGCAGCCAGAAATTTAAACAAAGAAAAATACACATGGCAATAAAACAGCTACACACACACAACCACACACTTCACCATACACACACACATACGGTGCTCTCTCCAAGTTCAAAGAAAAGAGTTACAGCAGACCCATTAACCACTTCAGTCCCGGAAGCATTTACCCCCGTCCTGACCAGAGCAATTTTTGCAAAACGGCACTGTGTCTCTTTAACTGACAATTGCGTGGTCGTGCGACGTTGTACCCAAACAAAACTAGCGCCCTGTTTTCCCCACAAATAGAGCTTTCTTTTGGTGGTATTTTATCACCTCTATGGTTTTTATTTTTTGTGCTATAAACAAATAAAAAGCGATAATTAAAAAAAAAAAAACTATTTTTTTTTACTTTTTGCTATAATACATATCCAAAAAAACAGAAACAAATTTATTCCTCAGTTTAGGCCAATATATATTCTCCTACATATTTTTGGTAAAAAAATAAATCGCAATAGGCATATATTGATTGGGTTGCGCAAAAGTTATCGCATTTACAAACTATGGGAATAGATTTATGGCATATTTAATATTATTTTTTTTTTACTAGTAACGGCAGTGATCTGCGATTTTTATTGAAACTGTGATATTGCAGCGGACAGATCTGAATTTTTTGACACCATTGATTTTTATACAGTGATCAGAGCTAAAAATAGCCACTGATTAGTGTATAAATGTCACTGGCAGGGAAGATGTTAACACTAGGGGGGTGATCTAGGGGTTAAGTGTTTCTAACTGTGGGGGGGAGTGTACTGATTGGGGGTGGAGAGAGATCGCTGTTCCGGATTACTGGGAACAGCAGATCCCTCTGAACCTCCCTTTCATAACAGAGATCCGTTTGTTTACATGAACAGACCTCCATTCTGGCTCTGTGAGGAGCAATCGTGGGTGACCAGCAGACATCACGCCCGCCGGCCACATGCATCGGCTCCAGAGTCGTCCGCGCGCGCCCCCTACAGTCTCTTAAAGCACCGTCGTACAGCTGCGGCAATTCACGCAATAGAGTCGACCTGCTGCTGTCAAAAGATGGTGGCTGGTTGACAAGTAGTTAAAGAGACAATTGACAGGAGCCCAGATCCGCCAACCTGAGAAGCCGTGTTGTCAAGCCACGGCTGGCATACTTTAGTGATTTTTTTGAGCAGGCATGTCCCTTGTAAATAAGTTTGCACAGAAGCAGCGTCGGGTTTATCAGATGGCAGACATATGGCATGTTGGACGGAGCTGGATCCTTCCAATGGCAGCAGTATAGCTTTTTTAGCATAGAAAAATATCAGACAAAACACAACTGTCTCTGAATTTGAGGGACTGTCCTTGAAATGGAACAAAGTCCCGCTGTCCCTCTTTCCTCCTCATTTTGATATGATCTACTGTATAGAGTTGTATATAAAATGCACTATTTATTTTTCAAAAAGTGCTTCCCAGTGCTAAACCTTTCATCCAATTTCTAAATGGCTGCATTTGTAAATATCATAAGCCAAGGAATAGTAGTGGTAAAGAAAAAAAAAAGCATTTTTTTTTTTTTAAATAATTCTGCTTAAAGTGGGCGTGACAGGGGATGTGTCCTATGTCTATATACTTTTGCTAATAGATGTCCCTCATTCCTATCTCAAAAAGTTGGGAGGTATGAAAACATAATAAGTAAGTGGAACATAATTATCTATAACGCCAAGTAGACAAACTTCAGGAGTTTCGGGAGCTTGTAGATCGAAATGAGTTGCTAGCATGTCAAACAATTCAGCCCAAAACTGGGACAGGTTTGGACAGGACCAAAACATGTGCAAAGCGTTAGCTGAGACTTCCCCACAACTAGGGCAGCATGCTTCCTCCGTCAACCCCATACGATTCAGTTTAGCAGGAGTGTGATGCAACTGGTGAATTAGGGGAGTAGATAAGAGGGGGGGTTTGGGGTGTTCAGACACCCCCCAGAGCATCCTGCCAAAAATAAAAAGTGTCTCTGCCCTGTCGCCTCTCATGGCGCCAGCACCGCAACAACAAACAGCGGAGCACAGCAGTCAGTATTGTGGACAAAGTGGATGCAGCAGGTTGGGTGTAAGGCACACCGTCACAGGCACTTACGTCACACTGTTACGACCAGGCTGTGCTGGGTTCCCGGCGGACAGATTATAGACACAGTGGGAGCAGGCGGCGTCTGTAGTCCCGCCCACTGTGCCTTGGACTTCAGAGGAGAATGGAGCAGAGAACACGCAAGGTAGCAGTACTGCTACTAAAGAGCTGAGCTTCCCTCTTTCCTTTTTGGCTTGCTTGCTGCCTGAGAGATGTTCATCATAGACCACTTGCCACCACTGCTGTGCTGCCATTGAGGTAAATGAGTCTGTGGCAACTGGCAAAATTATTCACTAATCACTGGAATTGTGGGTTACCATTTTCCATTGCTTGGTTGGTACTGACAGTCCAGCCTGGCTCTCTTAGCTATGTTGTGGTGCTGACTGCAGAGCCAAAGGGCTGAGGGGGCACCAGGCACAACAACATTGCTGCCAGAGCCAGGCTGGACTGTTTGCTGTCCTTAGTGCCCTGGCCTTTCTTTAATTGTGTTGAAAAGGCAATAATAAGCCCCAATTCTCACTAGGACGTGGTGCAGAAAACCTGCAATGCATCTCACGCACAAGGCTGTCTTTAACTCGGGGCGAAAGGGGCAGCTGGCCTGGACCCAGCCTCAGTCATTGTTGTGGGGCACAAAGCAGCTGCCCCTTGCACCTGCACTGCCTGTAAAAAAGATGGCGGTCAAATACTACTGGGGTGGAGTTGGACTACAGCTGCGCGGCTTGGTTCCAGGCTTGGTGCTCCATCATCTCTTCCAATTCACAACAAACCACTGCCTGACCTGCCATCACGTGACCTCCACATCCCCCTAATAGCCAATCACTCCACCTCCTAACAACCAGACCTGTGATCAGTGGGGAGGAGAGGTAGGAATGGCTCCTCCCTACTCTGTAAAGCCCACGCTGAAAGTCTGGAACCTGTCCTCATTGCCGGTGTCACACAGTAAGTAAATGACATGTGTGGGGTGTGGGGACACTGACAGCACCTGTTGTGGGTTGATTAGGAAGGACCATTGTGAGTGTTCAACAGACAATGTACATGGATAAGAGATCAGACAGTACATGGATGGTCTCAAACCATCTCCTGTAGTAAAACTGCAGTCTCTGACCATCTCCTCCAATATGTCTGCAGTTTCTGACCATCTCCTGTAGTACACCTGTAGTCTCTGGACATCTCTTGTATGCCCGCAGTCTCTGACCATCTCCTGTAGTATGTCTGCAGTCTCTGACCATCTCTTGTACACCTGCAATCTCTGACCATCTCCTGTAGTACGTCTCAGTCTCTGACCATCTGTTGTACGTCTGCAGTGGCTGGCCATCTCCTGTAGTACATCTGCAGTCTCTGACCATCTCCTGTAGTACACCTACAGTCTCTGACCCTCTCGTGTACTGTGTCTGCAGTCTCTGACCATCTCCTGTACTATGTCTACAATCTCTGACCATCTCCTGTAGTACGTCCGCAGTTTCTGACCATCTCCTGTAGTACGCCTGCAGTCTCTGACCATCTCCTGTAGTATATCTGCAGTCTCTGACCCTCTCCTGTACTATGTCTGCAGTCTCTGACCATCTCCTGCACTATGTCTGCAGTCTCTGACCCTCTCCTGTACTATGTCTGCAGTCTCTGACAATCTCCTGTACTATGTCTGTAGTCTCTGACCATCTCCTGTACTATGTCTGCAATCTCTGACCATCTCCTGTAGTACGTCTGCAGTTTCTGACCATCTCCTGTAGTATGCCTGCAGTCTCTGACCATCTCCTGTAGTATATCTGCAGTCTCTGACCCTCTCCTGTACTATGTCTGAAGTCTCTGACCATCTCCTGTAGTATGCAGTCTCTGACCATCTCCTGTAGTACGCCTGCAGTCTTTGACCATCTCTTGTACACCTGCAGTCTCTGACCATCTCCCGTAGTATGTCTGTCAGTAAATGATATGCACCAGTCTTTGGTGTGTCAGGGGCTGCAGTTGAGGCCCTGAAAACCTCATCAGTTGACCATGATTGGAATGCAGTCTCAAACCAAGCAATACATCCACACAATAAATGGAGTGCATGAGAGTCAGAACAAGCTGTTCTGGTTTAAAGTAGACATTTCACCATGAAGGCCTCTTTCACACACACTGTAGTCCCTACTTTCATAGCTGTGTGTGCTCTGCTCATTGCTAATAACACATTCTAGGAGTTTCCTGTCTATTGGTGAGTCCCCCACCTCCCCAGTCCATGGTGTGCAGGCAGTGAGGAGATGATGCGCTATAACCTCTAGCAATCAATCAGTGAGCATTAATAATGTGCTGTAACCTCCAGCAACCAATCAGTGAGCAGTCATGATGTGAATGGGGGGGGGGGGCGAAGAAAATGTTTGCCCAGGGTCCAATCAATATTAAAGGTGGCCCTGGTACTGCACCACATTCAAATTGCACTGCAATCTACAGCGGGTGTCAGTGAAATTTTAACGACAACCCAACTGCAGTGTGCTTGCCTGCCCCAGATCCATGTGATCTGATTTCAATGCGTTCCTAAAATTGGTGCATGCACGACTTTGGTGTAATGCAGTGCAATCTAAGCCCATTCAAAATGAATGGGCTCAAATCGCACTGCGCTGAATCGCATGTGAATTGCACAGAAATGTGATGCAGTTACTGTGTGACTCCTAGCGTGAACCAAGGCTAAGGGTACCTATGCATGCGGTGTGGCCTTCGTTTGCGTGGGAATGGGCTCCTGTCCCTGCGGGAAATGCAGCGAAAAGGCTCTTGCACCTTTTCTTAAAACACAGCCGCAGAGAAACCACATTTTAAATTAAAAAACACATTTTAAATGAATTTTAAATTCAACTAAATAACATGTTATATTCACCTGCTCTCAATGGTTTTGCACAGAATGGCCCTGATCTGCCACAATAGAAAGCTGCTTGCTATGGGGGCACACAGTGTATGCTCGCCCTTGGGCTGCTTGGTTCTACCCCCCCCGCTTCACCACTTGGTACCTGCCGCTGACCCCCCCAGGAGAAAAAATTATTTACAGCCCTGTGGTGAATACATTTAAAATGTATAAGTTTATCAGCCGTGCTAATAACATCTTGCATGAAAGTTTCGGTGACCTCCTCCCAATTTTCCTCTGCAAGATCGAGAAGGTATGCCTGCCATTTCCCACTAGAGGAAGCAAAGGGGTGTGGACCTGCAGATTGTAAGGCATTGTAAAATGTAGTTACCAATGTATCAGTATAAGAGTCTGCCATAAGATGTTCCAAAGGAGATGTGGTCAAGTCCACTTCTAGCAACCCAAATTGGGCTTGCACGGCATAGCGTAGCAGGAGGTACTTTTGCTCACCACTAGTTAAAGTGGTATTAAACTCAAAGCTAAAAATGTAATAGCTTATCAATCATTAGATGCGGTGGCTTCATTCATTTTCTTTTTTTAGGTTTTTTTCCCCTCTATTTTCAACCTGGTGATCTGGCCAGTAACATACCTCCTGATGACCCCGATGACGTCAAACGCATTTGACAAAACGTACGTAGGGTGGAACTAAGGAGACACACCACTTCCGTTGTTTGGGATGCAGTTGGAGCGCAGAGCGGCGTCCAGGATTATACAAACAACGCAAGTTTCATTTGACACATTGTAAGTGTGATTTTAATTGGTTTTATGATTAAACTTGATGTACTTCACCATGGCAAGTCCTTTCTTCTTATCCCCCACCTGGGTGTGCCTCTGATGAGCATAAGATATAGGAGTGCTGGTATCCAGAGTGGACTAGGAGTGCTGATATCCAGAGTGGACTGATTACAACACATGCCCTATTTGACTGTCTGTAATGGGGGTCAAATCTGTCTGGTGAGTGTGCTGTGTGCTTATATGTTGATGGAAAGGATTACAGCACGGCATCTGTGTGGAGACACCCTAGTGTTTGGTGGGTCTTTACCTCCTGTCTTGTCATAAAGGAAGGGCTTTGTCACCATCATGAACTGTTTTGCACCGAGTCACTTTTGATTTATTCGGTCCTTAACCACTTCACCCCCGGAAGAATTTTGCACTTTAGGACCAGAGCACTTTTTGCGATTCGGCACTGCGTCGCTTTAACTGAAAATTGCGCGGTCGTGCGACGTTGTACCCAAACAAAATTTGCGTCCTTTTTTTCCCACAAATAGAGCTTTCTTTTGGTGGTATTTGATCGCCTCTGCGTCATTTCTGATCGCCGCTATAAACAAAAGAAGAGCGACCATTTTGCAAAAAAACCCAAATTTCTTACTTTTTGCTAAAATTCAAATCCAAAAAAAAAAATATAAAAAAACATTTTTTTCACCGTTTTTGGCCGATTTATATAATTCCTCATATTTGCGATAAAAAAAAAATCGCAATTGGTGTTTATTGATTGGTTTGCGCAAAAGTGGCCGCGTTTACGGATGATGAGAATTCATTTCTGGGGTTTTTTTTTTTTTTTTTTTACTAGTAATGGCGGCGATCTGCGATTTTTAGCGGTAATGCGATATTGGGGGGGACATGTCGGAACATTTTGACACTTTTTTGGGACCAATGACATTTATTCAGTGATCAGAAATTTAAATGTCCACTGATTACTGTATAAATGTCATTGGCAGTGAAGGGGTTAACCTGCAGGGGGAGAGCTAGGGGATAACTGTGTTCCCTGGGTGTGTTCTTACTGTGCAGGGTTGGGCTAACATGGGCATGAGAGATCTAACTGATCCCAGTGACAGGGATCAGTAGATCTCTCATGCCCCACTGACAGGGCGGGGAACCGCCGTGTTTACATCGGCGGTTCCCCGTTCTTTTCCCTGTAGCCACTCATCGCGGCTCGCCGGCGGACATCGGGTCCGCCCGAGCCGCGGGCACACTCCCCAGGAGTGCGCGGGTGCGCGCGTGCGCGCCGCCGGCGCGCGCCCCCTAGTGGCCAAATGCGAATCGCCGGTTATTTACGGCGATTCGCGCAGGGCTCCCCGACTGCCGCCGTGAAAAGACGGCGCGCGGTCGGGAAGCTGATAAGAAGCTTTTGCACAGTCCCTTTGTTTATAGTTTTATGGACATCACAAACTGTTTTGCACAGAGTCACCTTTGATTCACTTGGTCCATAAGAAGTTTAATAAAATTTACTTTTTGGACTAAGTCACTTTGTTTATAGGTTCATGGGCTGTTATGTCCAAACATTTATGAACATATAAGATTTATATTGCACAGGAGGGTGCGGTTTGAACAATTTATATTCAACACACCTCCTGTATTAGAATGCGTACACTCTGGATGAAGGAGCACAGGGGACACATTTGGACTTTAGCATTGTCAGTCTGGAAGGAGGGAAGTGTTAGGTGAACTAGCAGATTTAAAGGCCCCCTATGTACCAATAGGAAAAACGCAGCATGTTCGACTTTTTTTTCTGAAACTGGAATGCCATGAAACTGAGTGCACTGGTGTGAACTAAGCCATTGGAAACCATATAACCTACTTTCCATGCATTTTTGATGCAGAAAAAAATGTGGTGTGAACTGACACTGACTGAGCTGACGGAAATCAAGCCATTTTCTTTCCTGCAACCAAAATCACACCATCTATGGCCAGCTTAAAGGCTAAGTTCACCTTTTTTATTTTCTAAATTCCAGCTCCCCTATGTACCAATATAGCATTAATGTGCTTATTTTGCAAAAATAAAACAGCTTTCCATTTATTCTACACACACTTACCTCACATCTTCATAGCTGTGTAAAAACACTGCTCCACCCAGCTAGGATGGATGATGAAGGGTGTGTGCTAATGAGGTCAGCTGGTCAACTCCTTCCTGTGTCATGACCTAAAGTCTCTTCAGGGAATAAGGCAGAAGCAATGGAGAAGTGTATTTAAACAGCTATTAAAAGTGTGAAGTAAGTATATGTAGTATATGTAGAATAATTGGAAACTTTAAAGCTGTTTTATTTTTTAAATAGAAGTACATTAATGCTATATTGGTACATAGGGGAGCTGGAATTTAGAAATAACAAAATGTGAACAAAGGTGAACTTAGCCTTTAAGCTGGCCATAGATGGTGTGATTTTGGTTGCAGGAAGGAAAATGGCTTAATTTCCCTGTCAGCTCAGTCAGGGTCAGTTCACACCACATGCAGCCCACTGCGTTTTTTTTTTCTGCATCAAAAACGCATGGAAAGTAGCTTATATGGTTTCCAGTGGCATATTTCACACCAGCGCAGTCAGTTTCATGGCGTTCCAGTTCCAGAAAAAAAGTAGAAAATGCTGCATTTTTCTTGCGCTGGACTGGGGTAAAATGCATAAAAAATTCACTGGAATGCACTGGAACGCATCAAAAATGCATCAAACCACACCACACCCCAGTAGAAGAAAAAAAGCATCTGGAATGCATCCGAAAATGCATCAAAAATGCATCGGAACGGTGTTGATGGGGGAGTCCCTTCCTTGGAGCTCTTGTGTTTTCTGGGTGTGAAGGGGGAGGGGTTGCGGGGATTATTGCTAGCGGCTATAGTTACTGGCAATAATCACATGCCAAAAATCTGACATGCTGGTTGGACCCAAGCCATTCAATGGATCAACTTGGGTACATTCAGCCTGCCCATAGATGGTTTGAATCTCAGCTGGCCCCTGGTGAACCGGCCAAGTTTTGAACCATCTATGGCCGGCTTTAGATACTAACAAATTTAATCCAAATTCCAGCTCCCACTGCATTTACACAATCAGTTACAGAAACTGTTTTTTCTTTTGGTTAAAGGTTTTACATGAGCAAATAAAAGCTGATCATCATGGGCACCCCTGCCAGTGTTAAATGGTCATCAGTCACATCTAACAATTGGTAAGCTGCAATATAATAATTGTATGCATTTGGGTTTAATACCAATTTAGAATTTTTGCAGTTTACCAAGAGGTGCTAATAACATTTAAAAAAAATGCTGGCAGGTAGTGGCAATTATAGCAGCTTAAAATAGCATTTCCTTTTTTTTTTGACTAAAGTTCTCATTTAGGTTTGTAGAGAAGATAGTCATTTTAAGTCCCGGTGATGGATGATCTGCAGCTCTATAGCTGCAGAGGAGCCATGTATGCTTTACAGAAGGTCTGCGTCAAGCAGTGCTTATGTATTGACTGGAAATGCAGCTTTTATCATTCTGTAACACATGTATACAGTTCACTAATACATTATTGGAAGTGACATATGTTTACTGATTTTTGTATGGCATTTATGTTATTGAAAGCCTGGTGGGCGGTGAGATGGATGGTTGCTCCCTGGGGCTTTTCTGTCTTTGCAGAAGACAAGACTTTCTTTATTTCTCGGTATGTTCATCGGACTGTCTAAAAGGAAAGAATTGCAGTATGTAAAGGGAAAGACTTATATGTACAAAATAAGTCATTAGTAACATAGAAAGCCCTGTGGACAGCAATAGAACCTACCATATTGTAATGCACACAGTGCATTGTTAAGTACATAACGATGTAAGGAGATTTTAAATGAGTTACACATGACTAGAGTTTAGCGAACACCTGGATGTTCGGGTTTGGCGGCCGAACTTCGCAAAAAAGTTCTGGTTCGGCACCGAACTTGACCCGAACTTGACCCCGAACCCCATTGAAGTCAATGGTGACCCAAACTTTTGGGCACAAAAATGGCTCTAAAAAAGTCCTGGAAAGGGCTAGAGGACTGCAAAAGGAAGCAAAATGGGGGTAAGAGTAGGACAAGAGCCCTGCAAACAAATGTGGATAGGGAACCCAATAACTTAAAATCACATTAAAAAAAAATGGACGAGGTAGTGGTGGAGGTGGATGGAGGTGGATGTGGAGTAGGAGGTTGAGGAGGTGGTGACCGTGGCAGTGTAGGTGGAAGTGGCGGTGGAGGAGGAGGAGGTAGCCAACACTGTTTTTTGTTTGTTTGGGTTTTTTCTAATTGGGGTAGCCCCCAAAATATTGAGACATATTAAAAAAAAAAAGTATACCAATGGCTGTGTGAGACCGGTATAAATGTCTATTCTGCACAAGGTACAGACAAGTCTTGTGGGATCCATGCCTGGTTCATTTTAATAAACGTTAGCTTGTCCACGTTGGCTGTGGACAGGCGGCTGCTCTTGTCTGTGATAACACCCCCTGCCATGCTAAACACACATTCAGACAATACACTGGCTGCAGGGCAGGCCAGCACCTCCAAGGCATAAAGGGCAAGCTCAGGCCATGTGCCCAATTTGAAGACCCAGAAGTTAAATGGGGCAGACCCACAGTCAGTGCGTGTAGGCATGTGCACACATACTATTCCATCATGTTGCTGAAATGCTGCCTCCTGCTAAGACGTTGCCTATCAGCTGGTGGTGCCGTTGTGGCGTGCTGCTGACAAAGCTTTTCCACATTTTGGCCATGCTAACCCTGCCTTCTGAGGTGCTGGCTGTGCCACAGCTGTGTTGGGGACCTCTTCCTCCTCCTGATTTTAGAACACTAATCTGTCCCTCACACCAGCAGCAGGAACCTCTCCCTATAGCAGGAACCTCTCCCTATACCAGCATGAGATGATTTTAGAACACTAATCTGTCCCTCACACCAGCAGCAGGAACCTCTCCCTATACTAAGTAGGAGATGATTTTAGAACGCTAATCTTTCCCTCACACGGCGGCACCATCCTCTCCCTACACTAGTCTGAGAGCATGTGACATGCAGCGCCATGGTACTCCAGCCTCATATTGAGGCAAGGTCACATGATGCACTGGCCAATCACAGCCATGCCATTAGTAGGCATTACTGTGATGGCTTCTAAGGGCAAACAACTGAAACGCTTGTTGATTGGCTGCCCTGCAGCTATTCAACAGGCACGAAAAAATACCCGAACCCAAACCCGGACACCCCAAAGTCCGGTACGAACCCGAACTTTACAGTTCGGGTTCGCTCAACTCTACACATGAGAGACCCATTTAATATATTTATCTGTAGCTTTGAAGCCATTTTTATTGCTCATCAATATGAGATACCCTAAAGCTATAAAAGTTACACATGGACCTGCAATTATAACCTAAATCGGAACTAAACCCTCCTATGCTTTTCAGATAAGGAAGCTGCCATCTTAGCTTCTGTTTGATCTGCAACTGCCATAGTGCTGCACATGTGATCAGTTATGATACCAGCCATTTGATGGTTTGGCAGTTTGGTTGAGAGCATGTGACAGTTATCAGTTCCAGCATGCTGGGAATGTAACTGTTTTTTGAAACCTTTAAAATGGAACTTTAGTCAGAAAGTTAAGACCTGCTAGATCACATCAGGCTGGCCCCTTTTGCAGGTATAGCCATGTAAAACATTAAAAATAAGGGTCTATACTGTTTAAAATCCAGTAATACGCTGTCTCACCCTGCTCTGCACATGCTCAGTTGCTTTCCTTTTTTAGGCAAGCCTGAGTTTCTAGGGGCCTATCTGATGACAGCCTTAAAGCGGAACTTTACCCATAACAACTTGATAACAAATAATGTTCTTTAGCAAGGAACATACAGTACATTCCCCATGAATAATTATGCTACAAAAAAAAGTGTGCTGTAAATTGCCTCCAGTATTGCTCCTGTTTCTTCTTGCTGGAGGCTGCTATTTTCCTGAAGCTCTGAGCCCCTGAACAGCAGTAGGCCATAAAGTGGATAACTCATCGATTTAACAGTTTCAACAAACAGTTATATTCCTGGAATGCTGGGATTGCTAACTGTCACATTTGCTTGTGTCCTCAACCAAACTCTCAAAACATCAAATGGCTGGTATCAAAACTGATCACATGTGCAGCACCACCATAGCAGTTTCAGATCAAACAGAAGCAACTTCCTTGGCTGTAAAGGATAGGAGGGTTAAATTCTGCTTTAAGGATGTCAGCAGATCTGCCTCTACAAACTTGGCAGTGCCTAAAACTACCTAAAAATGGAGAGTAGCTGAGCATGTGCAGAGCGGACTGAAACAATATATTACTGGACTTTAAATAGTATAGATACTTATTTTTAATGTTTTACATAGCTATTACTGCATTTTTTTAAAATGATAGTATTGGAGCCTATACACATCACCTCTGGACAATCCTTTTCTGTGGAGGTTCCTTTTGTGCTCCTGCTCCACTCCTTGGGTCCCAGTACCTCAGCTTCCGTGTCAGACTCCTTGAGCGGCACTTTTGTTGCAATCTCACCACTTCATATTTAGTTCATATGTAAGTACCCAAAGGGGGAGAAGTACTCTCTCCCCCCTTTGGTAAGTAGTCACTTTTGTCAGGCATCCTGACTAGATTGCTTTATACAATATTATTTTCTATTTTATATATTTGTGTTTTTTCACAGATATTTAATGCATTTGCCCCTGAAGAGTGGATTGAATCCACAAAACGCGTAGGGGTTATTGGATGCATCTCATCTTCATTGGATGATTTAACCAGTTTTATACATACAGATTTTATCTTTATACTGTTTCTGAGGTGGTCTGTGTCATCTAGGATGGCTGTTATGTATTTACCCTGCAGTGTATTATCTTGATGCAGTGGTCATCTATTTATTATACAATGTATCATACTGTTGTTGCCAGTTTTCTACATATTATGCTCGTTATATTTTGTCATTGTGGACACAAATTTATGAATGAATTTTCTTACATGTTATATATTCAGCAAAAAACATTGTGTTGTTTACATTGAATGCGTTTCTGCTGCCGCACATACTTCATATAAAGTCCCACTTTGGTTCTCTTTTGTTTCTACTGAATCAGGGATGGAGATGTATTCACATATGTTTCATATAGAGTCCCACTAAGTCCCCCATGCAAAAGGGACCAGCCTGAATAAAGTTCCACTTTAAAACAGAATGAAAGGCAGGGAAAGCTCAATAGCGACCCCTGTCAATGGGACCGAGGAATGACACAAGGAGGCAATTAAACATTAGAATTAATGCGATTGGTTACTTACCTATTAAATTTTATTTACATTTTATGGAAATTTCTGTGGTGGTCACGTGTTTCGAACAACCTATAAGAAGAAGGGAAAAAATATAACGGTCCTCAGAACAATGGCAGCAGCTGAAGAAGAAGCACTGGCTGTAAGGGAATATTTGTTTATTGGTAAAAATTTTAGTTTTAATGGTTGAACTATTGATATGTATAACAGTTTTTCTTGTTCAGTATTTTATTGAAAATGTATCAGAAAGAACAAAAATGATCAGTATCTGTCATAGATTAGAACATAGGAAATAGAATCATATAAGTGGGTACAAATGTCAAAACAATAATAACAAACAACATGCGAGAACAATGTAATCTCTTACAAGAGCTTAATTCAAGGTAAGGAGTATTGTCAACCGCCCCCACCCAGACACCCCATCTGGGAACAAACTGTGTCATGAGGGGAAGACAACACAGCCAACCCCTGATTTCTTGTTCAAATATTCTTATTAACCATATTTCAATGTGTATAACAATACATATGACAGAAAAGAGAGTGTCAAATCAGAATAAATTTGGGTATCTCATTAGCATGACATCATCACCTAACATAAGTCAAAGACAAGAATGAAAACAAGGAAGTTAGTTTCCACCAGGTAGTGCTACGTAATCTCTAAGGTAATGAGGGTAACCCTTTCATAGTTGGGATTGAATTAAGACCAGGCTGAAGAAGTAGTCTCAGAAAAAGGGGAAGGGGGGAGGGGAATTAAGACTATTGGGTATCTCAACCGAGATGCCGATAAGTTGTTTGATCAGTTGGTGGGAAGGTGGAAGGTGGGGGGAGAAAGAAAAAGGGGAGGAGGTGGGGGACGGTCCAGAGGAATAGGGGTGCCTAGAGAGATCCCAGGCCTATATAGGCCTGTATTACTTAAAGATCATGATAGTGAGTGATCAAAGTTAGGGGGTAGGATGTGAGTGATTCAGGGTCATCATAGTTTTTCGTAGGAGGAAACTTTGCCTAGGAAGATTGCCTAAATCTTGGCTTGAACCATTGCCTGAGTGGAACTGTGTTTCATCACTAGGATGCAAAGAGTAGGGGATTTCCAGGCTTTTGCAATAGTCTGCTTGGCTGCAGAGGTGATGAAGAGAAGGAGTTTGAATTGACAGTGGGTCACAGCTAATGGTTTGTTGTTCAGGAGAGCTACTACAGGGTCAGGTAGTATCGGCGTCTCGTATAGGGTAGAAAGGATCTTGAACACTTCAGTCCAAAATGATTGTACTGTAGGCATTCCCACCAAATGTGAACATGTATGCCAGGTGGAGTGCAGCCTCGGAAACAAAGTGGGGAGTATTGGGGGAAGAATATTGAAATCCTGGCGGGAACCAGATACCATCTGTTAGAAATTTATAGTTGATTTCCAGAGCTACAATATTGAGTGGGGCTAATTTGGTCACTTGCCACATATGTGCCCAGTCGGCCGGATCTAGGGTTAAGTTAAGATCATTCTCCCATTTGCTTGTGTATGCCAGTGGAGAGGATGATGAGTGTGATAAGAGAAGGGCGTAGAGGTCCTGAGATAAACCTTGTCTATGTGGGTCCTTTTTGCAGGCCTGCTTGAAAGTGGAGAAGTTGGCGACTGAAGGGTCTGGAGGTGTGTAGGAGGAGAAAAAATGCTTGATTTGTAGATACCTAAAAATTTCAGATGAAGGTAGGCCATATGTTTCGCATAGAGCTGGAAAGGTTATGATTGAGCCATTTTTGAAGATATGGTGCGCCCATAGTACGCCTTCTTGTGACCAGGCCAGGAAGCCGGGTAGAAGGAGGGATTGTGACTGAAGCACAGGAAGCGGTTGTGGGGAAATTGTAAGTGGAATCTAAGCTTGAGTCTATTCCATATGGATAAGCTGTGTTTGGCGATGGGGTTGGTGATGTTACATTGTAGTGGGGGTACTAGCTAGAGGAGGTTGGCTGTAGAGAGAGCGTCACAGTCTACTGATTTGAGAGCTACCCATAAGAGTGTTTCGTTAGTGGCGTGGTATTTAGGAAGTTGTGCAAGCTGTGCAGCATGGTAATATTTTGTAAAGTTAGGTACACTGAGGCCTCCTCTTATTCAGGGAGTGTATAGAGTTAGTTTGGGTATGCGGGGTTTGACTTTTGCCCATATAAAGTGTAAGGCTCTTCGCTGTAGGATACGTAAGTAGTAGGATGGGACCTATATTGACAGTACTTTGACGAGGTAGAGGATTTTAGGAAGCATGGACATGTTTACTATCATTATTCTGCCCATCCAGGCCAAGGACAATTTGCACATAAGGGAGGAGAGGTGCGTTGGCATAGGTGGGTAGTTGGCTGAGAAGAGATCTGAGAGGTTAGCTGTGAATTTAATGCGCGATATGTGATATGTGAGGTGGCCCAGGTAAATGGGATAGTTTCACTGAGGTGGGAGTGTAGGTTGGAGGAAGGGAGATGTTTAGGGCCATGTATAATGTGGAATTTACAGTGCCTTGAAAAGTATTCATACCCCTTAAATTTTTCCACATTTTGTCATATTACAACCAAAACCATAAATGTATTTTACTGGGATTTTATGTGATAGACCAACACAAAATGGCACATAATGGTGAAGTGGAAGGAAAATGATAAATGGTTTTCCAAATTTTTTACAAATAAATATCTGAAAAGTGTGGCGTGCATTTGTATTCAACCCCCTTTACTCTGATACCCCTAACTAAAATCGAGTGAAACCAATTGCCTTCAGAAGTCTCCTAATTAGAAAATAGAGTCCACCTATGTTTAATTTAATCTCAGCATAAATACTGCCCTCATAGGTTTGTTAGAGAATCTTGGTGAACAAACAGCATCATGAAGGCCAAGGAACACACCAGACAGGCCATAAATAAAGTTGTGGAGAAGTTTAAAGCAGGGTTAAGTTATAAAAAACTATCCCAAGCTTTGAACATCTTACGGAGCACTGCTCAATCCATCATCCGAAAATGGAAAGAGTATAGCACAGCTGCAAACCTACCAAGACATGGCCGTCCACCTAAACTGACAGTCCGGGCAAGGAGAGCATTAATCAGAGAAGCAGCCAAGAGGCCCATGGTAACTCTGGAGGAGCTGCAGAGATCCACAGCTCAGGTGGGAGAATCTGTCCACAGGACAACTATTAGTCGTGCACTCCACAAATCTGACCTTTATGGAAAAGTGGCAAGAAAAAAGCCATTGTTGTATATCTTCTTTATTCCTCAATATTTCTGTCAGAGTGTAGATTTCACTAGTCAATGGTTGCAGCTTTTTCACGTGTATTTTTTGCGTCAGATTTTTTTATTCTTTTGAATTGAATGTTATTTTTTTATCAGAAAGAAAGCCATAAGAAGTCCTGATTGCAGTTTGCGAGAAGTCATCTGGCGGACACAGCAAACATGTGGAAGAAGGTTTTCTGGTCAGATGAGACTAAAATTCACCTTTTTGGCCTAAAAGCAAAACGCTATGTGTGGCATAAAACTAACACTGCACATCACCCTGAACACACCATTCCCACCGTGAAACATGGTGGTGGCAGCATCATGTTGTGGGGATGCTTTTCTTCAGCAGGGACAGGGAAGCTGGTCAGAGTTGATGGGAAGATGGATTGAGCCAAATACAGGGCAATCTTAGAAGAAAACCTATTAGAGTCTGCAAAAGACTTAAGACTGGGTCGGAGGTTCACCTTCTACAAATTATTGACTCACGGGGGCTGAATACAAATGCACGCCACACTTTTCACATATTTATTTGTAAAAAAATTGGAAAACCATTTATCATTTCCTTCCACTTCCCAATTATGTGCCACTTTGTGTTGGTCTATCACAGTGTTTTTCAAACTTTTTTGTCTAGTGGCACACCAAAAAGATCTATAAAATTTTACAGCACCCCTGAAAAGATGTAACAATTTCTGTAATGAAGAACTTATTTATTTTTACATATATATTTTAAATTTAATGTGAAGGATGTGCCTGATTTTGAGAGCAAATCAGATTGAAGGGATTGTAATCCTCCTCTTTCAAAGTTCCAGACATGGTTCAGTATTTCTCCTTCGCTAAACAATGAACAAACTTTATTTATAAGCATTAAAGTTGGAATGGAACAGTCTCTATTATTATAATATAATTAGAGTGTTACAGTTCTCCAGAGATCTCGCACAAGTCTCATGTTACGAAAGGAACCAATGAATGACAGAGATTGCGTGTTTATGTATGTCACTTTTTTAACTTTTGCAACATTGATTTACCATTTAATTTTTCAATATGTTCAAGGTTTCAGAACTATCTAGCTGGCAATTTTAAATATTTTTTAAAACTCCTGGGCACACCTGCATATCTCACGTGGAACACTAGTTTGAGAATCACTGGTCTATCACATATAATATCAATAAAATACATTTACGTTTTTGGTTGTAACATGACAAAATGTGTAAAATTTCAAGGGGTATGAATACTTTTTCAAGGCACTGTATGCTCCTTGCTAAAAAACATTATTTTTTATCAAGTTGTTATGAGAAAAGTTCCGCTTTAACCACTTCCTTACTGGGCACTTAAACCCCCCTCCTGCCCAGACCAATTTTAGGCTTTCAGCGGTGTCGCATTTTGAATGACAATTGCGCGGTCGTGCGACGTTGTACCCCAACAAAATTTTAATAATTTTTTCCCCCAAATAGAGCTTTAATTTGGTGGTATTTGATCACCTCTGCGGTTTTTATTTTTTGCGCTATGAACAAACAAAGAGCAATCATTTTGAAAAAAGAACAATATTTTTTACTTTTTTGCTATAATAAATATCTAAAAAAATATAAAAAAGAAAATTATTCATCAGTTTAGGCCGATATATATTCTTCTACATATTTTTGGTAAAAAAATCGCAATCGGCGTATTTTGATTGGTTTGCGCAAAAGCAATTGCGTCTACAAACTATGGGAATAGATTTATGCTGTTTTTACTAGTGGCGGCGATCTGTGATTTTTATCAGGACTGCGATATTGCAGCGGATATGTCTGACGTTTTTGACACATTTTTGGGACCAATGACATTTATACAGCAATCAGAAATTGAAATGTCCACTGATTACTGTGTAAATGTCATTGGCAGTGAAGGGGTTAACCTGCAGGGGGCAGTGAAGGGGTTAACAGTGTTCCCTGGGTGTGTTCTAACTGTGGGGGCGATGGGCTGGTCGGGACATAACAGATCTAACTGATCCCAGTGACAGGGATCAGTAGATCTGGTATGTCCCAGTCACAGAACGGAGAACTGCCGTGTTTACATCAGCGGTTCCCCGTTCTGAGGCTGCTACAAGTGATCGGCGGGTCTCGGGCAGACATCGAGTCTGCCCGACCTGCGGACACGCCCACGCAGCGTGTGGCGGCCGCGAGAGCGTGCCGCCGCAGGCTGCGAGTGCGCGCGGGGAGGGCACACGAGGCAGGATGTCCATGGGCATCCGCCCGGAATTTCAGAGCCGCGCTGTAGCCGTCTTTCGGCTATAGCGCGGTTCTGTACTTGTTAATTGATGGGTTTAGTTCCGCTTTAACTGTATGGGAGATAATCTCATACTCTGTGGGTTGTTTCAGCGTCAAAACTTTTGGGGACGGGCAAAGACATCACATGCTCCGTCTAGAGGAAGAGATTTAACCTCCACATATGGAAAGGCTTCTTCATAGTAAGAGCCGTGAAATGTGGAATAGTCTCCCTCTGGAACTTGATCTGGCCAACTCAGTAGATTGTTTTAAAGAGAGCTGGATGCATTCATAAATGCAAAAATATAACTTAATATTAACCTGAACAGCTATATGGTGCAAGTTGTGGTACTGTCTATTAATTATCAAAATGTTCAAGAGGGAATATAATGAATCTCCAGATGAGGCAGAAATCCCTGTTAACCCCTTCATACCCTGGCATCTCTTTAAAACGTTATTGGTGTGGGCCCATTTGTTTTATTTTTATACAGACTTATTGGGCACCATTCACAGAAGCAGATCGCGTGCAGTATTTAAGTTCCGAACACATTTTCCCTAAACATCGCATGTAGTCCTGAAACTGTCAACTCACTATACTGTTTTGAGGTATTTAACGTAAAATGCAAAAAATTGTCAGTAATTACAGCATGACAAGGGCTTAACTGCTTCCGGACCGCCCACTGCACATTTACTGCAGCAGGTCTGGGGCGCCGCCGGTGACCCGCTGTGATTGGACACAGCAGGAGCCAATCAGCAGGTCCATGAGGCTGCGATGGCCGGCGATCGTTCGCTGAAGAGGCAGAACGGCACTCTGCCTTTGTAAACAAGGCAGACCGCCGTTCTGCCAGAGAGGAAGAGAGAGATCTTGTGTTCCTGCTAATCAGGAACACAGATCTCTCTCTTCCTCCAGTTAAACCATCCTCCACACAGTTAGAAATCACTCTCTAGGAGCACACTTATCTCTTTGATCACCCCTGATGTTAACCCCTTCCCTGCCAGTGTCATTTATACAGCGACAGTGCATTTTTTTTTTAGCACTGATCACTGTATTGGTGTCACTAGTCCTCAAAAAGTGTCACTTAGCGTCCAATTTGTCCACTGCAATGTTGCAGTCCTGCTAAAAATCGCTGATCACCGTCATTACTAGTTAAAATAAATAAATAAATAAAAATTCCATAAAATATCCCATAGTTTATACATAGTTACATAGTTGGTAAGGTTGGAAAAAGACACAAGTCCTTCCAGTCCAACCTGGTTGTGTGCTTATATGTTAATAGTACATTGTATATCCCTATATATTGTGGTCGTTAAGGTACCCATCTAATAATTTTTTGAAATTATTGATGCTCTCCACTGAAACCACTGCTTGTAGAAAGGAATTCCGCTCTTACGGTAAATAACGGTCATGGATCTGCACTAACAATTCAGGTCCTGTCTGTTTGCTTACCTCTCTGCTCTGTGTTTCAGCTTAGGGACTGAGCCCTCACACCTGAATGATTAAGTAATCTCCTACCAGCATGGTTCCGCCCACAGGAAAGAGTACTTAACTTTGTGTGCTGCAAGCCTCATGGCCAATCATTATTGTGTGTTTGGCTTGTGTGTTTGCTCCTGCCGTGTGCTCTTCGTTTGTTCTCGTGTACCGATCTTGGCATGTTCTTGACCTTCCTTGTCTGCTAGTGTCCCCGATCTTGGCTTGTTCTTTGACCTTCCCTGTCTGCTAGTCACCCTGACCTTAGCGTGCCTCCTGTCTGTTCTGTCTGCTTGTAGCCCTGACCCTTGGCTCTCCACTGACCTCCTCTTGCTATCTTGCACTGTTGCTTTCTCTCCATTCACCTGTAGCATGCCGGGAGTGTGAGCTGGGGGACCACGCGGATCCAGTTGCAGCCAAATCCTGGATCCAGTTGCAGCCAAGTCCATCCTCACCACCAGAAACGCTGGTGAACACCTACTGGCTCTTAGACGCCACGTCCTTGGGAAACCTACGCTCTAGTTCCCTGTGCAATCTGTGTCAGGGTTCCAGCAGTTCCGCTTTCTTGCACTATCCTGATCTCTTGTCTCTTGTAATTTTGTTGCCCTTCTCTGGACCCTCTCCAGTTCCAGCACATCCCTCCTGAGGACTGGTGCCCAGAACTGGGAGGCATAGTCAAAATGCGGTCGGACCAGAGTCTTGTATAGTGGGAGAATTATTGTTTTATCTCTGGAGTTAATCCCCTTTCTAATGCATGCCAATATTCTGTTGGCTTTGCTTGCAGCAGCTTGCCATTGCATGCCATTGCTGAGCCTGTCATCTACTAGGACCCCCGGGTCCTTTTCTATCCTAGATTCCACCAGAGGTTCTCCTCCTAGCAAGTAAACTGCATTCATATTTTTGGCACCCAAATGCTTTATTTTACATTTTCCAACATTAAACCATATTTGCCATGTAGTTGCCCACCTCATTAATTTGTTTAGATCTTCTTGCAAGGTTTCCACATCTTGTGCGGAAGTTATTGCCCTGCTTAGCTTTGTATCGTCCTTCAAAAACTGAAATTAAATTGAGCTGTTTATCCCATTCTCTAGATCATTTATGAATAAATTAAATAGGATTGGTCCCAGGACAGAACCCTGGGGGACACCACTTTCCACACCAGACCATTCTGAGTATTTCCCATTTATCACATTTATTCAATCCATGTACTCACCCTTTGATTCATACCAACCGACCTTAGTTTGTACAGTAAAGATTTATGGGGAACTGTATTGAATGCCTTTGCAAAATCCAAGAACACCACATCTACCGGCCTTCCTTCCTAGATGGCAGCTCACCTCCTCATAGAAGGTTAATAGATTGGTCTGGCAAGAACAATCTATTAACCTTCTATGAGGAAGTGAGCTCATGAATCCATGCTGATTACTGCTGATGATACCATTCTGATTACTAAATCTTGTATATAGTCCCTTATCATCCCCTCCAAGAGCTTGTAGACTATTGATGTTAGGCTAACTAGCCTGTAGTTTCCAGGGATGTATTTTGGCCCATTTTTAAAAATTGGTGCTACATTGACTTTTCTCCAATCAGCTGTTACCATTCCATTCAGTAGACTGTTCATAAAAAATAGGAACAATGGTCTGGCTGTCACATGGCTGAGTTCCTTAAGGACCCTCGGGTGTAAGCCATCTGGTCCTGGTGACTTATTTATGTTGGGTTTATCAAGCCTATTTCTAATTTTGTCCTCAGTTAGCCATGAGAGTGTTTCCTGTGACATGCTATAAAGATTAATATTACAGTCTTGGTTACTGTGTCCCTTGTGAATAGAGTTGATCGAACCTCTGGAAGTTCGGGTTCTGCTGGTTCGGCCAAACTTCGGGACAAAGTCCGTGTTCGGGTCCGGACAGGACCCGAACTTTGACCCGGACCCCGAACCCCATTGAAATCAATGGGGACCCGAACTTTTAGGCACTAAAATGGCTGTAACAAAGTCCTGGAAAGTCCTAGAAGTCTGCAAAAGGAAGGAAAATGGGGGTAAGGGTCGGACAAGTGCCCTACAAAGAAATGGGGACAGGGAAATAACTTAAAAGCATTTTTAAACTAAAATCACATAAAAAAATCAAAAATGGAGGTGGATGTGGACCATCTTCAAACTGTGTGAGAAAAGTATAAATTAGCGGGAGAAGCCATAGCAGCGTTGTAAAATCTTCTTCAAACTGTGTGTGAAAACTATAAATTAGCCGGGAGAAGCCATATCACTGTTCTACAATCATCTTCAAACTGTGTGTGAAAAGTATAAATTAGCGGGAGAAGCCATAGCAGTGTTCTAAAATCATCTTCAAACTGTGTGTGAAAACTATAAATTAGCCGGGAGAAGCCATATCACTGTTCTAAAATCATCTTCAAACTGTGTGTGAAAAGTATAAATTAGCGGGAGAAGCCATAGCAGTGTTCTAAAATCATCTTCAAACTGTGTGTGAAA
>BLSH010288734.1:1315899-1339856 GCA_018402905.1 Glandirana rugosa
GAAAACGTTTCTTATGGGTTAGTGAATGTTCTTTTTAATTTTTTTTGAAAAAACGAACGTGTACTAACCTACTACCTTCACTACTACATTCAGTCGTCTTGAAGTCACGTTAGAGATTCGAGCCCCTTTAAGAGAACGTTTCACTTTGAAGGAAAGGTTTCTGTCGTCGGATAAAAGAAAATCATTTAGTTGGGGTCACACTTCCGTACCGGTGGTAAGAGTAATACACGTCGACTTCGACCTCGTTCACATATGGTTCACTGACTTTCGTCGATCACCTCTAGTCGTCATGACTCTAAATTTTTCTTACTTTTGTTATAAAACACTTATTAGATTATTTCTTTGGAGATGCGAATCACTTTTTCACCACTTTCCATTGATTTCAATGGGGTTCGTTGTCCGTGCGATCGTTCGGGTTCCGTCCGGACCCGGACCCGGACTTTGTCCCGAAGTTAGGACGGACCAGCAGAACCCGAACTTCCAGGTGTTCGCTCAACTCTACTTCTGAATATTTTCACCACTTTTTCACTAAGCGTAGAGGTTTCTTTATTAGATTATTCACAAAATATTGTTTTCATTCTTTTTAAATCTCAGTACTGCTGATCTCCACTAGCTGCTTTCAGTCACTTGGTATACACTTGCTCCAGCTTCAGCTGCACATAATGAGAATGGTGGCCATGCCTTCACACTGGGGTTGATTTACTAAAAGAAAATAGGCTGCTGTCTTTGGAAAGGAAGTTTCACTTTGCAAGAGAATTTCCCCGAGCTTAGAGATTGCACTGAAGTTCTGCTGACTTACATCATCACTTCCATCATCCAATCATGTGCAAGCAAAAAAGTTTTTTTTAATTTTTCTTGTAAGTGATTGGGTATTCTTTGCAAAAGTAAAATTTCACCACATTCACTAAGCTCTGGGGAAAATCCCCTTGCACGGTAGACCTCATCTTGCAAAGGGATCAGCCTGTTTTAAGCAATTCAACCCCAAAGTATGTTGGCTTGGCCAGTTGTTTTCTCCACCAGGGGTGTGCGTGACAATGTGACAACACAGGAACAGAACCCCAGAACAGGAAGTACCAGAACAAGGACTTTTATGGCAGGATCATCAAGTATTCTTTTAATAAAATCTGCACATTTAAAGATACTGAAAACAATCCCTGGAATTACATTAACATACTGAAATGTAGATATCAGTTATTGGATTTACAGTGAATCTACTTTTCACACGATAATGAAGCTTCTTAGAGGGTGCTTTCTGTTTTTGGGACTATTTTAAAATAAAAAGTTTGGTGCATTTCCAGTTGCCATATATTTTGAGTAATTTTTCAGTGTTCTTATAAAGGGATTTTTGTTGTGACTTTCCTATTTTTAAATTTTCATATTTAGCTATTGTATTAAATGCAGATATTTGCAAATAAGCCACTAGAGGCAGTATAGACTATCTACTACAATGACTACCTACCCGCTCAACCATTCCCACCGACCTGGCACATATATGAGTCCCTAAGTAAACACTTTACTGTGCTGAGAATGTGCTCTCAGCACAGTACCAAATGGTAGGCTTGTGCAATTTGTTCCGTTATGAATTTTGTTTTTACCGAATTTCGCTTTTACAGAATTCTTTGAAATTCAGACGAATTCCGAATTTCCGAATTTTTTCTGAATTTTTGTTTTTCCGATTCTAAAATTCGGCAATTCGAAATTCGGAAAATCCAAATTGCGGTAATTTGGAAATTCGACAATCGGAACAGCCGAAAATCCGAAATTCGAAAATCCGAAAATTTTAAAATAACAAGGAACATTTGAAATAATAACTAACTAATAAATAACTATTCAATTATAGGTATTGGAATTTCTTTTCAAATTTGACTGTTAGTGAACTTAACCACTTCAATACAGGACATTTATACCCCCTTCCGGCCCAGACCAATTTTCAGCTTTCAGCACTCTCACCATTTGAATGACAATTACTCTTTCATGCTACACTGTACCCAAACAAAGTTTGTATCATTTTTTTCACACAAATAGAGCTTTCTTTTGGTGGTATTTAATAACCTCTGGATTTTTTATTTTTTGCGACATAAGTGAAAAAAGTACGAAAATTTTGAGAAAAAAACACTTTTTTTTAGTTTCTATGATAACATTTTGCAAATAAGTAATTTTTGTTCATAAATTTGGGCCAAAACCTATACTGCTAACTATCTTTGGTAGAAATAACCCAAATAAGTGTATATTATTTGGTCTGTGTGAAAGTTATAGCGTCTACAAGCTATGGTGCCAATCATTGAAAATTGATCACACCTGATGTACTGATAGCCTATCTCATTTCTTGAAACCCTGAAATGTCAGGAAAGTACAAATACCCCCCAAATAACCCCTTTTTGAAAAGTATACATTCCAAGATATTTAGTATAAGGCATGGTAAGTTTTTTGATGTTGTACTTTTTTCCCACAATTCTTCGTAAAATTAAGAAATTATTTATTTATTGTTTTTGCACACAATTGTCATAACAACAAGTTATTTCTCACACAGCATATGCATACTTCCAATTACACCCCAAAATACATTCTGCTACTCACCACGAGTATGACGATACCACATGTGTGAGACTTTTTCACAGCCTGGCCACATAGAGAGGTCCAACATGCAGGGAGCACCGTCATGCATTCTAGGAGCAGAAGTTTCACATCTAATTTCCTAACGACCTATTACACTTTTGAAGGCCCTGGTGCACCAGGACAATGAAATTACCCACAAAATTACCCCGTTTTGGAAAGCAAACACCCCAACGTATAATCTATGAGGCATTGTGAGTCTTTTGAATGGTTCATTTTTTTCCACAAGTCTTCGAAAAACTTGGAAAGAAAATGAAAACACATTTATTTTTACACAAACTGGTCAATTTATAAGATATTTCTAACACATGGCATGTACATAGCAAAAATGAACCCCAAAATACATTCTGCTACTCATCCCGAGTATGGTGATACCTCATGTGTGAAACCTTTACACAGCCTGGCCACATGGAGCACCGTCAGGCGTTCTAGAAGCATAAATTACACATATGATTTCCTAACCAACTATTAAAATTTGGAAGGCCCTGCAGCACCAGGACAATAGAATTACCCACAAAATGACCCCATTTTGGAAAGCAAACATCCCAACGTATATTCTGTGAGGCGTTATGAGCCTTTTGTATGGTTTATTTTTTTCCACAAGTCTTCGGAAAACGTGGAAAGAAAATGAAAGCGTATTTTTTTTTTCATAAATTGGTCAATTTATATGATATTTCGAACACATAGCATGTATATAGCAAAAATAACCCCCCAAAATATATTCTGCTACTCGTCCCGAGTATGACAATACCACATATTTGAGACTTTTTCACACTCTGGCCACATAGAGGCATCCAAAATGCAGGGAGCACCCTCAGGCATTCTAAGAACAGAATTTTCACATCTAATTTTCTAACGACCTATTACACTTTTGAAGGCCATGGAGCACCAGGACAATGGAATTACCCACAAAATGACCCCATTTTGAAAATCAAACACCTCAACATATATTCTATGAGGTATTATGAGTCTTTTGAATGGTTCATTTTTTTCCACAAGTCTTCGAAAAATGTAGAAAGAAAATGAAAACGCTTTTATTTTTACACAAAGTGGTCAATTTATAAGATATTTCTAACACATAGCATGTACATAGCAAAATTTAATTCCCAAAAAATATTCTGCTACTCATCCCGAGTATGGTGATACCACATGTGTGAGACTTTTCACACCCTGGCCACATGCAGAGGCCAAAAATGCAGGGTGACATGTACTCGGGTACTTTGATGGGTTGGTGACATGTACTCGGGTACTCTGATGGGTTGGTGACAGGCACTCGGGTACTCTGATGGGCTGGTGACAGGTACTCGGGTACTTTGATGGGCTGGTGACAGGTATTCTGATGGACTGGTGACAGGTACTTGGGTACTTTGATGGGCTGGTGACAGGTACTCATGGTCTGGTGACAGGTACTCCGGTACTTTGATGGGTTGGTGACAGGTACTCGGGTACTCTGATGGGCTGGTGACAGGTACTCGGGTACTCTGATGGGCTGGTGACAGGTACTTGGTTACACTGATGGGCTGGTGACAGGTGCTTGGGTACTCTGATGGGTTGGTGACAGGTACTGGGGTACTCTGATGGGTTGGTGACAGGTACTCGAGTACTCAGATGGGCTGGTGACAAGTACTTGGGTACTCTGATGGGCTGGTGACAGGTACTCGAGTATTCAGATGAGCTGATGGCAGGTACTTGGGTACTTTGATGAGTTGGTGACAGGTACTCAGATGGGTTGGTGACAGATACTCGGGTACTCAGATGGGTTGGTGACAGGTACTCGGGTACTCAGATGGGATGGTGACAGGTACTCGGGTACTCAGATGGGATGGCAACAGGTGCTTGGGTACTCAGATCTGTTGGCGACAGATACTCGGGTACTCTGATGGGCAGGTGGCGGGTACTCGGGTACTCTGATGGGCAGGTGACAGGTACTCGGGTACTTTGATTGGTTGGTGACAGGTACTCAGGTACTTTGATGGGCTGTGACAGGTACTCGGGTACTTTGATGGATAGGTGACAGGTACTCGAGTACTTTGATGGACAGCTGACAGGTACTCTGGTATTTTGATGGGCTGGTGACAGGTACTCGGGTACTTTGATTGACAGGTACTGGGGTACTTTGATGGACAAGTGACAGGTACTATGATGGGCTGTGACAGGTACTTTGATGGGGTGGTGACAGGTCCTCTTTATTGGGGGGAATCAGTGTGCTTGGTGTTTACACTAGGCGGTAACAAGCCGTTACCGCAATCTCCCTCTCACACACAATCGTTTCCCTCTTTATGCACTGAAGCTGGCACGTTCCCTGAGTTTTTCCAGCAAGATGGTGCACCACCACATTATGGGTGTCAGGTCCGAGCATTCCTAGATGAACAGTTTCCTGGAAAGTGGATTGGTCGTCTTGGGCCAGACCAAGGTCTCCCGATCTGACCCCCTTAGACTTTTATCTTTGGGGTCATCTGAAGGCAATTGTCTATGCTGTGAAGATACGAGATGTGCAGCACCTGAAACTACGGATACTGGAAGCCTGTGCTAGCATTTCTCCTGCGGTGTTGCTATCAGTGTGTGAAGAGTGGGAGAAAAGGGTTGCATTGACAATCCAACACAATGGGCAGCACATTGAACACATTTTATAAGTGGTCAGAAACTTGTAAATAACTCATGAAAGAATAAAGTTACATTAAAACCAAGCACACCATTGTTTTTCTTGTGAAATTCCCAATAAGTTTCATGTGTCACATGACCCTCTTCCTATTGAAAAAAAGTTGGATTCAAAATGGCCGACTTCAAAATGGCCGCCATGGTCACTACCCATCTTGAAAAGTTTCCCCCCTCACATATACTAATGTGCCACAAACAGGAAGTTAATATCACCAACCATTCCCATTTTATTAAGGTGTATCCATATAAATGGCCCACCCTGTAGTATTATTAGAGCTTTTCCCGGTCATCGGGGCGCTTGAAATATGGGGAGAATGTTTTAGCAATAAGCGCATTGCAATTCAATCGGATAATAAAGGGGTAGTTTTTGCAGTTAACTGCCTGTCATCTAGATCCCCTTCAGTTATTAAGCTGCTTCGCTATTTAGTATCTTTATGTTTATGCCTGAATATATGGGTAAAGGCAAGTTATGTGACGGGGGCTAGTAATGCTATCGCAGATGCTCTGTCTCTGTTCCAGATGGATCGTTTCCGCGAATTACTTCCCAGGGCAGATCAGACTGGAACTGCATGTCTGGAACATCTGTGGGCATTGATTTGAGAGCTATTGGCATGGCGGTTCAGAATTCCGTCAACTCAAAGAAATAGGCTGAGTATTCAGCTGCATGGAGGAGATGGAGAATTTTCAACAAGACTCTGGGTTGCAACTTTGTTTTGCCGTCAGAAAAAAATATTTTGGCATGTTTAAAACAGTCTTTTCGAAGAGGATATCTCCCATAGCCAGATATCTAAAATATTGGCAGGCATTTCCTTCTTTTTCAAAGCAATGAATTTTCCAGCATGTAGTAGCTTTTTTCTAGTAAGGCAGGCTATTAACAACCGGCCCATAGCCAAATGACGGCTACAGGGCGGTTGCTTAATTCTGGGAGTGGCCTTTCACCACGTGATCGCTGTGTCAAATGACGGAGCGGTCACATGTAAACAAGCCGGCGGAAGCACCGGCTTTTCTCTCTCCTCTCTGCACCGATCGGTGCAGTGTGAAAGGCAGGGGGCGGACGTGTGCAGCGCTGTGGGCGATGTGTAATGCCCACATCGCTGCTAAGTGACAATGAGGACAAGCTGCACCCCCCACCATCCATCCACCCCCACCACCCACCCAGCCATCCTCACCCCATCCAGCCATCCTCACCCCAGCCATCATCACCCCATCCACGCTCAGCCACCCATCCATCCATGCTCATCCATCCAGCCATCCTCACCCAGCCATGCTCACCCCATACATGCTCATCCATCCATGCTCAGCCACCCATCCATGTTCACCCATCCAGCCATCCTCACCCAGCCAGCCATGCTCAGTCATCCAAATCTGTTCTCATCCATCCTCATTTGTGCTCTACCATCCCCATCCCTGCTCAGTCATCCCCATCCATGCTCATCCATCCCCATCCATGCTCAGTCATCCCCATCCATGCTCATCCATCCCCATCCATGCTCATCCATCCCCATCTGTGCTCAGTCATCCTCATCCATGCTCATCCATCCCCATCCATGCTCAGTCATCCCCATCTGTGCTCATCCATCCCTATCCATGCTCATCCACCACCATCAGTGCTCAGTCATCTCCATCCATGCTCATCCATCCCCATCCATGCTCAGTCATCCCCATCTGTACTCATCCATCCCCATCCATGCTCAGTCATCCCCATCAGTGCTCAGTTATCTCCATCCATGCTCAGTCATCCCCATCCATGCTCATCAGTCCCCATCCGTGCGCATCCATCCCCATCCATGCTCATCCATCCCCATCCGTGCTCAGTCATCCCCATCCGTGCTCATCTGTCCCCATCCGTGCGCATCCATCCCCATCCGTGCTCATCCATCCCCATCCATGCTCAGTCATCCCCATCCGTGCTCATCCATCCTCATTCGTGCACAGTCATCCCCATCCGTGCTCAGTCATCCCCATCCATGCTCATCTATCCCCATCCACGGCTCATCCATTCTCATCCATGGCTCATTTGTGCCTCACTCATGCTCATTTATACCACATCAGTTGTCATCCATGACACATCCAGGCCACTACTGTGCCCATCCATGCCACTACACTGCTCATCTGTGCCACTACAGTGCCCATCCATGCCACTACACTGCTCATCCGTGCCACTACACTGCCTATCCGTGCTACTACTGTGCCTATCCATGCCAGTACACTGCCTCACAATAGTGTAAAAGGTAGTCAAATTAGATTTGAAATGTAGGCCCCTAGAACACCTGACAGTGCTCCCTGCATGTTGGGCCTCTCTATGTGGCCAGGCTGTGTAAAAGTGTCACACATGTGGTATCACCATACTCGGGAGGAATAGCAGAATATTTTATGGGGTATCATTTTTGCTATGTACATGCCGTGTGTTAGAAATATTGTATAAATGGACTACTTTGTGTAAAAAAAATAAAGCGTTTTCATTTTCTTTCCACATTTTCCAAAAACTTGTGGAAAAAATGAACCGTTCAAAAGACTCATTATGCCTCCTAGAATATACGTTGGGGTGTTTGCTTTCCAAAATGGGATCATTTTTTGGGCGTTTCCATTGTCCTGGTGCTTCAGGACCTTCAAAAGTGCAAGAGGTAGTCAAGAAATTATATGTGTAACTCATGCTCCTAGAACGCTTGATGGTGCTCCCTGCATGTTGGGCCTCTGTATGTGGCCAGGCTGTGTAAAAGTCTCACACATGTGGTATCGCCATACTCAGGAGGAGTAGTAGAATGCGTTTTGGTGTGTAATTTGTGGTATACATATGCTGGGTGTGAGAAATAACCTGTTAACCTATGACAATTTTGTGAAAAAGAAATAAAAAATCTTAATTTTGCAAAGAATTGTCCGAAAAAATTACAACTTCAAAAAATTCACCATGCCTCATACTAAATACCTTGGAATGTCTACTTTTCAAAAGGGGTAATTTGGGGGGTATTTGTACTTTCCTGGCTTGTTAGGGTCTCAAGAAATTAGATAGGCCGTCAGTATATCAGGTGTGATCAATATTCAGTGATTGGCAGCATAGCTTGTAGACTCTATAACATTCACAAAGACCAAATAATATACACTAATTTGTTTTTTTTTTTACCAAAGATTTTTAGCAGTATAAATTTTGGCCAAAATTTATGAAGAAAAATTACTAATTTGCAAAATTTTATAACAGAAACGAAGAAAAATTATTTTTTTTACAAAATGTTCAGTATTTTTTTAATTATAGCGCAAAAAAAACCCCCAGCGGTGAATAAATACCGCCAAAAGAAAGCTCTATTTGTGTGAAAAAAAGGACGCAAATTTTATATGGGTACAGTGTTGCATGACTGAGTAATTGTCATTCAAAATGTGAGAGCACTGAAAGCTGAAAATTGGTCTGGTTGTTAAGGGGTTTAAGTGCCCAGTGGTCAAGTGGTTAAATGTTAAAGGCGATCACACTCAGTTTTGGATGGTCATAGGCCCATCACATTTAAGATGTTAAAGAAGCTTACAGTCATCGTGGCAGCAGTTTGCAATTCTAATTATGAAGCTATTCTTTTTAGAGCTTTGTTCTTGTTAACATTTTTTGGAGCACTATGGCTATCGGAATTAGTTCCCAGCAATAAGAGAGATAGTTCAGGGTTATTTTCCCATCAGGTTTTAGTCTTGGATTCATCTGTTAAAATACACATTGCCAAATCCAAAACCGACCAGTGGAGCAAGGCTACTTGGCTTACTTTATTCCCCTGTTCTGATCAATCCATTTGTCCGGTTTTGATTCTCCAGCAATTCTTAACACATAGACCACCGGGTTCGGGGCTTTTTTCATTCACAGCGATGGTGCTCCTGTAACCAGATTTCAGGTTACTTCAGTATTTCAGAAATGTATTCATGGTATGGGTTTACAAGCTTTCTGTTTCACGCCCCACTCTTTTCGTATTGGGGCTGCGACGGAAGCAGCAAGGTTGGGTCTTGAAGAATCCTTGATCAAAAGACTGAGTAGATGGGAATCTAAAAGGTATGGTATTTATGTCCGCCCTAACCTTTCTATTTGAATTTTATAGGTCGGAAGCTTTATGTCTGGATATTAGGACATTCTTTCATTTTCTGGGCGCATAAGAGGGTGTTCCACCATTGTTATACTGAGAATCTTAATTTAAACCCGGAAAATTACACGGTTTTGTGGAAAGGAGTGAAAGGTCTCCAATGGTCAAATTTATTTTATTATATTTATTTATATATATAGTTTTTAATCTGACCATCTCCTGATTTGTTGATCATCCACTTAGGTGGAAATTATGTGGGTCATATGAAGACCTTGGATCTAATGTATAGAGTCAAACATGACTTACATCATTTAAAGGTATCATCTCCAAACACAACTATTATCTTTTCGGAAACAGTACTCAGGTTATTGTGGCTGTCGCAGCCCGAGTTCAAAAATTTTGAAAAAATACAAAAGGGTGAATTACTCCATTGAGAAGTTCATGCCTCTGATAGGAGGGTTCTCCTTCCGTCATTTTGAGTTGGAGGGCGGTTTGCCTGGTTTATATCGGAAAGATTTGGTTCATCTTTCTGATGTAGGCTTAGACATTTTTAATGTAGGGTTGCAGAGCATGATAGAAATGGCCGTGGTTTTGGGGTAGGCTGGGGCCTTGTCCTTTGGACAAAGTCCCGCCTGTGTGGGACTTTGTTATAAGTTGATTTATAAAGTTATTTGCTTGAGTCATTAAGACTAAGAAATTTTGTAATTGATAAATAAATTTGAATTTCATTTATAATATAGTTATGAAAATTATATTTATTGTTTAAACTAATTAAAGTGCCGCGGCCAATTTATGCCAATATTAGAGTGTGGTGTTTTTTATTATTCAATGATTTAAATTGTGTTTGGAATTGGGAAAAAATGGTGCGGGGTGCAATCCCATGTAAGCTCTACGAGTATTGAACTGTATTGTAATTGTGCTCTCCTCCCTCTACATTGTAAAGCGCTGCGCAAACTGTTGGCGCTATATAAATCTTGTATTATTATAATAATAATAATAATAATCCACTGTGTTGCGTAGCATGGATCAGTTCTATTTCCCTCCTGTATTGTTATTGTTATTGGTTTGTTATATATCGCTGTTTTGGGAGCCTAGGATCCTTATCATATACTTTCCTCTGTACTGTCTAAAATATCAACATAAACTATTGGAACCAAAAATAGCTGTGACACTAATTAAAAAAAAAAAAAAAAATGAAATTGCAGTTGGATAAATGCACTTTAGCAAAATCTTTTACAGCAGACTAATCTCAAATACATTTATACCTAAAAAAATGTAAACTACTACACATTCCCTTTAACCACTTCAGCCCTGGAAGGATTTACCCCCTTAATGACCAGATTACTTTTTGCTTTTCGGCACTGCATCGCTTTCACTGGCAATTGCGCGGCCGTGCGACGTTTTACCCAAACAAAATTGACGTCCTTCTTTTCCCACAAATAGAGCTTTCTTTTGGTGGTATTTGACCATCTCGTCGGTTTTTATTTTTTGTGCTATAAACAAGCAAAAAGCGACAAATTTGAAAAAAAAATTTTTTTTTTTACGTTTTGCTATAATACATATCCAAAAAAAAACAAATGTATTCATCAGTTTAGGCCGATATATATTCTACATATTTTTGGTTTAAAAAATGCAATAGGGGTATATTGATTGGGTTGCGCAACAGTTATTGCATCTACAAACTATGGGAATAGAGTTATGGCGTTTTTATTATTATTATTTATTTTTTTTACTAGTAATTGACGGCGATCTGCGTTTTTATTGGGACTGCGATATTGCGGTGGGCAGATTGGACAACATTTTTGACACTTTTTTTGGGACCAATGACATTTATACAGAGATCAGAGCTAAAAATAGCCACTGATTACTGTATAAATGTCACTGGCAGGGAAGGGGTTAAACTCTAGGGGGCGATCAATGGGTTAACTGTGTTCCCTGAGCGTGTTCTGTGTGGGGGCTGGGCTGGCAGGGACATGAAAGATCTGATTGTTCCCGATCACTGGGAACAGTAGATCAGTGTCATGTCCCCTGACAGAATGGGGATCCGCCTTGTTTACATTGTTCTACATTCTGCCTCTGTAACAGGAGATCGCGGGTCACCCGCGGACATCGAGTCCGCCCGACCCGTGGGCACGCTCAGGCAGCTGCACCTGCGCAAGCCGACGTACCATGACGGCGGTTTGGGCAGGAGAACCGACCTGCCGCCATAAAACGACGGTGGCTGGTTGGGAAGCGTTTAATCAGTAACAGGTGTATAGTACATTCATTTTTTTGCTATTTTTAGTATTTATTTATCCTGGAGTTTGGAATAATTTCAAAAGAGAAGACAGAAGCACATCAATGCATGCACTTTGCCTTAAATAATTGGTTTATAAGGACATGTAAAAGGTGCGCACAGTGGTCAAAACCTGATCTTTCATTCTGCATAAATGAACTAACACATTAATTCACTCTTTAAATTGAATTTGAACCTCAAATAAGCTTCATCATTCCTAATCAGCGGCATTGTTATGTAAAGTAACCAATTCAAAAAATTACACCATATGAACCCACCTGCTGAATCTCTATATATTATATATGATAAACTATCATTGGGCTAAGTAATTGGCTAAGGGAAAGATTAGAGCTGGGCTGCCTACAGCAAAGAACTTTCCCTAGGTGTAAGTGGCAGTGCATCTAATTATAGTAATCTGGAAATGGTACAAGTAATGTTGTTTGAATGAATTTTAACTTCTCGTGAAGAATAAAAAGTCTGGCAGTTCTTAAGCAGCTATGCATTACGTTTGTCGCGGTACATTTTTCTTGTACCCCTCTGAGGATTTTTATCTTCTTTTATCCATTGTTACTTATCCTTTTCATCTGGTTCACACAGTTTAATCTTCGGCAATCTTCTGTTCTCTGGGATGTAGTAAAGTGTTTAACTGATCTACTTGTAACTGTGACATCCAGTAGAATATAAGAATCCACAACTCTCCCTGAGATGCCTCTGGCTTTCATGATGTATTCACTTCACAGCTCAGAAAAGACATTCTCGTAATAAAGAAGGACTTTTAATTAAAGTGGACCTATCTTTAAAAGCCACACTTTTCATGAATAGGTAGACAAATGCATTTGTTTCCAAATCACATTAATATTTTGAAATAAAAAGAATCTCTTTTGGACCATGAAAAAAATGCCGTTCCTAAGCTCCCCTGTTGTGATCCAAACCCTAGGCAACAATCAAATGGCCTTTGCATACCGGAAGCACTGTTAGTGTTTCAAATCATTAGAGATCCCATAGAATCTATTACTATTAGATAAGAGAATAAATAAGTCGCAATCATGGTGCAGCACTACTAAACAGGAAGACGATCCTGCAAATGTAATCTGTAATTTGGCTTTCCCTATGCACAAATTTAAAGTGGAGCTCCATCCAAAAGAGGACGCTCGCCTCCTCCCCCCCCTCCATTGCCACATTTGACACCTTTTGGGGGGCAGGGGCGGGGGCAGGTACCTGGTTTTGACAGGTACTGCTCCCACGTCCTTCTCAGTTTGCCACTGCGAACTGAGCCTCAAGTTTGGCTCCCCTTTTCCCCCCGCAGCCTTCTGGGACACTTCAAAGGTCCCAGAAGACTGTGGCCCATTCACAAAGTGCAGCATGCTTTGCACATGTGCAGTAGGAAACTGTCTGTGAAGCCACAATGCTTTACTGTTGGTTTTCCTTAGTCAAGATGGCGGCACCAGCACCCGATAGCCAATTGAAGAATTGGCTCAGGTGAGGACACGTAAGTGCTCTAATATTATTAGAGTATTTGTAGCTGCTGACTTTTTTTTTTTTCTGAAGGAGCCTGTAGCTCCTCTTTAAAGTAGATCTATAGGCAAAACTTTTATTTTCATTTTGGATAGAGTAAGGGAAGGTTTTACCCTCGTAAGGCTTATTTTTGCCCTCTTTGTGCCAATGGGGAGATTTCCCTTCACTTCCTGTCCCTGCAAATTAAGGGAATCTCTTGGGGACCCCCAGGTCCCTAGAACTAGTGTCCCCATTGAAAGATTTCCTCCACTTTTCTGGAAACAACCCAAAAATTGGGATTTTCTTTTACTTTCACTTTCAATAATAATGGTAAGACATAGAGGATGAATCTCCCTAATGGAGGTGTTCTATTTCCTCTCCACTCTATCCAAAACTAAACAAAAAGTTTTTCCTTTAGTTAAACTATATATCTAAACTATACTATACCCATACTATACATGTAAACAATATTTTTAAACCTTTTTTTCACATGTACAGTATATTTTTAAAGGCATTATAAACCTTCTTACTTGTTGTGACAGACCCAATAGGGACAGGAGCATTTGGAGGAGATTGGGGGCAAGCCTCCTACCCACTATTATAGCCAATGGAGGAGACCGGGGATTTTGTCTGCTTCTCCCGGTCAGAGCATGGAAAAGAGCTTAGTTCAGCCTCTGATTCCATGGAGAGAACAGATCATTCTCTAATGATGGACAACAATGCAATGAGAGCTGAGAGTGAAGCTTGGATTAATTCTCTGAATAAGGACAGTAAAACTTCCTTTCCGGAGTAGATGGAAAGGTGTAATAGTAATCTTGTACACATTAGTGGTCAGAGGGGAATATGGTGGCTCTCCTGCAGGCTGGGTGGGTTAGGCTTCTTCACTTGGGACAAAAATATTTATCAACAATATCCCTCAAGAAATCTATGAAGATAAATTAATTTCACTTTTTCAGACTGCTGGAACACCATATGGGATTTGTCTCATAGACTGTTGTAGACTGTTGCCAGGGTTAACATCAGGGGCGATCAAAGGGTTAAATGTGTTCCTAGGGAATGCTTTCTAACAGTGTGGAGAGTATTTTTACTGTGGGAAGGCAGAGATCCATGTTCCTGCATAGCGGTTAAATATCACTGGTCATTTTAGGTCCAATCATGTCACCCATATCCTAACTCTGAATCACATGGTTTCTACTTTCTTGTTGCCTTGTGGGTATTTAACATTTTTAGAAACTACAGATAGTCTATCGATGTTCCAGCATGCTAGGATCTTGTTACCTATCTAATACACTGGCATGGTTGAGTGCCTTATATGTGGGTGCAATACAATTTTTTTATTTCATCCAAACAAGATTTATTGAAAAATAATTTTTTGAACATACAGTACAGAAATATATCAAGCATAGTTGTATACATTCAATGTGCTGTTACAATCTGTTGGAGGGATGTAACAGGTACAACAGTTTTCCTGCCTCGGGGCTATCAGTACCCAAAGTCAAGGAAGACTGTTTGTATCAAGCAACTGATATGAACATAAAATATCTGGGTCAAGCCCAAACCAGTAGATATGAACGAGGGTATTTGAAGGAGGAAAGAAAGAAAAACAGGGAGAGAGGGGGTGAGGAGTGGGGAAAGCATTATGAAGTAAGCCCAGAGTGTGTTTGATTGGGTTAGGAGGGTTGGTCGGGGGAATTAAAAGTGCAAATAGGATGCTCTATACAATGGCCAATGTAGCCCCCCCAACTGGGAATACATCTGTAAAGGAGGGGGTGAAGTTTTAGGTTAATGGGTGTTGATAAAGAAAAAAAAATGGGGGGGGGGGGGCTCTATTTTATTCATTATTAAAGCTTTTACAGAGAGTACTCGATATCCTAAATTATACAGCTGTATGAGAGTATACTACACTGAAAGGGGCTGTTGGAGATCAAGAGCCGAGCGGAGATATACATCCAGATTTATCCCCATTGCTACTTACTTGGACCCACTGGTAAAACAGGGGACTAAGTATACGGTGAGCTGCCATCTAATTATTGGTGGAGGATTGTTTATGAGCACTGTATCAGCTGTTTTACACAGAGTTGGAAGATTGCAGTTTTTGGCAATCTTTTTGAAATGAACTATAAGCACTTATGAACTGCTGAGTTATTATATATCACTGGTTATCTTTTGGATTTACTTTCACTGTTTTCATTTGTGAATAGCAATTGTTACTTTTAGACAAATGATTGTTACACTGTCCTATATTTGCTTACTGATTGTCTTATCATTTTGTTGCAAGCATATAAAGATAGTCCTAACTTGCTATAACTGTCCCTGTTTTATCCCACTGGCCAGTGATTGATGAAAAAAACAAAAACAAAAAAAAAACATTGGCCAGCAAAGTAGGCAGTTGAAATTTTTCTTGAAGAGTGGACTTCTTCATGATCCCCTTAGTGTCGCATAGGTCTGCAATTCGTATCAGACCTTTATTTGACCACCATGACAGAGCATTCGGAACGAGACCTGGGCTGAAGTCTGAATTGCCTGCTAGGGGGGCCAGAGGTGTGTGCGGTGACTTAAATTTATGTGCTTCCGATAATCTGTCCCATAAATTCAAAGAAAATTACATTGTAGAGCACATCATGGCAGGTCTGTCTCTGGGTTTCAGCCACATTAACCAGGTGCCGACTGCCCGTCGTGGCTTGACGGCGGCAACATGGTTCGTTATCGCGAAACGCCGTCACCTAACGGCGACCGCGAGAATGGGTATTGTGAGCGCGCACTCGCATGCTCACTGTGTTCCAGGAGAGCCAGGGAGCAAGTAGGGTGGACTCGATCTTCGCCGGCTACCTGCGATGGCTCTCCCACAGTGAGAGAATGGAGGTCTGTGTATGTAATCACGGATCTCCGTTCTGACAGAGGGGGAAGGGATGTGATCACAGGCTTCCTGTATATGGGAGCCGTGATCTCACCCCTCCCCCTGCCAGCCCTGCCCCCATACAGTTAGAACACCCTAAGGGAACACCGTTAACCTTTAGAGCGCCCCCTCCAGGTTAACCCCTTCACTGCCAATGGCATTTATACAGTAATCAATGCATTTTCAAAGCACTGATCGCTGTATAAATGCCAGTATTAGCTAGGATGGTAAACCCCCAGAAGACGACTTTTGCAGTCGAAACGCGTTGGGTTTGGCTCCCCTCATGTCACTGAAAATATTGTAACCAGATGAGCTCATTTGCTGATACCTTTTGTAAGTGTTTTTAATCCTTTTTAAATAAAGTGCTAAAAACGTTATTACACTATGGGGGATTTTTCTCTCTTTTATATCCACTGAGTTATCGATTATGTGGAATCAAATTTGAAGTACAAGTCCAGGACCACTCTAGTACCTTGCAGAGACATCCCAAACACTGGAGAGCCTCCATCTGGGACACTGAGATTGCCCTCTGATTTTAGTTTGTGGATCTTCTGCTGGTCTCTTACCAGCATCTGGTAAGCACGCTATTTCATAGATCCCTTATTGGACTCACGGATTGGATTTAATACTCATCACATTTTTCTGTGGACACTTACTAATTTATTCACATTCACTTATTATTTATGTGGACATTTACAAACACAAATTATTAGACTTTTATTAGTCTGTTTTTTTGCTAATAATATTAGTATCACTTTGTTATTTATTACTTATTTTATTACTCTTTATTCTCACTAGCTCTGTAGAATATATGTTTAAGCTGTATAAATGCCAATGGTCCCAAAAAAGTGTCCAAATGGTCCGACATGTCCGACGCAATATTGCAGTACCACTAAAAATTGCAGATTGCCACCATTACTAGTAAAAAATAAAAAAATAAAACCCCATAAAAGAATTCTCATCATTCCTAAACACGGCAACTGCGATTTTCTTTTTACCAAAAATATGAGGAAGAATATAGATCAGCCAAAACCGATGAAAAAAAATGTTTCTTTATATTTTTTTGTAGATTTTTTTAGCAAAAAATAAGAAATATTGTTTTTTTTTTTGCAAAATTTACGCTCTTTTTTTGTTTATAGGGGTGATCGGAAATGATGCAGAGGTGATCAAATACCACCAAAAGAAAGCTCTATTTGTGGGGAAAAAAGGACGCAATTTTGGTTGGGTACAACGTCGCACGACCGCGCAATTATCAGTTAAAGCGACAGCGCCGAATCGCAAAAAGTGCTCTGGTCCTAAACTGGGAAATCCTTCAGAGGCTGAAGTGGTTAGGTGACTTAACGGTCTTGTTGGATATAAAGAGGACTCAATTGTCATCCAGGTCAGCCATGGCGTTTTAGAATGATAACATATTAACTGCACCATTTGCACCGCATAAAAATATTTGGCAAAATTAGGGACTTCCAGACCTCATCCCAACTTGGGAGTGTATAAAGTGCGTCTGTTCACCCGAGGTCTCTTATCACCCCATATAAACTTCAAAACCTTATTCTGAAATGTATGTAAGTCTGACATAGTAATTGAAATGGGTAATGTTCTAAATAGATACAGTAACCTAGGCAAAAGGTTCATCTAGCGGAGGATAATTTGCCTGATACAACCTATCCAGGGTAGGGGTCAATAGGATTCCTAGGTATAGTAAAGTATGTGTTTGCCATTTAAAGGGGAATGAGGTCTTGACCTGTGCTACCGTGTCTGCTGCTAAATAGATATTCAGGGTGACTGATTTTGAAAGGTTTATAGTAAGCCCTGATATGTTAGAAAAATGTTGCAGTGTTTGGTAGAGGTTTGAAAGTGACGTGATCGGGAACAAAACAAGTAGGGCATGTCGTCCCCGAACATGGCACATTTATGCTCCAGACCCCCACAATGTATACCCTTTATGTCTGTGTGGCACCGTATTTTGATCGCTAGGGGTTTCAGGGCCCAAAGAAATAATATCGGGGACAGGGGACATCCTCTTTGAATATGTAACTGTCGTGAAACATATCCTTTGACCTGTATTTTAGCTGTTGGTTTGTTAAAGAAGATCTGCAGCATCCCCAAAAATCTCGGATAAAATCCATAACTCTTCAGCAAATAAAAAAGATAGTCCCACGACAGAGAATCAAAGGCCTTACATAAATCTAAAGATAGCAGCATGCCCTTCCTAGAACCCCTCCCATCCTAATTGGAATGGACCGCAGATATGATATCTATCAGGCGTCTAGTCTGGTCTCGGGCCTGATGGCTTGGTACAAACCCCATCTGGTCCGGGTGGATATGTCTGGACCAAAATGTGTTTATACAGTTCGCCAGGACTTTGGTCATCAGTTTTAGATCAACATTTATCAAGGAGATTGGCCGATAGCTCACACAATCTCCCTGGTTTAGGAATAACATGAATAAAGACCGCATTTTCGTGCATGGCCAGGTCTGAACCCCCCCTCAAGTCATTAACATGAACATAGGTGGGGTACCAGCAGCTCCGAGTATTTTTTGTAATAGTGGCCTGAAAATCCAGGCGCCTTCGAGGGAGGCAGGCTTGTCTGATCTCCCCGTCTGTAAAATCTTAGGTAAGGTTATGTCCCCAAAATACTTCTCCGCTAAGGCTTTAGGAAATATGTGTTGGGGAGCGTACAGCTTGGAGTAAAAATTATAGAATTATTGCACCACCAATCGTGGATTTTGGGTCAATTTGCCATCTCATAATCATAGTTTTGGTAGAGTGGGATTAAAAGGACGAGACGTTAATTTCCTAGCTAACATGGTATTTGGCTTATCCCCCATAGTATAGAAGCGATGCCTGGACCACCAAAGACCCTTTTCCGCTCTAGTGGTGAGGCTAAAATTTAATGCTGTCCTGGCCCCATCAATTTTATGTCTTATATCTACCTGAGGGTTATTCTTCTGTTCTTGAATCAGAGTTTGTAAGTCTGTCACTTGTTGTTGTATCATTTGTGTGTGTATATGTTTGGTCCTAGAGGCCAGCTGGATCAGATGTCACTGAATAGTGGCTTTGTGTGATGCCCAGGTTATACTCGGGTTCCACCAAATGATTTCAAGGGATGGCCCAATACTTTTGGTAATATAGTGTAGATGAGCGAGTTTGGGGTGGAGGAACTTGACTGGCCTTTACAGGGTCCTGACTTCAACTCGAACACCTTTGGAATGAATTAGAGCAGACTGTGAGCCTTCTCATCCAACATCAGTGCCTGATCTCACAAATGTGCTTCTGGAAGAATGTTCAAACATTTCCATAGACACAATCCTAAACCTTATGGACAGCCTTCCCAGAAGAAGCTGTTATAGCTGTAAAGGGTGGGCCAACTCAATATGGAACCCTACAGACTAAGACTGGTATGCCATTAAAGTTCATGTGCGTGTAAAGGCAGGTGTCCCAATACTTTTGACATTATAGTGTATATGTGTTTTTCAATTTAACAATAAAAGCACCAAACTCTGAACTGGCTAAAAACATATTTGTGAGAAATTGAAACGTAATACAGCAGCTGACATTTCATAAACAGAACCAAAACTAGAACATTTCCAACCCTCAAGATGGCAGACCTCCATGCGTGTTAACGTCATGTGATCCAGCTCCATCCAACGCGTTTCATCATAGGGCGTCATCAGGGGCGCATTTAATAAACTGGACCTTTCCTGAGACATATGGAAATCACATACTGCCTGCCATTTGGAAAGCTCCCTCCTATATCTTCTAGTCTACACATCACAATACTAGCAGCGCAGATCAAAATCAAAATATTAAGGCCTCCTTAAGGCTGGGGTCACACTTTAGTGAATTGGATGTGGGTTCCCTGCATCCAATTCATGATAGGAGGAGATTTTGAACGGCTCTCTATGGAGCCGGTTCACATTTCTCCGGAGTGGCTCCAGTGAGAATTTGCACAGGAGTCCTGTGCGTCTTTTGGTCCGTTTTCAGGTCCAAATTCAGCCCAAAATCGGACCTGAAACAGTGAACTGGACCTGCTGTGAGCCGCTCCGCTGTGCAGTGGTAACCCAGCCTTAGACGATGCTGCTCTGCTGCGGTATTTTACCGCATACAAGTTAACGTGTGTTGCATTATGGGCTGCCAAAGCATGGCAATGAAAATAAAAACAGGCAGAATTAATGGAAAGTCCAAAATATAATACATGTCACCAGAACAAAAGATGAAGAAAAATCTTTCAGTGGGGACCCTTGATCTTTTGACAACTATTAGAGGGGAATTATACTCACTTTTTAAGATTTTCCCTCATTTTCTGTTGCATCCCCATTTGGACAAAAACAGCTAAATAAATAAATAAACTCATTTAATTATCTATTGATGAAAAAAGCACTGGCTAATATGTTATTGCATAAAAATAAAAAAAATCAGTGGATAATTTGGTCACAAGGGCACAATATACTCTTGGTCTTGCTAGAGTTAAAGTCCCTAAGTAAACATATTGTTTCATACCCTAGCAGAAATTCTATTTTTATGCACAGTTGAACTTTACTAAGTTAGCACAGTGCTATTTAATCAACATGATCAAACATTTCAACTTTTTAAAATTGTAACAAATCTATCTTCGTACAAAAAGGTTACATGCAAAATAAATATTAAAAACAAAAATAGGAAAAAAAACATATTTATTTCCAGTAGCAGCAAAGTGCCACCAAGCAGCCTTGCTATCATTTAAAATGTTGGTTACAAGCCAAATTCAACTTTGTATTCTCATTGTTTTGCTCCCTCATTAACATATGTATTAATTAAACTCTGCAGGCAACAGTTTAAATTACTATTAAACATAAATATTTCACCAATGGGATGTTACATTATCCTAATTTATGTGCTTTAGCAATCTAGAGATATTAGTCTGGTCTTGAGCGAAATGTTTTTTAATTAAAATATGTTTTAAGCAAAGCAGGAATTGTAATTCTGGTGAAATGAGTCTACCTATACACTGAAGAAAATGACACAGGGCAAATTTGTTTTTTGGGGACACAATGTCATGTGTAATGCTTTGCGTAAAAAAAAAAAATATATAGAAAAAAATGTCCTGTCTATTTTCTCTTGGGCGCAGTCTTTAGACGAGTATACTTAATCCCAGCGTTCTCTCCATTTTACCCCTTCTGCCAGTCACCATTTCTAATTAGCTCTCCCTATGGAAGAAGAAGATGGATTATATTTTAATATACAGAGACTAAAATTAGTTTATATTTTAGCGAGTTAGCAATTCTGCGCCGCTGATTTACTTGGGAGGCTACAAATTCTGCAAGCTTGCAATTAATCACGCCGCGGTCATTTTCGTAAAGAAAAAAAGTGTTTCGGTTTGGCTGTCTGAATCATAATAGGCAAAAAACATGAAATGGATGTAGTTTAGAAATTAAGGCTCGATGTTTAACAATGTCGTAATATATTTTTAGTCGTTTCTTATTTTTTCAAGCAGAGTTTAATTTCAAAGGGATTCACAATCGAGGTCTCATTCATGAAGCGAAATAATGCATTGCTCTAATGGAGCCTTTTGTATCAACTTTGATCATGAAGTGTATACTTCCTTTTTGGCTTTTGTAGACGATTGCGAATGGTAGCATAGACCAAGGGCAATGTATCATTTGCAAGTGAAAATTGTACATTGAAGAACAGTAGCACAGAGGTTAGAATTGCTGCCCTGCAGAACTCCCTGTGTTGCCATGGCTAAACTGGCTATGTGCTAAATATCTGTCTAATGGGGGGTACACACTATAAGAAAGTCGGGCGAATGATCATCCGATTTTCCTTGTTGTTTCACAACAAATTGGAAAGGATGAAAGAAAATTCATATGAAAATTCTGGTACGACAAAGTCTTCTTTTGTTGTTGTTTATTGATTCTGATCATGCGCAGTCCTACGTCCCTGATTTTTCTCGTATGAAAATGGTACACACGAAGCGAAAATCGTTCATTCTGTTCCCATATGAGAAAAATTTTGAAGCTTGTCCCTTCGGAAATTTTCATTTAGAAGGTCAGAATCAGCTGTAGAAAGTTGTGTGCACACCATATACGAAAATCATACAAAGGTTCTTTGGACGAAAATTCCCTCCCAATTTTCTTATAGTGTGTACGAGGCAAGAGTATTTAAGCTTGGGAAGTGATTTTTAATATCTTTAAACCTCAAGTTTTCTTTAACCACTTAAAGACCGGAAGGATTTCCCACCTTAGGACCAAAGCACTTTTTGCAATTCAGCACTGTGTCGCTTTAACTGACAATTGTGCGGTCGTGCGACGTTGTACCCAAACAAAATTTGCGTCCTTTTTTTCCCCACAAATAGAGCTTTCTTTTGGTGGTATTTGATCACCTCTGTAAACGAAAAAAGAGAGACAATTTTGCAATTAAAACAATATTTCTTACTTTTTGCTAAAAAACATTAAAAAAAAATATTTAAAAAAATGTATTCATTGGTTTGCTGCGTTTACAAACCAAGAGAATTCATTTATGGCGTTTTTACAATTTTTTTTTGTACTAGTAATGGCGGCAATTTTTATTGGGACTGTGATATTGGGGCGGACATTTCGGATATTTTTGACACTTTTCTGGGACCAATGGCATTTATACAGCGATCAAAAATAGCCACTGATTACTGTATATATGTCATTGGCAAGGAAGGCGTTAACCTGCAGGGGCAGTAAAGGGGTTAACTGTGTTCCCTGTGTGTGTTCTAACTGTGAGGGGGCTGGGCTGCCAGGGGCACCACAGATCTAACTGATCCTGTGTACAGGGATCAGTAGATCTCTGACTTGCCGTCTGTCAGAAAGGGGAACCACTTTGCTTACATCGGTGGTTCCCTGTTTTGGCTCTGTCACAGGCCATCGCAGATCACCAGCGGACATGGAGTCCGCCCAACCGCGGCCTCACACAGGGAGCATGCGGCGGGCACCAGCACGCACCGCCGGTGGCACACACTCGCCCCCTATCCACCGTGAACACAAGTGATGACTATAAGCGGCGATTCGTGGGACAGAGCCACACTTTCGCCACTTAAAGTCGCTACACGGTCGGCAAGTGGTTAAAATAAAGTCTAATAATTGCCATGTAGCTTATTACGGAGGCAAACTGTTTGCAGGCTTTCTTCTGGGACGACAGCCATGCAGACCAATGTGATGCAGTGTGCGGTGTATGGTCTGAGCACTGACAGGCTGACCCCCCCATCCCTTCAACCTCTGCAGCAATGCTGGCAGCACTCATACGTCTATTTCCCAAAGACAACCTATGGATATGATACTGAGCATGTGCACTCAACTTCTTTGGTTGATCATGACGAGGCCTGTTCTGAGTGGAACCTGTCCTGTTAAACCGTTGTATGGTCTTGGCCACCGTGCTGCAGCTCAGTTTCTGGGTCTTCGCAATCATCTTATAGCCTAGGCCATCTTTATGTAGGGCAACAATTCTTTTTTTCAGATCCTCAGAGAGTCCTTTGCCATGAGGTGCCATGTTGAACTTCCAGTGACCAGTATGAGAGAGTGAGAACGATAACACCAAATTTAATACAACTGCTCCCCATTCACACCTGAGACCTTGCAACACTAACGAGTCACATGACACCGGGGAGGAAAAATGGCTAATTGGTTCCAATTTGGACATTTTCATCTAGGGGTGTACTCACTTTTGTTGCCAGCAGTTTAGACATTAATGGCTGTGTGCTGAGTTATTTTGAGGGGACAGCAAATTTACACTGTTATACAAGCTGTACACTCACTACTTTTTTTTTTTTTAATTGTTTATTTATGATATTTCAAAGTTGTACAATACAGAATATCAAAAGAGTTATCTGTGTTATATTGACAGTACAACATTTTTATGAAAAGATAACAAAACAGGAACAGAAAAGGAAGAAGGAATTAAATAAAAGGACCGGTATATATAAATGTCAAAGTCACAGATGTTTCTCAGTTTTGCAGATTACTGTAC